>MJHO01000036.1:1330653-1858375 GCA_002076135.1 Xerophyta viscosa | reverse complement strand
ACGAAAATAAGTATAGGGACATGAGTGCCCAAAAATGCATAGTAGACATGCATTTTTTAAATTTTGGCCTAATTTAAATAGATAATCAGTTTTAACAATATTTTTCTTAATAAAAGAAGCCTCAAAATATTAAAACACTATAAAATTAAGGTTAGAGTGAGGCGATTTAACCGATCCCTACACCTTAAATAAAATTTTAAAAATGTCAAATAAATGAAATTGTTTAAACTTAAAAACATAAAAAATAAGGTTAAAGTGAGGCGGTTTAACCGATTTTTACACCTTAAATAAATTTTAAAATATAAATTAAGAAAATTAATAAATATCAAAATCTTTTATAAATAAGGTTAGAGTGAGGCGGTTTAACCGATCTCTATACCTTATAAATTTTAAAATATACTAAAATTAATAAACATTAATTTATCTCATAAACATATTAAATGAGATTAGAACGAGGCGGTTTAACCAATCTCTAAACCTTAAATAAATTTTTAAAATGAAAATTAATGAAATTAATAAATCATTAATAAACATCTTAAATAAGGCTAGAGTGAGACGGTATACCCGATCTTTACGCCTTAACTAAAATTTTCTAAAAAAAATAATAAAATAGAGCAAAGTGGTTAACTAAGCTCTGAGATCAAAGGGAGGTGGTTTACCCGAACTTTACATCTCTAAATATTTTAAAACTGGGCAATGAAGAGAAAACGGAAACGCACTGAGCCCAACTTAATTAAAAAAATATTTTCACACACATAAAAATCAAACAAAGAATAAATCGAAACACAAAGAGTCAATCACAAATTTTTAGCATGCGTACATACATTACTTGTAGTCAAATCATTTCCTGCATAAAATGATAAATCCCAAATTTGAAATATAAGCCATTAAATTGAAAGTACCCTCTTCGGAGAAGCGTTGTGGGGGTGTTCCCTTTTTTCCACACATAACCGACGTTCGAACCCGAGAATCTCAACGTGCCTTATCCCGGTTTCCTAATTTTCCATAAAAATTAGGTGGCGACTCCTAAAATTTTAATTCGCTCCCCGCCTGGCCACGAGGGAGGTCGTCAACAGATGGCGACTCCGCTGGGGACCTGTCAGGCTCATTACAATTAAATGGCTTAAATTTTTAAATTTGGGATTATCAAGAAATATCACTTATCACTGCTGCATATTTATATTTGTCTTGGTCATTTTTTTTTATTGTTGCGTATATATTTATTTGTAGCAGTAAACTTGCATACACATCATTGCATACACATAACCTTAGGCCTTGACCCGGCCTTAAGATCTGGGACAATATCGAAGCTTATGTGCAATGCATACGAGTGGTCGTAAAATCCAGCCCTAGCCAAGCCTATATGTTATCTGGGTGGTGCCAGGGTTGACATGCAATGTGTGTTAGTATCCTGTGGAAACTCAACAATGACGGGCAATTAGAAACCAATCCTTTTAAGATACCCAATAGTTGCATACCCTCATATAGCAATATTTAGGACACATAAAAAAAAATCTAATTCTCTTTCTTTTCTTTTTTTTTCAAAGCAAACAAAAAGAAATTTCTTTTCTGACCTTCTTATCTCTTTTCATTAAAAAAAAAAATATTTTCAAATAACTCTTTTCCTCTTATTAAAAATTTTTAATTTTACAAAAACATTTTCTTTTAAAATCATTCTCAAAAAAAAAATTCTACTTCACAACAACAATTTTAAATTTTTTTTTCCAAAAAAATAAAAAATAAAAAAATTCAAAAAAGTATTTTCATAAAAACCTTTTTTTTCTTCTCACAAAATCTTTTTCTGCATTACTGACACGTAATTTCTCTAGATAAGGACAGTTAAGACGACTATTACAAAAGGAAGCCATTATCTATTTCTATCCCGACGACACACTACAGCAATGGCAGAAAATGAAATGAATGAACAACTAAAGAAAGAAAACGAAGAACTTCGCAGACAACTCAATGACATGGGTAAACAGCTGGAGCGTTTGACTACAATGATGACACAACTTGTTGAACAAAATAGCAACCTTACAAAATTTCAGCAAATAAGGGATCCAAGTTCATCATCTGTACAACCTCAGGAGCCATCTGCATTCGCAGATAGGGACTACAGTAATGTATGCCGGAGGACGCTGTGAAATACTCGCAACAGGATTCGTCATAGAAGTCGAGACACCGCGAATACATTCCAGTGTCCATGTCCTCTATCGACTCTGCCTGGCACTGAGGAAGCGTCTTTTGCACCCGGCGGTGATAACACGATCAGAAGATGTTCAATATCAAGATGATATATGGTATCATTATGATCGTATCTATAGGAGAGAGCACTTGTATAGGAATTTGAAAGCTGGAATGGAAGATGGGACATGAGTGTCGTGGATTGACTGTCTGAATACTCCTAGAATGCATCAGGGAACAGATGGATACTGCTCAAGTTTTTCGCATCATTCACATAAGATTTAGGGGAGAAGTTCCCAAAGGGAAGACTATAAAGCCCAGTTCGGAGAAGTATGAACGGAACTGATGACCCCTGGGCAAGTGCTAAGGTCAGGAAGTACTGTAGTAAGATGGGGCATATCTTAAAAACGAGAAGATGTTGATCTACTACTTTCAGGAGAGTCTTAAAGGACCAGCAATCCGTTGGTACCTGAATTTAAATAAGAATGAAATCAAAAGCTGGAAAGATCTCGCGATCGCTTTTCTCAACCACTATCAGCACAACAAGGATTTGGCACCTGATAAATCATCACTGAAGCTTCTAACTCCCAAAAGATGAAAAGTTCCGTGCTTTCGCTCAAAGATGGGGGAATCTTGCTGCTCAGATCACCCCTCCAATAACTGAAAAATAATTAATTGACGAATTTATGACCTTGGGCTGTTTGGATAATAGGATCAAAACTATGTATGTTATTTCAACTACCTTCACTCAACTGATTACTACTAGTCCGAGAATCGAGCTGGCAAATGATAATCTCTTCAAATCACCCGAAGAGAAAGCGAAGAACAAAAAGAAAGACTAAAAAGTAAATAATATCAACGGGGGAGACAATTTCAAACATTCACTATATCGAGTTCCTGCACAATATCAAACAGCTATACAATATCAGGCTCCACCATACAACAATCAGTACCACCAAGCCCTTATCAGCAACTACAGCAACAATCTCAGCAAGTTAGTCAAACATATTGATACAGTCGAACGAAGTGACCCCCGTTAAAGGCATGAGAAGACATCCGGACAAGAAATCGCGTGACGCCTACGCTTTCGCCAACGGACTACGACGTCAACAAAGAGAGATCATCTCAAAGCCCGGAAGCACGAGGGGCACGTCGTTTCTTGAACGAATAGCACGTAGTGAAAGAGTAAATGCCCTAAAAGCCACTAATATTGGATATTTTGGCGAACATATTTTGTAATAAATACTTTTAGTTTACTTGATTATGGTTATTTATTTATCGCATCGTCATGTTTAATATGTTGTATGAATATATGTGATAAACCCCATGGACTAAGGCGATAGAATTAGCTTTGGTAGGACGGACTCCCATGATAGTTGATCATGATAGTATAACGCGAGACCTCAATGTCCTATAAACTAAAGCACAGTTTGTGCACGTCGATGGCGTGTGAGGTTTCTTGATAGTGGCGAATGCTTCCCACTCTTGCCGACCGGGATCCTGAGTAGGTGAGAGGAAAGACTAATACAGAGCAGCCTTGCCTTGCCTCATACGATGGAGGTAGTGCATCTCCATATTACTAGCTCGGTTAACTCAATGGCTGATGAAGTGGCCTTCGACACTGGTACGCAGAGTGTCAGACACGGATAGTAGAATGGAGAGCAAACTGGTAGGTGCTCATTGGGATGAATGCAGTTTCACTGAACTGACTTACTCGAAGAATACTAATGGAGTCCTGTCATGGTTTATTCTTCAGTGTGATAGTTATGCCTTGATCCTCAGACTTGAGGTTTATCAATAGTATCTTATGTGTACATGATTATATACTTAGTGTGTTTCCAAGTATAGCTCAAGCTGTACAAGGGAAACCATCTGGGTATAAATTAATAGCAATGAAGATCAGATGATAACCAATAGAGAATCTGTCACCTCTAATAAAGGAGGAGAACATCCTATGTGTCTTTATATAGAATTAGCTCAGAAAATCCTTGGCCGAGGTACGATGTGAATAAAGAACTGTTCTTAATGTCACAGACGAGCGAATCTATTAAACAGATATAATTTGATGGAGCTATATTAGAGTTTTGACGGATATCCCATTAACCTCTAAGCTCATTCGGGATGTTAGAAAGGAACAGAATGATTATAGGACATGGGAACTATTCACACAAAGGTTTCAAGTGATGAATACTGATATACATACCACACGGGTGGTCGTGGCACGTTGCTAGACGTTAACCATGATCTGTGGATAAATATAATTAATTAGTTGAATTAATTATTTGTTAATTAGTTGAATTAACTAATTCACTGCCGGCGTGGTACTGAACCAAATGGGTCACACGCAAATGAGATGCGATCGCTAAAAACCAAAATTTGTACATGAGGGGCTACTTTTGCCAAAGTCCAAAATGCTGGACCAAAGGTTTTGCAAAATTGCTTGAGGACGTTTTTGCAAAATAGGAAAAGCTTGGATTTATTCTGTAATATATGGAAGTATATATATACATGTACAGTTCTTCTTCTCCTCTCCGCCGAAAACAAAACCGAGCAGCGCCACGAGAAGGAAAAACCTAGCGCCACACTCGGGCTGGGAAGTGTAACCGAGAGAGAGTAGCGCCGCTAGCACGAGCTTGGTCCTTCTCGTTCGAGCGTCTCCACTCCGCCACCTCCTCCTCCGGGCAGCGACGCCGGTGAGCTTCGGATTCGTTTACGGATTGCGAACAGTTCGTCAATCCAGCAATTCCGTGAAGCTCTAGGTCGGCGGTCGCAGCGTTCCACCGGGTCGCCGACTGCTCCTCATTCCGACTGACCTGCGGGCGACGACCGACGAACACAAGTTTCCGGTGACATCCTCGTCGCCAGGACTCCGGCGTGCAACTGTTGCACCAACCGAACGGGCCAGCTACCGATCCCGGCAACTCGAAGAAGGACGGAGGAGACGACGATCAAACTTACTGATCAGAGGCAGCGCCGACGAGCTACGGGCGCGAAGAGCGGAGGGCATACAGCTGGGCAGTGCGGGCGCGAGAAGAAGAAGAAGAAGAAGAAGAAGAAGGGTGGACTAGCATTAGAGGCCGGGTACTTTCGCGGCTCAATTCATCAGAATCCGAAGATCGTTACGTGGCGTGTTCGACCCGCCAAGGTATTTCGATAAAACTCGTACCGCGTTAGATGCATGATAGGATCGCGTTAAAATTAATTAGATTAATTTTAATTATCATGCTTGGTTTACATGAGATGTGAATGTTTAGATTAATATAGCATACCAAAGTGATCCTGTATTCGGGTACACGGGGCTTATGTATTAAAATTTTTAAATTTCCGCTGCGCATCTGATGTGTTTTTGACCCCGATAATCCTACACGTAGTGCCAAGCATCTCGTGAAACTTGATAAAGGACACGTGGAGTGCTACAGTAGTTCTGCGGATAATTATCTACCATAATACCCTTTTAATCTCTGTATAAAATCCCCACTTGTAACCCTAAAAGGGGGCAGAGCATACATAGTACAATACTTGTATCAAAGGCAAAAAATACATAGTGAATCTTTTAGGACTCCGTTCCTCTCCGTGGTTATGTTACCCTTGATTAAGGGTTTTCCACGTTAAAAAGAATCTCGTTAATCATCTTGCCTAACTGAGACCTGCCCTCCATCTCTTCGACACGAACTCCCCTCCGTTGTCCGAACCATCCGGTGAAGATCCGTGTAGTGTACGCCATCCCAGTCCTGGTGAGGAGAAACCCATCAGCATCATCTGGCGCCGTCCATGGGAATACAAGCGCACACTATACACCGTAGATCTATTCGATCCGTTAGGCATGGTGAACACTCGAAGCCAACCAGCTCGTCAGTCAGCCTCCCGAGCGCGTCCAAACACAAACGCTTCTACTCCGACTCAACTTCCTTCTCCACCGATGCAAACGCCTGAAGGTGCCGGACCCTCTCGAGTCCCTGAAACGCACCCGTCTCAGTCTCTGGATGCCTATCAAGCCGCACAACTCGAAATCCTGACCAATCCGTTGGTCCAACAAGTAATACAAGAAACCATACGGGCGGCATTACGAGAACAAAACATAACCATTGCCGCCTCGCAACTGGCTCAAAGCCGTCAGTCGGGACGAGATCCAGTACGTCGTAGTGCAGCTAGGGAACATTGCAGGAGGGAGTCTGCCTTCGACAGACTCGGACCAGCTAACCCTCCACCGCGATAAGAACCTGCTCGCTCGTTGGGCCCAGCCGCTCAACGATTACCACATCAACACCAACGCTCTGCTAGAGACCCCCCCTCCCCCCGGCCAGGACCCGAGATGGCGAGAATCTCATCAGGAGCGACGACTCTCCGCACATTCGAGTCAAGATGAGCGTGGCGACGAAGTGAGCTCCGGGAGATCAAAAGAAAGGAGACTTCAAGAATTACGACGTACGCAACAACGGGAAGCCATTCCGGCTCTCACCGGCCCTCCAGCTATCAAGAAATGCTTCAATAGTTCATTCACGGGAGTCGACCGATTCTCCCCCTTTTCGGAGGAGATAGTGGCGTCTCCGTACCCCGTAGGTTATACCGCACCAAAAATCAACCGGTACGACGGCACTACGGATCCGACGCACTATATCCGTCACTTCGTTCGGGCGATGAAGGCATACCTGTGCGACGAGATGCTATATTGCAATGTCCTCCCAACTCTGTTCGAGGGTCACGCTTTGACTTGGTTTAACCAATTATCCCCGAGGTGCATAGCGAACTAGGATCAGTTCGTAGAAATGATTGTCTCAAGATTCTTCTCCAGCACTCACTTTCAAAATAGTCCCGATTCCATAATGAACATCAAGCAAGAACCCAACGAAACCCTGATGAGTTACTACAATCGATTCACCGAGGAGCAAATCAAGTTGGGGATAACAAGCAACGACCTCATCGTTACAGCCCTGAAGATTGGCATTGCAGAACAGCAACTAGCCTATGAATTCCACCGTAATACTCCCACGACTGCGGAAGAAGCCCTTAAAAGGCTACGGGATTGCGCCTCAGTCGAGGAAGTGCTAATCAGCCGTGGAACCATCAAGGGGAAACACACCGTAACGAAATCCTCTCACGCCATCACCAACTCGGGACAAGGCACCTCTTCAGGAGTAGGAAGAG
This sequence comes from Xerophyta viscosa, assembly GCA_002076135.1. Taxonomy (NCBI): domain Eukaryota; kingdom Viridiplantae; phylum Streptophyta; class Magnoliopsida; order Pandanales; family Velloziaceae; genus Xerophyta; species Xerophyta viscosa. Next base: position 1,851,046 of record MJHO01000036.1, on the reverse strand, counting down.
CGCAAGATAGCTCCAACCACGAAGCCCAAAAAAAAAAGAAGAAAGGTCCCAAGCGACGGCAGGGCCCCCCAAGTTAGCCAAAAACCAATATACAACACCCGATACGCGGAGTATACCCCTTTGTCCGCCCCAATGAAAGATATCCTGCATGTATTGGAGACCAAAGAACAAGTGGCTAGGTCACCTCCTATCAGAGCTCCACCAAAGAAAAGAAACAAGGGCAAATACTGCGACTTTCACGAAATCGCACGGGCACTTCACCGAAGACTGTCGCCAACTTCGCGACTACCTGGAAGAGAAAATAAGACGAGGCGAACTCCAAGAATTCCTCCCACGGAGAGGAAACCAGCCTCCAAGGCGAGACGATCCTCCGCAACGCCTGTCGCTACCACGCCCGAAAGACAGCCAGAACCGACGCACCAAATACACTACGGTGAGATCAATTTCATATCTGGCGAAATTGACGGAGAAGCTTCCCGAGGAAGGAAACGACGGAACGGAGACTGTTACCTTCTCCAGACACGAGATGCTCCAATAGACTCGGAAGGCTCCGAACCGATCATCTTCGACGACAATGACTTTGACGGCGTGAAAACCCCTCACACCGATGCTCTGGTAACATCCATGATTATCAACTCCATGAGAGTACATCATGTGATGATTGACACGGGGAGTAAGGTGGACATCATGTTCTATGATTGTTTCGCCAAAATGGGGATTCCAGAATCTGAACTACGGCCAGTCCACTCTGAATTAGTAGGATTCAATGGCTTCTCTACGACACCCTTAGGGGCCATTGATCTCTGTGTCACGATCGGCGAAGCGCCGCGACTTAGGATGGCAACGGTCACGTTTGTGATCGTGCAAATCTCCTCGGTATATAATGTAATTTTCGGAAGGCCGGGGATGTGGAAATTCAAAGCCGTCGTCTCGATTTCGCATCTAAAAATGAAGTTTAGAACAAAAGCCGGAATCTATACGTTACGGGGTGACCAACACACTGCTCGGCGACTCCACCATGAAAGAGTAGATGCCCTAAAAACCAATTATATTTGATATATTGGCAAACACACACTTTATTATAAATGTTTTTTAATTTATTTATTTGTTTAATTATGGTTATTCCTATTTATCATATCGTCATATTTTTGTGTGTGTTTATGAATGCATGTGATAAACCCCGTGGACAAGGGCAATAGATATAGGATCTTGATAGTAGATCATGATAATGAGACCTGATATCTTATAAATCTAAGTCCAAAAATATTCTATCATAGGTCATTGAGTAGGGGCTCAAATGGGCACCGTTGCACAGACTAATACACACTTACTGTCTCATATGTGAGAGTAGTTAGATCTCAATTCTAACAAGTGTAGTTGACACTGAAATAAGTGTGTAGGTGTCATCAAGAATGAGTTCACTAAATTGACTCGCTAAAAGAACAATAATGGAATTAGTCAAATGGTGATTCCTTTTTATGTGATAGTTGTGCTTTGATCCTTTGACTTGAGGTTGCCATAGTATTCTTTTGTAAACAATTTTTACTTTAAGTGTGTGTATCCAGTACAACAGCTTACGCTATACACGGGCACCAATTCTGGGTATAGATATTCACACATGAAGATAGATGAGAAACAATAAAGAATCTGTCACCTCCTAGTAGGAGGAGAACATTCTTTGTTGTCTTTAATATAGACTAAGCTCAGACAAAATCCTTGGCCGAAGTATGATAAAGAATTAAGAAGAGTTCTTAAATGTCACTTACAAAGCTAATCTATTAAGACGGATACAATGATTGAGCTGATTTTTAGAGTTTAAACTGATATCATACTCTAAAGCTTATTCGGGATTGTTAGCAAAAGGAATCAGAAGGATTAATAGGGCATAGTAACTATTCACAATAAGAGGTTTTGATGATGAATTTGAAATTATTACTCACACAGGTGGTCATGGCATGCTTGCTGAGACGTTAACCATGATCTGTGGATAAATATAATTAGTTGGTTGAACCAATTATTTGTTGATTGGTTGAATTAACTATTTATTCACTACTGGCGTGGTACTGAACCTAATGGGTCACACGCAAATGAGACGCGATCGTGAAAACCGAATTTTTATATCGCCAGGGGCTAAATTTGCTAAAACTGTTTTGGTGGCCGAACGTTTTGCAAATTCACGAGGGTCTGTTTTTGTGAAACATTGATTTACGAGATTTATTGCGTAATGTATGAAATCCCTGGTTTTTCCTCGTGGAAGCGTAACGGCGCGTAACCGCCGGCGTTACACGACGTTTCGCACGCGGCCGGGGAACGTTGAGGAAGCTAAACCGCTGCTAGCACAGCTACATATCCTCCTCCTCATCGGCCGCAGCCGCGTGCGAAAGTTTTCTTCTCCGGCGACACATACGGACTTGACATGGAGTTACGCCGATAACGCTCGTAGCAGTTGCGCAAGAACGGCGAGCTTTGTCGGCAGTGACTGCGTCTTCTTCGTGACGTCTCGGCTACGACCGTTTCAAAGAGTTTTGACGGCGCTAAGTTCTCCACTGCTTCGGCAAAATTCTCGGCTGCAAACGTTGCACCGAAAACGCCGGTGATCTTCGACAGCTTCGGCGTGTTCTCACGACGTTCGTGACGACGACGGCTGGAAGGTCGATCACCGAGTTCTTGTCAGCGAAAAGCAGATCGGCAGCGGCGAGTTTGGCAGTGGCTTGATCGGCAGGCTTAGCGGGAGGAAGAAGAAGAAGCTCGTGGGCTTGTTGGGCCAAGAGTGTTCGGGCTGGACTTGATAACTCGTTAACAGGCCTGTGGCCCAAACACGATTTTACTCGATTTAATCCGATTAAATCGATTTCGATTTCGCGTTCGTCTCCGCGTGGATCACTGTTAGAGGCCGGGTACGTTCGCGGCTTGATTCATCGGAACTTAATCTACTCGTGACAACGACTGCTCAATTTTATTTGGAGTTCATATTACACGAATCCAAGGTAATCCGATAATCTCGTAAAACGCGATTAGTAGCATGATATGACCGAATAAATTAATTAGATTAATTTATTTTATCATGCGTTTTAAGATGTGAGTATGATTATTTTAGCATACCAATGGGATCCTGTTTTGGGCTTTACGGACATTATTGTAAAATTTTAAATTTTCGCTGTGCATGCTGATGTATTGATTTATCCCGTAACCCTACACACCATGACTCCTTAAAGAAGGAAATATTGCCCGTCGAAGGCCCTCTCTACCTCAGAGACCTAAACGAGACGAGAAGAACCAGCGCCTCACCCGCGGAGCCAACTATTACGATCCCAGCACGACGAGGCTCCGACGATGGAAGAGTGCTATTCCTCGGCTCCACCCTTAATCACGAAGAGTACGAGATACTAAAAGAGTGTCTTCAAAGCAACGCGGACATATTCGCATGGACTTCGTCCGATATGCAGGGAATCAACCCCAGCGCTATCACACATAAGCTCAGCGTTAGGCCCGACGCCAAGCCAGTCAAACAGAAAAAACGATCTTTTGCCCTTGAGAGAGCAAAAGCCATCAAAGATAAAGTCGGAAAGCTCTTAAGCGCCGGCTTCGTTAAGGAGGTTCGATACCCCGAATGGCCTTCAAATGTCGTACTAGTTAAAAAATCTAACGGTAAATGGAGAATGTCTATCGACTTCACCGATCTCAATAAAGCTTGACCGAAAGATTGCTACCCGCTTCCACAAATAGATAAGCTGGTAGATTCGACCGCAGGACACGAGATGCTAAGCTTTATGGACGTGTTTTTCGGATACAATCAAATCAAAATGCATCTTGGAGATGAAGAGAAAAGAAGCTTCATCACTGACATAGGAACGTTCTGTTACACGGTTATGCCGTTCGGACTAATAAACGCAGGGGCAACCTTCCAAAGATTCGTGGACACAGGTTTCAAACCACTACTGGGAAATACGATGGAAGCCTACGTGGATGATCTTCTCGTCAAAAGTAAAAATCGGGAAGATCACGCCCAGCACTTACAGGAAGCATTCGATATAATGAGGCGCTACGGGATGCGCCTTTATCCAGAAAAGTGCTCCTTCGGAGTCTCCTAAGGTAAATTCCTTGGCTATGTAGTCACGCCTCACGGAGTGGAAGCGAACCCACGCAAACTAAGAGCAATCATCGACATGCCTCCCCCGAAAAATATAACGGAGGTACAGCGATTAACAGGTCGAATCACGCACTACAAGAAATTTGGTCTTTAGAAGCCAACTTTTTAAAAGCCAGCCTTTTTTGGCTTCTAAAAATGACTTTCTAAAGCCAATTTTCAGTTGGCTTTAAAAAATTTATTTTTTAAAGCCAATTTTAATTTAGCTGCTAATAACATATTTTTCGAGGCCAAACTAATTTGTTGGCATTTGATTTTATAACACTTTAAAGCCAAAATATTGTTGGCTTTAAAAACTATATATTTTTAAGGCCAATATTTAGTCAGCCTCTAATAATTGACTTTTTTGAAGCCCAAATTAGTTTTTGGCTTTAAAAATTCCTAACTTTCTAGACAAATATTAGTTGCGCTCTAAATAATTTAATTTTTTGAAGCCAAAATAATTTTTTAGCTTAAAAATTTCTAACTTTTTAAGACAACTAATTAGTTGGCCTTTACATACTGACTTTTGAAGCCAATGTAATTTTGATTTAAATTTCTAACTTTTTAAGGCCATGTTTAGTCGGCCTCTATAATTTAATTTTTTGAGAGATAAAATCATTTTAAATTTGACTTATTCCCGGGTGCTACTTATTTTTGGATTGACTTGAAATTTAATTGGAAGTTTGATCTTCTGTGTTTTAGGCTAATTTGGGCCAATTTGAAGGTGAAACCTGTTCTCGAAATACATTAAAACTTTTCCATGACTCCGAAAAATACCCCAGAACACTCCAGCACAACCAAGAACACCCAAAGAACACCCAGATTTTCTGCAACATTAAAGAACATATTTAGTAATTTTTAATATGATTCGAGTAAATTAATCAATAAAAATTAAAAAAAAGCAAAAATTATGAAGAAATCAACAGCTCACAATGGCAAAAAAGATAATTATATAGGACTATTATTTTGCCAAATTAGGAACATTTTAGTTAATTTTTAATATTTTCTTCTCAATAATGAAGGAGCATCACAAAATAATACTCGAAATATATTGAAACTTACGATGACTCCTAGAACACCACCAACACAAGAAGAGAGTTATTGTATAATATATTTTTGCAAATTTAGAAACATCTTAGTTAATTTTTAAATTATTTTTCGTTTTGGTCAAATTATAAAGAAAGCATCAAAAAAAATATTGAAAATACATTGAAATCAACTATGAATACTAAGAACATCCCGGCACAATCCAGAAACACCCCAGAAATATCCCAATCTTTTCGCAAATTTTAGAACATATTTAGGTAATTTTCAATGTGTTTCGAGTAAATTAAATCATAAAAAATCAACAAAATTGCCAAAAATTACGAAAAAAGTGTCAATTATTACTGAAAAATCATAGTTCACTTGGCAACAAAAAAGTGTTATTATAGATATATTTTTGTGAATTTAGAACATCTTTGAATAATTTTTTAAATATTTTTTATTTTCTCAAATAATGACTGAAGCATCACAAAATATACTTGAAATATATTGAAATTCTATCACGACTCCTAAGAACATCCCAGCACAATCCAGAACACCCCAGAATACTCCAAATTTTTCTGCAAATTTCTGACAATTTAGGTAATTTTTAATATGTTTCGAGTGTAATCAAATCATAAAAATCAGCGAAAATGTCAAAAGTGATGAAAACAATATATTTCCACTCGAAAACAAAAGAGGGTGATTAACATATTTCTTTTACGAATTTAGAATATTTTAGGGTAGTTTTAATTATCTTTTATTTTCTCAGATAATGAACGAAAGCATAACAAAATATACTCGAATTACATTGAAACTCCACCACGACTCTCTAAGAACACCCCCAGAACAATTAAGTGACAACTCAGAACTACCCCAATTGTTTCTACAAATTTAGAACCATTTTGATAATTTTATATGTGATTTCACTAATTTAACACTTAAAACATAAAAAAATATTTATAATACCCTCTTTGTTTCCTAGCAAACAGTGAATATTTTTATATGTTTGGGCATTTTTGATTTTTTATGATTTTAATTTACTCGAAACACTATTATTAAAATTGCGTAAATATGTTCTAAATTTTGTAAACAAAATCTGAGGTGTCTGGGTGTTCTGAATTGTGCTGGGTGTCTGGGATATACAAGGATTATGGTAGACCTTTCAATTCATTTCGAGTAGATTTTGTGATGCTTCCTTAAATATTTGAGAAAATAAAAATATTTAAGAAACTAGCTTAAAGATATTCTAAATTCGCAAAAAAATATTTATAATAACTCTCTTTCGTTTTTAAGTAAACTATAATTTTCGTAATTTTAGCATTTTTTTTATTTAATTTAGAGCTTAAATTTGTATTATCAGAAGAGAGATGTCCATATTATGCCTGTTCAAATTTGAAATGCCCGCTTAAATTTGAGTGCCCGCTCAAATATAAAGATGAGGGAAATTCTGGAACCCTCTTTAAGTCTTTGGTGTTTTCTCTCTCAATCTCTCTCTCTCGATCTTCCTATGATCTGTCGGTGCCCCCTCTCTCTCCGTGACTACTCGGCCGCTCACACCGCCCGCAATCGCGCGGCCGGATTGATTGTGCCGACCTCGAGCCATCTCTCTCGCTCAATCTCTCGGTCTCGAACCGCCTTCCTTTGTCCCTCTCGTGACCCGTAGGACGCTTGTGCCGCCGGTAATGGCCTGTACTACCCTCATCTATCGTGGCATGGCTGTTCTTCTGCCGCCGCCACTGAGCTCCGATGCGTCAATCTTAACAATTTTTGTGCAATTTCAGCAGCTACGAAGTACCAAAACGAAGCTGTTCAAAAAAAATTAAAGGTTTGAATTCAGGGCAACGACATTTTAGACGCCTTCACATCTCATGCTGGGAAGAAAGAAACAAGTTTAATGAAAGATTCAGCTTGCTGAAATTACGCCCAGCTCAGGTAATATCCTGGAACCTGTAGACCTGATATATATATAAAATCTCTATGGTTGCTGATATACATTGGTTTACATAAAAATGTGACTTAAAATCTCTATGGTTGCTGATATACATTGGTTTACATAAAAATGTGACTTAAAATTTTTCTGAAAGTGTAGGGATCAGACATCCATACAAGTTCTGGCATGCATGAGTCGCAACGAACAGTTACTATAATGACAAATGGCTACCCAAAAAAAATTATTACAACAGAACTTTGGGGACAATATCGTGAAATCTAGCTTTGCACTTCTATATTTCTCCTGCAATATTCGATAGCATGTATTTTGCATGCTAAAAATTTTATAGGTTTGTTCTGAATAGTCAATAATTGATTGTTTCGCCAAATTTTCTTCTGGTTTATATAATAATATTGTGATTGATGATTACTTAGGTTATGCTGATACTTTGGCTATTGAAATTGTATTCACATTTCATTTATTTTGGGTGTTGCTTGGTCCACCTCGTTCATACTTCTGAAATTGCATATTGTGGCTGCTTGGAGAAAGTTAAATTTGTGAGAGTATAGAAAAAAATTAATATTTTATTAGAGCATTCTCTGTTTTGAATGCACCGAGAGTGAGCTCTCAATTATTATTATGTTATAATTGCATATAGTATTTTGTTCCTAAAGTAAGTAATGCTTATATTGTATACTTAGGCATTACTTATAGTTCTTTTAGTCTCTGAAGAAATATAATAGAACTTCTGTAGCCTTTTTGTGTTATGTGTTTATGATTTTCTGAAATGGTGTGTTATGGAAGATTGGAATGTTCTGCTTGTTATGGAGCGTGTGGCTCCAATCCATTAGTTGTGGGCGGGGTTTATAGAACCTTTGTAGCCCTTTTGTGTTTATGGTTTATGTTTTTGTAATAATAAGTGTGTTTGTTATGGAGCGTGTGGCTCCCATGCAATTGATTTTGAAGTTTAGAATTGTATACATTAGATGTGATTTTCTGAAAATATTATATAGAGGAGATTCTGCGAAATTTTATTAAAAATACAAGTATATTTAAAATTTGGACTTAGTAATAAATTTTGTTAGTTTTGAGTATTATACTTAAAATAAGTTCTATGCAAATAGTTTCATTCATTGCTCAGTTGACTTTTCTTTTCGCTCTGCTTTCGAAGTTGGCATCTTTTTAGTTTACATGTGTTTATGAAAAGCACTTGAATCATTAATAAAGTTTTATGTGGTATTCGAAATATATCCTTGAAGAATAATATAAGCTTATATATATATATCTCTCTCTATATTTGTTGCCTATTAAATTTGACAAGGCCTTCACAACATTGCAGGGATGGATATGGTGCGACTGACGAAGTACCTGAACTTATTTCATAGAGTCATTTCCTTTTGTGACTGCTTATTTTACTTTCTTGTACAGTACAATAACAAATTATATTATAATTTGTACAACAAGCTTCGTATTCTGTAAATTTGACAATGTATATCATTTTTATACAATTATGAATTTCTAATGTATTATAAGTATTTGTTTGTCTAATATATATATATTATATTATATATTATATTATATATATATATATATGAGATTTAGAAATAAAATAATTGGCTTTTAATTTTTTTTCAAAGCTTATATAGTATTACCTGCTAATCAGTTTTAAGAGTTGAAAGAGTTGGAGCTTTTAGAAAAAAAGAACTTTGAAGCCAATTAAAGGATGCTTCTAAAATAATTTAACAACAATCTATTTGGCTTCAAAAATTTAGAGGCCAGATAGAGTTGGAATTTCAATTATATTTTCAGAAGCCAATATCAACTGGCTTTTAAAATGTTTTAATGCCATTTTATGTTGGTTCAGAAAGTTTTAAGAGGCCAAGTATGGGTTGGCTTTTAAAATATCATTTTTTTTCTGACAGCCAAATATCATATGGCCTTTAAATGATCTAAAGGCCAATCCTATATTAGCTTTAGATAGTTTTAGATGCCAAATTTAGTTGGCATCTAAAAATAAATATTTTTAAAAGCCAATTAATGTTGGCTGCTGAAATTTATTTTCTGAAGCCGACTATTTCTGTTGGCCTCGGGAAGCTTTAGTGGCGAACTTCAGGAAGCCAACCTCGAGGCCAACTTTTTTGGCCTCTCATACTTTTAGAGGCCAAAAAATGATCTTTAGAGGCCGAATTGGTTGGCCTCTAAAGACCTTTTTTCTTGTAGTGACGGCTCTCGGACGCTTCATACCCCGTTCCGGAGACCGCAGCAAACCCTTCTACGACATCCTCAGAAAAAATGCGAGATTCTTGTGGACTCCGGAACATGAAAAAGCGTTTGAGGAGCTCAAGCTCTTCCTCACACAACCTCCGGTCATGGCCATCGCCGAACCTGGAGAGCCACTGTATCTATACGTCTCTGTTTCGGAATCTGCCACCAGTGCGGTCCTCGTCCGCGAACGGGATAAAATTCAAAATCCCATCTTTTATTACAACAAGCTTCTTCGTGACTCGGAGCTCAACTACTCCACGCTAGAGAAACTGGCCTACACGATCATCCTCTGCTCGAGGCGACTGAGGCCGTACTTCCAGGTGCACCCCATTCACATCTTAACGAATACACCATTGGCGCAGGTTATGAAAGATCCGGGAGCATCTCGTCGTATAGCTAAGTGGTCCATGAAATTGAATGAGTTTGATATCCTGTTCCAATCACGCCCGGCGATCAAGGCCCAGGCCTTAGCAGATTTCATAGTTGAGATGACCGCGCCAATCGAAGAAGAACTCCGCCGACACGAAATTGAAGGCAGTACCCTCTGAAAATCTTTGGACACTGCATACTGACGGGTCCTCCAATGCGACCGGCAGTGGGGTAGGCATAGTCCTGTGCGGCCCGGACGGAACCAGGTTAGAATACGCTCTGAAATTGAACTTCCCCGCAACCAACAATGTGTTAGAGTACGAAGCAATCGTAGCCGGGATCCGCCTCTCCAAACAGCTCAAAGTCAGACGACTAAAAGCCTATACCGATTCACAGCTCGTGGCAAATCAGATATCTGGGGAGTACGAAGCACGCGATGATATTATGGCAGCGTATCTTCGTAAAATCAACTATCTAGTCTCTGACCTTGAACAGTTCGAGGTTCTTCACATTCCTCGAGAAANTTGGAACGGCCCAAGAATGCGACGGAGATACGCAGTTTCCTTGGATTAGCAGGGTATTACAGGAGGTTCATTGAGAACTTCGCTCGTTTGGCTAGTCCGTTGACGAAGTTGACACGGAAGGCAGTTCGGTTCGAGTGGAGCGATGCTTGTGAGCAGAGTTTCCAGGAGCTGAAGCGCAGATTGACGACTGCACCGGTGTTAGCTTTACCAGATGACCAGGGAGGCTTTGTTGTGTACAGTGATGCCTCGTTGGCAGGTTTGGGTTGTGTGCTATCTCTTCTCTCCTGAGGACTGCCTCGACCTTAGCCGAATCCACGGCCACGCCCTCCTGGGAAATCACGTGCCCCAAGAAATGCACGCGAGATAGCCAGAACTCACATTTGCTGAACTTAGCAAATAGGTGTTTCTCACGTAGGACCTGCAATACCAGCCGCAGATGCTCGGTATGCTCCTCCTCGCTCCGAGAATACACCAAGATGTCGTCAATGAACACCACCACGAACCGATCCAGAAATTGCTGGAACACACGGTTCATCATATCCATGAACGCTGCCGGTGCGTTCGTCAGTCCGAATGACATGACAAGAAACTCAAAGTGACCGTACCGAGTGCGGAAAGCCGTCTTCGGTACGTCCTCGGGTCTAACCCTCAACTGATAGTAGCCTGATCTCAAGTCAATCTTCGAGAACACGGCCGCTCCTCGCAACTGATCAAACAGATCGTCAATCCGTGGCAACGGATACTTATTCTTTACCGTCAACTGATTCAGCTGCCTGTAGTCCACGCACATTCGCAGACTACCATCCTTTTTCCGAACGAATAAAACCGGCGCACCCCACGGTGACGAACTCGGCTGGATAAACCCCTTCGCTAGCAACTCGCCTAGCTGGGTCTTCAACTCTGCCAACTCTGCCGGTGCCATTCTATACGGTGCCTTGGATACAGGTGCTGTTCCAGGCACAAGATCAATCCGGAACTCCGTCTCACGCTCCGTTTCGGATTTCCAGTGGATTTTATCGGTCGACCGCTCTTGGGTATCGGTCGACCGAAACCCCATGCAAATCCGCAATTCCCACAATTATCGGTCGACCGCAGGATGGATCGGTCGACCGATACTGATAAAATCAGCAATCCAAATTTCAGAAACCATCTTCTCGCCGCCTCGAAATCCGTAATCGCGTGGTTCTCCGGATTCCGACCGCACGTGCTCGTACGTCCCACATGGACACACGTGTACGGCCCTTCCGCAACCACGATACGACGAGACGACAAGTTTTACAACAAGTTTTATATAAAACCGAAATACGACATTTTCAAGAACCTATCGCTTCAAAACTCATGCTTTTGGTTAAATTCACAAACCGACAACCAAGCAAGTTCAAGTAGGCTCAAATACGTCGTATTACGCAAACAACAACCCTCTTGGGGCAACATTTCACAAAATCCATGTTTTACCAAATAAACACCTTTTCATTGAAAAGCTTTAGAAAAACAACTTACATAAAAGTACATTTTTCTCAAAAGCTTTACAAAACCCATCAACAACAAGTGTAAGTCAATGCTTCGCAAAACTAATTACAACTAGAGATTCTATACATGTGTAGCTAAGTACAAAATGTTGTATATTTCTAACTACACCCCAAAACCCATATACCTCTATCACCTCCTTGCTATATAAAGCCCTACGCGGGCTCCTTGCCCTCGTCGTCGAATCTGAAAAAGAGGCAACAAAGCGGTGAGTCATCCGACTCAGTGAGCGGCACTTGTACGTTCTCCCCCGAACGCCCAAGTGACACCCAAACACAAACAAAATGCAACCATTACGCATTCGAAGATCAACCAAATGGTTGGGGGAGCACATTCACAAACAATCACATATCACAATCGCACATTACATCAATAAAGCATGCACTAACTCGTAGTTAGTCAAAACCACCCAACTATCAGATTATGCCAATCTTTTTAAGTTAGCGTGATCTATTGCCCAATCGCGATAAGGTCTTATTTCAATCCAGTTTAGGTGAAGCCGGCCACTGGCGGCCACTGGACTTCCCGAGCTCCTAAACCCAAACCCGGGCAAGCCCCACCGCCCACCAATCATCACCAAGGTCTTGGTCCCCCGCACCGGTAATTCCGCGTGCCACCAACACCTAATAACGACGGAGGCGACCCCATTGCGCGACACGGGGGCTACTCGGATCTTTTACACTATACGCAACCGAGCCTCGCACTCACGGTTGCCACCGAGGCCAACCGGTGAACAACCGCTCCGCCGGCCTCCCATAGAGGCGATCCAAAGCTCATACCCGTGTGTTCTAACCTCTCACATTCCTAGAGTCCCGACTCCCGGCTCGCGGCCCCACGGATCCTCGCGGCCCCACGGATCGGACAGGATAGAGGCTCCGAACACACATATGGGTAGCCAATCTCTAAGTTGTTTTTAACAACCAAATACTCTAGTTCGAACTACTAGTCCTCTAAGACTTGGGTCGCCTCACCTCAAGTTCTTTTTCCTCGAAGGGCCATTTCCCAATCTCAGACTAGTAAACAACTTCCGAGTATAACCTTTATTAAGGCACATGCAAACGAGTGTCCCTAGAGTCCAATTACTCTATCTACTCGCAAGCAACCACGAAGTACGCATAGTTATGAATCAAGCAACATCAATCTCCAAGTTCGCATATAGAACTAACATGATTTGCATATTCATTTCACAACTATAAGCATGCCAATAGCATAATTGAGCAACTAAGCACATAAGCATGTTCTCAATCAACATAATTGCATACAAGGGGTAAAACCCTAATTTAGCATATTAATCACACATAACATGCTATCAATCAATCCATATAAGGAAATTCATGCTATCACACACAAGCATGGTCACACATTGGTGCTTAACCGCTCACCTCAGTCCACGCAACCCTAGTCCCGAAATCACCTCACCCCGGCCAAGAAAACGCAAATTCTCGGTCACCCACGCGAGGAGATCGGCTAGAGATCTAGGAAGAAGAGAGAGCAAGTGAGAATCTAAGCTAGAGAGGGAGGAGAGATCTGGGGAAAGATCACCTAGGGCGCCTGAGCTCGGGTTCCAGTGGAGAGTTATGAGAAATAACTCCAAAACGCGTAAGTGTCGAACTTAATCGCGCCCACCAGCCGACTTTCGGTCGACCGATACCTCAACCGGTCGACCGAAACTCTCGGCCAAAGAAAAAACAGCTAAGCCACGAGCACGGCCCTAACGCGCGACGAACCCCGCACTCGCACAACACTCCAAACTACAACTAGCTCGACTCAAACCCAAACAAGTATGCATACACATCATGCAAATGCAAAGTCAAACACAATGCAAAATAAACGGACCCGGACACGGACCTCACAATACACTTCATGATCTGCACGCCTACAAGCCTCACAACAAGGCTATGCAATGCTCGGATGCTCGTAATAAGATCTAGGAAGAGAGCAAGCAAAAGTGTTTAACAAGTTCTTAGTGGAAAGGATGTTCGGCCAGCAGCCCTTACACCCGTGCCTTTCACTCCAAAAACCACTACAAAACTTCCTAGTGATCCATACAAGCCGTGGCCTACTAGGTAAAATGCTTGGACAGCCCCCAAGCCCCTTTGCCTCCCCGGTCAAAGGAAGTTACAAGCATTGATACATATCATAAAGAGAGAAATAAAGACAACAATAACTAGATGAAACCGACTCCTCTTGGACTATCCCACTACCATGCCTCTTGGCCTAGCCACGGTCCCTTGGTCAAACCATGTCCCTGCCCCTTGACCTGGACACGCCCTTTCACCTGGCCTGCCTCGCGCCCGCGCGCCTCTGGTCTGCCTCGCGCCCGCGCGCCGCTGGTCTGCCTTGCGCCCGCGCCCGCAGCCCCGCGCCCGCAGCCCCGCGCCCGCAGTCCCGCGCCCGCACTTGACTTCTGGCCACCCGCGCCCCACACGCGGCCTGCACCACTTAACCTTCCACGCGCCCATCCGCGCGCCCGCACTGGTCAGGTCCACCCATGCCCGTGCTCGGCCAAGTCATGCAACCTTCTTTGTTGTCTTCGCCTTGACCCAAGAGCCTCCTGGATCACTTCATGAAGTGTATCAATGAAATAGAGATCATCGCATAATGTACCAGAACTATAAAACTCGTTTTTGAATGAAAATGAACAACTATTGTTCTCAAATACAAATTTAAAACCACTCTTACAAAGAGTTGAAACAGAAATCAAATTTCTACTAAGTGCAGGTACGAAATAGCAATCCCTAAGCTCTAGTACTCTTCCGGTAGGCAATCGGATCTCATATGTCCCTACAGCCAGCGCAGCAACTCTTGCTTTGTTGCCAACTCTAAGGTTAACTTCTCCTTTCGCCAACCTTCTAGGATTCTTTAGTCTCTACATCGATATGCAAATGTGTGAGACACACCCGGTATCTAATACCCAGTCTAAAGAATCTTTACTAGAGAGATTGATCTCAATAATGAACACACCTGAAGGCCCGGCTTCCTTAGCCTTTTTCACCTTCTCAAGGTGAACCTTGCAGTTCCTCTTCCAATGTCCAGCTTTGCCACATTCAAAGCACTTGTCCTCGGTCTTAGAATCGGCTTTCGCCTTCTTCTTAGCCTTTCCTTTTGCCTTCATGTTCTTCTTGGCAACGACGGTCTTCTTGTTCTTCTTAGCACCATTGGACTTTCCATTGGTCTTAGAAGTACTAACCACCATCACAGCCTTGCCCCTGTCCTTCATGACAGAGCTCTCAGCAGTCCTCAGCATGTTGAGGAGTTCTGGATGTGTTGCCTCCAACTTGTTCATATAGAAATTTAGGACAAACGAAGCATAGGAGGGCGGGAGTGATTGAAGGACCAAGTCGATACTCAACTCGTGATCCATCGCAAGTCCAAGTTGCCCAAGTCGCTCGATCAAATCGATCATCTTGAGAACATGGATCTGCACGGACTCTCCTTCATTCATTCTAGCCCTAAAAAGCTCCTTAGATATCTCATATCTAGCAGTCCTATCAGGCTCAGCATAAAGCTCCTTCAGACGGAGCATTATACTACCACTATCTGCACGGACTCTCCTTCATTCATTCTAGCCCTCCTTAGATATCTCATACCCGGCCTGCTTTCGCCCCATCTCTCGCCCGCGTCTCTCTCTCTCGCGCGCGATCCCTCTCGCCCGCTCGCGTCGCCGCCCGTGCGTCGCGCTGCCCGTCGGCATCCGCGCCCGTCCTCGTCCGATTGCCGGCGCCACCGTCATCTCCTCGGCCGTCTCATCTCGGATCTGTCGCCTCTCACGCTCGATCTCGGTCGTGCGGGAACCCTAGTTTCGGCCGCCGAAGAAATCGCCGCCTCCGTCGCCGTCTGTTGTCCGCCGTGACTTCCTGACGTCGCCTGAGCCGCCACCGCACCTCGTCGCTGTTGATTGCTGCGCCGATCACCGGATCTCTCTCTCCCGGTCTCGGCTCTAGTTCGTCCGGCCGTCGCTGCCGCCAGCTGCCGTCTCTCCGGCCGTCACCGACGTCTCCGCCGTTATCTTCTTCGCCTCTCGCCGTAACTGGCTGTTGCTGGTCCAGTCGCCGCCGCCACTGTTGCCGCCGTACGGTCATCTTCGGCGAGCTCGTCTGGCGAACTCAACTGCACCGCTGCTTCGTCTCGACGTCAAGGATTCATTCGTGGGATCATTTTCGGGAAGTTTTGCTACTTTCGCGCCGTTCGGTAAACCCTAGAAGGTTTACGTTCGGGTTAAGGTGAGTGCCCCTGCGGTCTCACTTGGTTGTTAGAAATTCTTGTTAGAAATCATGTTAGGACTATATGCTTGATGTCGTAGCATGTTTAGATATGTCGACATGATGTAAATTATTGGTTGCGATAGCATGTGCTAGATGATAATATTCATTAGAAGAGCATGCTAGGAATTGTGTTGAAAATAACATGCGACTCATTGGTTGAGATAACATATATTCGGTATTGATAATATTTATGACAGCTATACCGATCGTTTTGTGTGATATTGTTGGATAGCACCATGTGTTTATGTTTGAATTCGCTATCAATATGCTAGACGTTTGGATCATGTATGTCTGGTAGTATCTAGCTAGTATCACAATCTACATGTTAGATGTAATACTCATGTTCCGTGTTGTGTGGACAACGGCCTTGCGTGTTGTTACTTGCCGTAGCAATTAGGGCTATATGTTAGCTTATGCTCAGACGTGTTTGCGGATGTTCTCGTGTGCATGTACTTGACAAAGTCTAGTAATGCTTGTGAATGAACGTTTTAGGAAAGCGTGCATTTGAAATGTTGGTAGCCTTGCATCTATAAAAATCACAATGTCGTATGTTTGGCATGCTATAGATGTGTGTGCTTGCGTGGTTGATAGTTCGACCCGAGTGCTTGAATGATATTGTGTTTGAATTTGACCTACCTTACGATGCATTTGGGTTGATCGTTTTGATGTATATAAATGGTAGGTGTAAAGATTTGTGTTATATGTTAACACTTGAATGCATTACTCTATCTTGTAATGTCTGTGAGCGGTAAAGCACTGCACGGATTTCGATATGCTTGATATAGTAGCAAGTTTATTATATTTGATTTGGTGTATAATGTGATGTATATATGATTCATGTTATACCGGGTTATGAACCCTAAGTTTTGTGATGATAGTTGTTATGAGATCATGCTATATGCTTTTGTGATGCTCATATAATGCTAAAATGCATGTATTGTGGATGTACACTATGTTATGTACAATGTGATGGTTTATATTATGAACCTTGCTTGGTTGCTCTATAACTATGCTATCCATGATGATATTGATGTTATTGAGCATGTGCGAGTGTAGAGTAAAATAGCTCTAGGGACACTCGTGATTGGTTGTGCCTTAATGCTAATGAGCGTTGAAAATCGAGTGGGGTAAAATACCTTTGTGACACTCGTATGTGGTGTGCTTGCCTTACGGGGCCATGTGGTGTTCGAAATTGGGTCGTGGATCCTCGAGTTATGTAGTCTGAATGGTTGAAATGACACCCGGAGGGCAAGGGCTCGTGGGGCGGGAAGCGATTGGACCAATTAGAACACAAGCACGTAATAAAATTATGATGCCTCTAGAGAGGTCGGTGGACGTAGTCTGGAGTCGCTCACTGGCCAGGGCGGCGGCTACGAGTGCGAGGCTCGGCTGCCATAGAGCAGTATCCCCCATTTTGCGCTGTGGGGTCGCCTCCGCTGTGGATTTTGGAGTCGCACGGAAAGCCCGGCGGCGCGTACCAGAACCTTGGTAGCGTGGCGGATGAGCTCGTATTGAGAGGACTATCTCGGGGTAGCGAGGAGGGGTTATAGGTTCCCTCGGCCTTGGGAGACAGTATCTAGTGCGGGTCCGCTCTACCAGAACGGAATATGAGAGGACTAACTATGGGTTAGATCACACTGATATAAGAAAGATAACAGCATAACCTATTGGGTTGGTGTGTGATTATCTTTATGTGATTATTGCATCTTGTAGCTTATTTATGTTTGATGCTTCACAACTGGTGATAGCGTGTGGATACATGGTTTATAGTTGACCACTTTGGCAACATATTGAGTATGGTAATGCGTATTGGTTATGTGGTCGGTTTTGTGTAAGTCCACTATTGGTGGCAATGCTTGTTGGTCGTGATGTGCATGACAGACTTATGCTTGATGTGAAAGCATGCTATATTATGTTGTTTGCATGCTTATTTATGGATCTGTGAGATAATGCTTGTAGTGAGTTGTTTACTCCAGCATGTTGTGATAACTTGTTGTATGTTCATCTGTGTTAGAAGATGTTTATATTCAACTCGTGTGCTTGGATTTATGCTACGCGTGCAGATTGCATTGGCATATAGAAGTTTAATATGTAGGACTTCTACTTACATGCATATTCGCATCTGCATGTATGCCATCTGTGCTTGCATGTGTTTGGTGTGTGGCCGCATCCCTGGTGGTTGCCTTCGCCAGGGTGGGTCACTCACTGAGTATATTTTATATACTCACCCCTTCTTCCCCTTAGTTCTTTGCAGGGTCAGTTGACGATCGTAGAGCGAGCACGGGGTTCAGAAGATGGTTTTGGGTTAAAATATGTAAATTTATTTATCTTCCGCTGTGTAATTTAATTAATTTGTAAATTTATTGTATTATTGAGAATTGGAAGTACTAGCTCGTAACGTCTTGTGTTTAAATTATTTTTTTTTAAAAAAAAAAAAAAATTCACCTTTTTTTCCGTGACCCCCGGGGTACGGGGCCTCACAGTTGGTATCAGAGCAAGATTATGACTTAGTACTTCCAATATTAGATTTTCATGGGTATGGAAATGTGTGGAGAGATAGGCAATCGTAACCTCGCGACTAGCATGTGTTGCTTGATGAGTTAACTTGATTGCTTGTTTATTTTTCATGTTATGCATGCCTTTAAGTGGGGAGGTGCATAGTTGTTTGCGCCTCGTCCGTGCTTGCTTGACTTAGACCTCACGAAGGTTGACTGTTGTGGTTGCACTCGGGTAGCAAGGTGCTATGGACTGAGTTGCAACATGTTGTGTGCCTGTGAATGGTTTTGTTGAAAGCGTTGATTTGTTGTTGCGTGCATTAGAATGTTGATTGCGCGCATTTGACGCATGTTGGTTGTTTTGCTTATTGTGAATGCTTTGCATCAATAAGCTGTTTGGTTGAATCTTAGATTTATATGTAAGCCGATATCGGGGGTGATATCTGGCATTGTGTTCTATTGTTCGGTCAAAGCATAACCATACTCGATATCTCGCCACTTGGATTTGCCTGCAAGAGCTTGGATTGCTACCTTGTGAGTAAGATTTATAAAAAGAATTTTTACTCGTTCTTGTTAAAGCAACATTTTCAAACAAAGAGTACTTGTTTGATTTGCTTTGAAATTATTTGTTTTAGTTCGGTTTGGTTTGAGGCGTAGATGCCCAGAGAAACGACGCTAACCAATGTGAGGGATTGGTTGCGATGGTTCTGGGGGCAAATACGAGTGGTCCTGTGATGAAGTCTGTCCCTCACAGATGTGTGTCAAGGAACTTTTGCTCAAACTTGATTCGGATATATTTCTTATAAAACAAATTATCTTCGATTTCTTTTAATTAAAAAGAGATTTTCGGAATATTCGTTCCAAAAGATTGGAAAATGTTTAACTTTTTTTGATTTCCTTTTTACTTAAGGTTTTCAAAGGAATTTTGAAAAGGAAAATGTTATTTGAAAATGTCAGTTGGAAACTGGGAATCATTTTCAAACAAGTTATTTAAAACCATTTCGTAAAAGTTTCGTTTAGCTATTTCGGATTTCAAGTTCTTTGGCTTAAATGGGCTTTGTTGGGATTGATACGATTGATTTGTTGATCGGAACGAGTTGAGGACTTTCCGATGGTTTCTTCGTATCTTTCGAAAAATTTGATTTAAGAACTTGGATTTGTTTGAGTTGAAATGGTTTTGGAGTAACCTTGTCGCTTGTAAGCGCCCGATGTGTGGGGACGGAGGGAAATAATTTTTCGCAAAGGAGTAAAATTCGAAATAAATAGTTTTGCGGAAGCTTAAACAAACAAGGAGCTCATTTCAAATCTCCAAAATCAATCAAGTAAGAGCCGCAATCTGGACATTCAGTCCGAGACGAGAACCCGCGGGGGAGGCGGTTCTGTCTCAAACCGAGCTCAGTATACTACGGTATCAATCTCCCCAATGACACCAGAAGATCCTAAGCAATCTAAGGCACAAACCTCTTTAAAAACTTTACGTACATACACTTAAAGTTATGTTTTCGAAATACCGGCTCGACCTGTATTTTTCCAAAAGTTTTGGGATTGTCAAACCTCTAGTTAGTAATTATAAGAACCCCTCAAAGCATCGAAATCAAATTCGGAAGTCAAATACGAAAATTTTGAAGATGAATTCCAGAGCTACTATCGGTCGACCGGAGAGATTTATCGGTCGACCAGAAATCGACCAGAAACGAGAAACAAAACTACTACAGGTTTCGGTCGACCAATATTTCGGTCGACCGATACCTGCAGGTTCTGCATAAACAGAATTGCAGCAACCAAAATACTCAACACCCCATTTTCTTAAACATTTTTCTAAATCATTCAAACATCATATGTTCACTTACATATGACCAAAATACACATGCAGGTATCGAATTCCGACCAAAAGCGCATCCAATCCTCATCAAACAAAACATTTTTCGAAACATCGAAAATACGAACTTTAAAAAGTTAAGTAACCAAATTTTGATTAAACCACAATTTCATTCATTCGCAATTGTCACAAGTATCCAAATAACCAAATACACATGCGACAAGATTCAAATTCCAAATCGGAGTTCTTTTTTACAAAAATATAACAAGGATGTCCATTTACATCATAAACTTAAATTACATAACCTTTAGAGATTTAAACCTTCTCAACTAAGGTTTACAATTCTAAAGGGTTTACAAACACCCAAAAATATCAAAATGTAAGTTAGTGCTTCCAAAAGTTAATTCTTACATGATTGTGCTATACAACTAAAGTTATATACAATTAAGTCCCTTCCCAAAAGTATACCTTCCCAAAGACTTTCTGAACTAGCGTTGGGAAGTTAGCACCCTCTTGCCGGTGCCTTCCCACGATCTAACGGATCTGAAAAAGAAAGAAAGCAACGGGGTGAGTCATAATGACTCAGTGAGCGGCGCGAATAACGATCGCGGCACCTCTCACCAAAACACATCCAAACCACAACACAAGCCAAACAAATACCAAGTAAAGCATTATCATAGCCAATAACATCTTCATGTAATATCGCAATCCCATACCAAACCAATTATTCTTTACTTTCTTATGTTAGCGTTTGCTTGACTAATCACCCGTTAGTCCTTTCTCATTTGCAACGCAACACACCCTTTTGGTACACACAGCACCAAGGATCTGGGTCAAACACGGTGCACATCGCGCCCCCAGTACCCTACAGCGGGGGCGATCCCTTTTGGCCTTAAGGGAGTTACTTGATATACCGGCCTTTCCGGAATTTCCGATTCAAGCCTCGCCTGGTCTCGTAGCCGCCACCCTGGCCTCGGGCTGGCCTTAACTACGCCCACCAGTCTCTTCTCGAGACAACTAATCTGGGACTCCGGCGCCCACATCGTCCCATTTCGATCCCGGTCGATATCCACACGACTAACACGGGAGAGCGAACCTGGGCGATGCAGTCCAACGAAAGAGCCCCACCACAAATATTTTCACTTTATCAAGTCTCATTAGCGCTCACGTTGTCAATGTCTCTAATCACAACAATACTCACATTGGGCACACCAATCGCATAAGTACTAGTGATAGACATACAACGGTTTCCACGCATTCCAAATTTCCAAACCAACACATAACCAACGTATGCAATGTATCAACCATTTCCGCATAATAAGAAAGTGCTCCCAACCAATGTCCAAACCACATAGTTACCAATAACATGATCATAAGTACCAAATCACACTAGCAAGTTGTAATCACACATTACCATCATGCTAGCATCACAACATACTCATAAACCACATATCACAAAATCTAGGGTTTCCACCACAATTTGTAAATATCATATAATCATGCTTGTATCACATAAATCATCACATTAGCATACACCAACACCACAATCACATACAAGCAAGAGGTGCAAACCACTCACCTCGAGGGCTCGACAGAAAACTCTCAAGAACGCAACCTCACCACAACTCGAAATCACCCGGGAGAAAAGCTAGGTCAAGAAGAGCCAAGAGAGTGAGGGAGAGAGAGATAGGGTGATCAATGCCAAGGAACCAAGGGAGAAGGAGATGGGAACTCACCTAGGTCGGCCAGAGGAGCTCCAGGTCGGGGAAGAAGAGAAAATGGTGAAGGGGTAAACAATAAACTCAAGACCCGAACTTATCCACGGGCTGCACGCCACTTTCGGTCGACCGTAACAGGAATCGGTCGACCGAAAGTGCTCTGCACAGCACAAATCCGGTCAAAACAAACACCCAATCCCCGACACGCACACAACCGAGCACTCCCTCGTGCCTACGGGGTCACCACCCACATGACACACCTGCGCACGCTCGAACACGCATGCACGGATAACGAAAATATAATCAAACACAATTCACAAACTCCAACATAATTCATAAAACAAAACAAATCCAACCACGAACCTCACAACCCTCCCCACTTAAGGGTTTCGGTCCTCCGAAACAAACAAGTGAGGGAAACGCGCACGCATGTCAGCCTCCGGTTCCCAGGTAGCTTCCTCGAACCGCTGACTGCGCCAAAGAACCTTGACCAGAGGAACCGACTTGTTCCTCAGGACCTTGTCCTTCTGATCGAGAATACGAACCGGACGCTCCTCAAATGATCCAAGATCGAAATAGTGCTTAACGTGAAGCACTTGACCCGATCTACCAAGATCTTTAATCGGATCGAAGATCTAACGGTTGGATGAAAATCTATATCAAAAGATTTGAGGTAGAAGAAGATGTAGGAGAAAACTTGGTTATATTTATTGATAATGCTGTAAAAGATTACAAAAAGGAGGCTATGGCATTAGTGGTAATTATCCTCACTAATGACACATGGCTCCTCTAGATAAAACACTCTAATTACAAGTAATTAGCAAAAAGACACCTATTAGACTCTAGAACTTTGCCTATACTAGGATAAGATGCTCATTGAGGATCTAACCCAGGATAAGATGCTCGGTCTCGGCCCCATCTCGGCTTTAGCCTTGTCCACCTCGGTCTCGGTCATGCCCACCTCGGCGTCGGCTTGGACCACCTCGGTCTCGGTCCCATCTCGGCCTCAGCCTTGTCCACCTCGGTCTCGGCCCCATCTCGGCTTTAGCCTTGTCCAACTCGGTCTCGGTCATGCCCACCTCGGCGTCGGCTTGGACCACCTCGGTCTCGGTCCCACCTCGGCCTCAGCCTTGTCCACCTCGGTCTCGGCCCCATCTCGGCTTTAGCCTTGTCCACCTGGATCAATACTCCCACCTAATGAGCTGCATTGCTCCTGCAATACCTAGATTAGCAAATGAGGGAACCACTTCGCTTTCGATGGTGGTTGTCCTTTGAGGCCGACTCTGAACCGCTCCTTTGAACCTTTCCGTGTCTCCAGGGTCTTCTTCACAACGATGGTATCCTCCTCCAACAGCGCCTCTTCACCCAATTCCAGCTCATCAGGTAGCACCTTGGCGGACTCTTCGTCTTCATCCAACAACGAAGGCTCAAATAGCTTCAGATTTTCGGCGTTTATGACTGAATATATGGAGACAATTCCAGCTGAAATGCGTTGTCTCCAAACTTCTTAATGATTTTGAAAGGACCATAGCGAATTGGTTTGATCTTCCTTGCCTCCCCTTTGAGACGCTCCTTCCCTAAGTGCAACCACACCATGTCTCCCTCTTTCAATGTGCATGGAACTCGATGACGGTCATGCCGAGCCTTGTACTTCAGTTGAGACCTCTCTAACTGTCCTTCTACCTGCTCATGAACCTTCTTTATATGCTCAAGAAAACGTAGAGCCTTAGTAGCATCATTTGCCTCGCGTGATGTACTAGAATCGGCGATAGCAAATTGCACATCAAAAGGACCTTGTGGTAGATAACCCAAACACACCTCAAATGGAGTTTTACCAGTAGATGCATGTAAAGCATGATTAAATGTAAACTGAATATAAGGCAAACTTTCATCCCAAGTAGTCGGGTGTTTAGAATTATACCCGCGCAACAAGTGTACAACAGTGTGGTTGACCACTTCGGTTTGTCCGTTGGTTTGGGGATGGAAGGCGGTGCTTCGGCGTAACTTTGTATCCATCATAGACCAAAGAGACTTCCAAAAGTGGCTTAAAAACCTGGTATCCCGATCTGAAATGATGGACGACGGAAGGCCAAAATTCTTCCAAACATTTGCGAAGAACAATCTTGCCGCTTCTTCTCTCGTCACCGTCCGTTTGCACGGGATCAAGCATATCATCTTGCTAAATCTATCTACCACCACAAACAAGTAGTCATAACCTTTCTTAGACCGGGGTAAACCACCAATGAAGTCCATCGAAATACTCTCCCAAGGGCGAGTAGGAACCGGCAATGGCGTATACAATCCTTGCTTCCGATTTGTCGGTTTGGATGTATTGCACAACACACAACCACGAATGTATCTACGAACATCGTCTTTCATCTTTGGCCAAAAGACATACCTTCCCAGGTTTTGGAGAGTCTTTTCCACTCCGAAATGTCCAGCTATCTTCGAGGTATGGGCTTCACGAATCCACAACAATCGATCCGCCGATTCGGGAACATAGAGTTGCTGATTTCTGTATAACAACCCATCCCGGATATGATGTTGCTTCGGAGTGCCCTATTTTTGCTCCTCTTGCATCACCTTCCTTGTAGTGCATGTCCTCCTCATATAGAGCTTTGTAGTCTTCATGCACCCAAGGTTGGATTTTGAGCACAACCGACGCAACAAGTGGAGGTTTCGGCGGCCTTGACAACATGTCCGCAAGCTTGTTTTGAGTTCCTCGCTTGTACTATATTGCCAAGTTGAATTGTTGCAAATACGACATCCACTTCATGTGCCTTGCTTGCTGGAGTTTAGATTGTGTTTGGAGAAACTTCAATGGTTGGTGGTCCGTGTGCAAGATCGTCTCCTTTCCCAAAAGATAGTGACGCCAATACTTCACCGCTTGATGTAGAGCATAAAGTTCTTTGTCGTAGATTGGATAGTTCAGTTGCGCCCCTTGTAACAACTCCGAATGATACGCTACGGGTCTTCCATCTTGCATTAAAATAGCCCCTATTGCATATGCCGAGGCATCCACTTCAAGCTCGAACGGTCGTTGAAGGTTCGGCAATGCCAATACGGGTGCTTCGGTGATGACCTTCTTCAAGGTCTTGAATGTCTCCTCATGTTCGGCCCCACTGAAATTTTTGGCCAGATTTCGTGAGGCTATGTAGTGGTGCGGCGATAGATGAAAATCCCCGGATAAACTTCCGAACATATTGGCAAGCGCCGACAAAACTCCGAACTTCCGTCACATTTGTTGGACGCTTCCAATCATGGATTGCTCGGATCTTTTCACTACAAGAAAAATGGCCTTTAGAGGCCAACCAATTTGGCCTCTAAAGATCATTTTTTGGCCTCTAAAATTATGAGAGGCCAAAAAAGTTGGCCTCGAGGTTGGCTTCCTGAAGTTCGCCACTAAAGCTTCCCGAGGCCAACAAAAGTAGTCGACTTCAGAAAATAAATTTCAGCAGCCAACATTAATTGCCTTTTAAAAATATTTATTTTTAGATGCAAACCAAATTTGGCATCTAAAACTATCTAAAGCTAATATAGGATTGGCTTCAGATTGTTTTAAAGGCTATATGATATTGGTTTCAAAAAATCGATATTTTAAAAGCCAACCATGTTTGGCCTCGAAAACTTTCTGCAACCAACAAAAAATTGGCATCAAAACATTTTAAAAGCCAGATAATATTAGCTTCTGAAAAAAATATATATTGAAAGCCAACTCTATTTGGCCTCTAAAACTTTATGAAGCCAATATAATATTGATTGTAAATTATTTTAGAAGCCATCTTTATTGGCTTCAAAAGTTGTTTATTTTCAAAAGCCAATTTATGTCAACCTCTAAAACTATTAGCAGGCAATACAATATTGACTTTAAAAAAATTAAAAGCCAATAATTTTTTATTTCTAAATCTCGTTATATATATATATATATATATATATATATATATATATATATATATATATATATATATATATATATATATATATATATATATATAAGACAAACAAGATACTTAAAATACATTAAAATTCATAATATATAAAAATTGAATATACATTGTCAAATTTACAGAATACGAAGCTTGTTGTATAAATTACATAGACATATTTGTTGTACATTACAAGAAAAGTAAAATAAGCGGTCACAATAGATATTAACTCTATGAAACAAGTTCATATACTTCGTCAGTCGTCACCATTATCCATTCCGCTATATTATATATGTCTGCAATATTGTGAAGACTTGTCAAATTTAACAGGTTAGCAAACAGAGAAGGATATATATAAGTTTATATTATTCTTCAAGTATATATTTCACTATAACATTAAGAACTGTGCAATACTAATACTTTTCATAAACACATCTAAACTAAAAGATGCCAACTTCGAAGCAGAAGAAAAGAAAGATCAACTCGAGCATGAATGAAACTATTTGCATAGAACTTATTTTAAGTATAATATAGATATGACTAACCAATTTACATACATCTATATATAACAAAATTAAGCTAATATAGATATAACAAAACAAGAAGTAGAACATACCATTGTGCAAGATACATACACAAATTCAAGGAGAGTTATAAGAATCACCTTAATAAACTACTGTCAACAAAGATTCAGTGAAGCCTATCTACAATTGCTTTATGAACAAGAGTTGCAGCAAGTGAAATAAACTCCATCTGACAAGGCATATATACATTGTTCATAGGACCAACCATAGTTTGTATTATTTTAAGGCGAATTTGGCGATTCGGGCCCCCCCTTAACCCTTATTTGGCAAACAGCGCCCCCCTCTTCAATTTTAAGTGAATCGCGCCCCTTTGTGCTGTGAAATGACCAAAATGCCCTCACCTTCTTTTTACCCCGCGTTCTCTAAAACCGCTCACTGTTCGCTGTCGCGTCACCGTCGCGTCACCGACTTCCCGCCCATCTTTCCCGCTTTTTCTACGGTGTTTTAATCCAGTCCCCGCTTATTCATCGTCTCTATTACCAAGCTCGCGCGTCTCTTTCTTCCTCTGCTAGTAAAACTCTAAAAATGTCGGCGGATAACAACTCTCATTTCACTCATCGAATTAGGCAAATTCCATCCTCTTGCATCTCTTCATTTCCACCATCCTTTAGATTATTAGAAGACGACGATCTCGACTCCGAGAACTTCCCATGTGAGCCTACGCAGGCGACTGAAATGCGCGTAGCAGAAGACACTGATGACGAAGAAATGGCGCAACGGGAGATACAACAAGAAGTCGAAGAATATGATCCTGATGATAGATTGTATATGGCGTATGATGCGTTTCGGACAGAAATCGCAAGTGAAATCCGACATATCCTTCAAAACACCACCGACGATCATGGAAACGCAAGCGAGCTAGACACCTATACCCTCAACTCAACGTTCAGAGGTGGTGTTCCTCTTCTTGAAGACGAAGACGACGACGATCTGCCAAATCTGATGATTGGACAACTATTCTGTAGTCGAGAAAAATTCAAGCAATTCCTTCAACTGCATGCACTCAGAGAGCATTTCGAAACAAAACCTATGAAAACCAGAGCTGAAAAAATCGTCGTCAAATGCCGGAAAGACGAATGCAACTGGAGATGCGGAGGAAGAAAAGTTAAAGGAACAGAGGAGTTTATAGTGACAAATCTTGTTGATAAACATACATGCGGACCACTCATTGAACGTAAACACAAGCAGTGCAGCAGCAAGTTGATAGCTTGTAAGTAAATATTAAATCAATATTATTTTTCTACAATTTAAACATCTATATACATGTGTTCAAAAGTGTTCGCAGGTGTTCGCACCTGTTCGCAGGTGTTCGCACCCGCAAACAGGTGCGAACACCTGCGAACACCTGCGAACACCGATGAACAAAGATTTTTATTATTCTTATTTTATTTATTGTATATAAGGGTAATACGTGTTTAATACACTACAGCGAAATTGTTGATCAATTACGTGAAGATGAAGATTATACGCCAAAAATGATAATGACAGATATTCGAAGTAAGTACGGTTACGAGTGCTCGTATTGGCTGGCATATAAGGGAAAAGAAAGGGCACTTGAACACATTCGTGGAAACTTTGAAGATTCTTTTAATGACTTAAGACCACTAATGAGGGAAATAAGATTGCTGGATATTGACAACGACGTTGCTTTGAAATGCATAGGACTGCGCTTTCACAGGTTCTATTGGTCTTTCGGAGCGTGCAAAAGATCTTTCCGGCAGTACATTCCGCCAGTCATCGGTGTCGACGGTTGTCATCTTCGGGGTAAATACCCCGGCTGCTTGATGATGGCAACAGCGGTGGACGGTAACAACCATTTACTTCCTCTTGCATTCGCTGTTGTTGAAATTGAAAAGAAGGACACATGGAAGTGGTTCCTAGAATTGCTAAGGGAATCGATCGGATACATAGCCCAGCCACCTGTGATTATTACAGATAGGATGCCGGACTTGTATCTAAAGATGGCGATGTTGTTGAAGAGGTTTTTTCCAGAATGCTATCATTCTTACTGCATGGTTCATATGTCCAAAAATCTTGTTGGAAAAACGAATGACAGAATAGCAGCTAAATTATTCTGGGCTGCTGCAAGAGCTCGAACAGAGGGGCATTTCCAGCAAGTGATGTGCAAGATTTTAAAGGAACACGATGAATCCTATAAATTCATTAATGACATTCCTAAAGAAAAATGGGCAAATGCTTACTTCCCTACCAAAAGGTAAGACTTTATTGTATGTCAACGTTTTTACTTATGCGTCCCGCAGGTGTTCGCGGTGTTCGTAGCTTTTTGCAGCTGTTCGCGGGTGATCGCGAACAAATGCGAACACCCGCGAACACCTGCGAACACCGCGAACAATCGCGAACACACGCGTACACCAGCGAATTCCTTCTTTTCTAAAGCTTCATCATTGATTGTGTTCATAGGTATGGGATGTTAAGCACTAACTGTGCCGAGAGCATGAACTCCGTAATGAAAAAATGCCGCAGTCTGCCAATTTGCAAACTTGTCGTGGCAACAAGAAAAAAGTGCTCAGAGTATTTCTACAAACGCAGAATAGCTTCTTCATCATGGAATACAGAACTAACTCCAAGAAAGCAAGAGTTATTCGAGAAAAATCTTAAACGATCGAAGTTTCTTTCCGTACAGAGGGCTTCCGATGTAGAATTTCAAGTTGAGGATGAATATAGTTGCAACGTGGTTAACCTGCACAACTGGACTTGCTCATGCAGGGACTGGGACGTCATCGGACTGCCTTGTCGTCATTCCCTCGTCGCTATTTCATCGGCACAATTAAATCCATACGAATATTGTGATGTATTTTTTAAGACCTTTAATTACCGTTCCGCTTACAGTGGAGTTATACGACCAATGAGAGGAAGTGAGCACTGGATACGAGACGAAACAGATGAACCCATAATGCCACCTGCTGCAGTGCTTCAGGCCGGGAGAAGGAGAAAGGCAAGAATAGAGTCAACGGACTCTGGAAATTGAAACGCAAATGTACTAGATGCCACAAGCTAGGTCACAACAAGCGTTCTTGCCGATATCCTCCTGTATCGAGTGTGGGACATTAAGAACATGCATGTTACTTTTGATGGATGTATTTACATTTTGGAAATTGTAAAAGTGAATTTTTTTTTTAAGTTATGAGAAATGATGAGAGAATGTTCGCCGTGTTCGCAGCATGTATGCATGTGTCTGTGTGGGCGTCACAATGTGTTCGCGGGATCTTGCGCGTGTTCGCAGGTGTTTCTCGCACCTGCGAACAACCGCGAACACCCGCGAACACCTTGGAAAGATAACCTGATTTATTTATGAAGGCCTTCGTGTCCATTTCGTACATAATTTAAATAATCTATTTGAATTTATTATACTTACAACTCGACAAAATTACTTACAAAATATTCGTAGGTGTTCGCGGGTTATCGTTTGCAGGTTTTCGCAGGTGTTCGCGGGTGATATCGGGTGTTCGCAGGTGTCCCCAGGTGTTCGCCGGTCATTGTTCGCAGGTGTTCGCAGGTGTACGCGGGTCATCGTTTGTAGGTGTTCGAGGGACAAAGCTCGCAGGTGTTCGCGAACAGCCGCCAACAACTGCGAACACCTACGAACAACCGCGAACACCTGCGAACACCCGCGAACACCTTGGAAAGATAACCTGAATTCATTTCTGAAGGCCTTCGTTTCCATTTCATACATAATTTAAATAATCTATTTGAATTTATTATAATTACAACTCGACAACATTACTTACAAATTATTCGTAGGTGTTCGCGGGTTATCGTTTGCAGGTGTTCGCAGGTGTTCGCGGGTGATATCGGGTGTTCGCAGGTGTCCCCAGGTGTTCGCGGGTCATTGTTCGCAGGTGTTCGCAGGTGTTCGCAGGTGTACTTGTTCGAGGGACAAAGCTCGCAGGTGTTCGCGGACAGCCGCCAACAACTGCGAACACCTACGAACAACCGCGAACACCTGCGAACACCCGCGAACACATTGGAAAGTAACCTGAATTCATTTCTGAAGGCCTTCGTTTCCATTTCGTACATAATTTAAATAATCTATTTGAATTTATTATAATTACAACTCGACAACATTACTTACAAATTATTCATAGGTGTTCGCGGGTTATCGTTTGCAGGTGTTCGCAGGTGTTCGCGGGTGATATCGGGTGTTCGCAGGTGTCCCCAGGTGTTCGCGGGTCATTGTTCGCAGGTGTTCGCGAGTGATATCGGGTGTTCGCAGGTGTCCGCAGGTATTCGCGGGTCATTGTTCGCAGGTGTTCGCGGGTCATAGCTCGCAGGTGTTCGCGAACAGCCGCCAACAACTGCGAACACCTGCGAACACCTACTAACTAACCGCGAACACCTACGAACACCCGCGAACACCTGCGAACACCTGCGAACGATAACCTAAATTTATATTTCAAGGCCTTCGTACTCAATTTTGTAAATGATTTAATTGAATTTATTATAATTACAAATCAATAAAATTACAAAATATTAGAAACTATAGGTTTGATAGTGCGTCTAATCTGCTGTTTTTGTCTAGTAACAATTTTGCCGCTACCTTTCCGGCAAAGTATTACAAAGAAGAAAATAAACTGTTGAGCTTACCCATGCTGCATAGGTATATTTTTCATTTCGGTGATCTTCCAGGAGAGCCTGCTGGCCGGGAAAATGTCGGGTAGCGACTTTTTGAAGAAAAAGGTCAACTTTTGAAAAGCCTTCCTCCTGCCCGATGTTATTGGCAGGGAATTGTAGTGGAGGAACTTTTCTTCATGCATATCTATACACATTAAATACCAGTGTTCATCTGTAAATAGATATGAATATATATCTACACTTTTGGGCAGACTCACGAATATGCTGAAGCTCCGCGGTCATAGTAAAATTATCTTTGCCATATTGTGTTGCCGACTGTAATAAATTTAAGAGAAAACAAAAGCATTAGAAATACATAACAAGTACAATCAAATTAAAATTTCCAAGGTGTGAGCGATAATACCTCGAAAAGTGAAGTGCAAAATATACATTTGACAAAAATTTGAGGATACTCAATTTGGCGTTTCTTTAGGAAAAAAGTATATGCGTCTATTATTTCGTCGCCAACATAAGCAGAGCCGCATAGTACTCTGTACAACTCTATGACTACCACTGATGTTTGCTCAGCGGCCCAGATTATGGACCTACAACTGAACAGAATGATACAAAGACGATGAATAAGTGTTCTTCGTAAAACTTGAATGTAATAAAAACCTGATTTCGTGAATATTACAACTTATCGAGTGGCAGCTTTAGCAAGCTCTCCACGGCCTCGACCTCGTATTCTTCTAGTAAACCCTTACCAACATGAGACTTGAAAAAGGGGGGGAAAAAGGAACATACATCAGAAACAATATTTCAAAAATTAAAAATTAGAAAAATTTTGGTGTTCGCAGGTGTTCGCGAACACTTGCGAACACCCGGCGAACACCCGCGAACACCCGCGAACACCCGCGAACACCCGCGAACACCTAGTTCGATGTGTGAACACATACGATTCGGACGAACACAAGAGAATCTGCAAATTAGATGTACACAGGTGTTCGCGGGTGTTCGTAGGTGTTCGCAGTGAAAGAGTAAATGCCCTAAAAGCCAATAATATTGGATATTTTGGCTAACATATTTTGTAATAACCCCTTTTTGATTTACTTGATTATGGTTATTTATTTATCGCATCGTCATGTTTAATATGTTGTATGAATGTATGTGATAAACCCCATGGACTAAGGCGACAGAATTAGGATCATGATAGTTGATCATGATAATGAGACCTAATGTCTTATAAACCTAAGTCCAGAATGTTCTTAGTCATAGGTGCATTGAGTAGGGGCTCAATGTCACCAGAAAGACTAATACACAGCTTGCTTGCTCATACGATGAAAGTAGTGATCTCATTACTACGCGTGTAGTTGACACTGAAGCAAGTGTGTAGGTGCTCATTGGATGAATGAGTTCACTGAACTGACTTACTCGAAGAATACCAATGGAATCTGTCAATGGTAATTCTTCAGTGTGATAGTTATGCCTTGATCCTCAGACTTGAGATTATGATAGTATCTTATGCGTATATGATTTATGCTTTAGTGTGTTTCCAAGTATAGCTCAGCTGTACAAGGGAACCATCTGGGTATAAATAATAGCACATGAAGATAGATGATAATCAATACAGAATCTGTCACCTCCTATAAAGGAGGAGAACATCCTATGTGTCTTTGAATAGAACTAGCTCAGAAAATCCTTGGCCTAGGTACGACGTGAATTAAGAAATGTTCTTAATGTCACAGACGAGCAAATCTATTAAGACAGATATATTTGTTCGAGCTATATTAGAGTTTGACGGATATCCATACTCTAAGCTCATTCGGGATGTTAGAAAGGAACAGAAGGATTATAGGGCATGGAAACTATTCACATAAAGGTTTCAAGTGATGAATACTGATATTCATACCACACGGGTGGTCGTGGCACGTTGCTAGACGTTAACCACGATCTGTGGATAAATATAATTAATTGGTTGAATTAATTATTTGTTAATTAGTTGAATTAACTATTTATTCACTGCCGGCGTGGTACTGAACCTAATGGGTCACACGCAAATGAGACACGATCGCGAAAAACCGAATTTTGTGCTTGAGGGGCTGTTTTTGCCAAGGTTCAAAGTGCTGGACCTAAGGTTTTGCAAAATGCTTGAGGGCTGTTTTTGCAAAATGGCAAAAGAGAGGATTTAATGTGCAATACATGTATATATATATATAGGTATGCACAGTCTTCTTCTTCGGCTGCGAATTGAGAAGAAAACGGCGCCGCGGCTGAGGAGAGAAACCACGCTGCTAGCACGGCAGGCATCTCCTCCGCGTCCGGTCAGCCACCTCCTTCTCCGACCTGCGTCGCCGGCAAATGGGTTGTCGGCGACTGTTTTGGTAGAAGCTCGAAGCTCCGGCTGACTGCACCGTTTTATTGAAGCTCCGGCCGACTGCACAGCTCCTGGAACTCCGACGAACCTTCGCGCTCCTCGCCTCAGCAAGCCGACGAGGTCGACTTCAAGCTCCGGCGAATTTGCAGCTTTTGGCCGTCGCGTGTAATTGTTGCACCGACGAGAGTTATTGGCGAAGCGCATGCGCCGGCGGCTTGAGAAGACGACGGCGACGATGACGGGTTGCTGAGCAGAGACAGCGCCGGCAAGCGTCGCGGGTGAGCTCTGGATGGTGATCGGGAGGATCGGTTGCAGCCGAAGCAAAGGAAGGAGAAGCACTATTCATGCGGGCCTAAATTGGATCCGATCCACTAAAGGCCCAAATCCGTTTTAATTAGATTAAAATCGGATTTCGGTTTCGCGAGCGTCTCAGCGTGGACTTGCATTAGAGGCCGGGTATTTTCGCGGCTCAATTCATCAGAATCCGAGGATCGTTACGTGGCGTGTTCGACCCGCCAAGGTATTTCGATTAAACTCGTACCGTGTTAGTTGCATGATAGGATCGCGTAATAAATTAATCAGATTAATTTTATTATCATGCTTGGTTTACATGCGATGTGAATGTTTCGATTATTATAGCATACCAATGTGATCCTGTATTCGGGTACACGGGGCTTTTGTATTAAAAATTTTTAAATTTTCGCTGCGCATCTGATGTGGTATTGACCCCTATAACCCAACACGCGGCATAAAGGGTCGCAGGCGAGATATGGTGTTCGCTTTGCGAACACCCGCGAACACCCGCGAACACTTGCTAATATATGCGAATGGCTGCGAATTTAACATACCAAATTAACAACGTCTACAATACGTTGTTCTTCCTCGCTTAGTTTTGTGAACGATGGAGCAGGCTTTCTCTCGTCGATCGTTATCATCTCTTTTTCAGACTGTCCATTCTTCACATCATTTTTAGGCAAATGAGGGACCTCCGATTTTTCCTCCCCCATCTGCGTATTGATGGCTTCCACAACACTCATAATATCTACATTTGCTGATTGAGATTCTGCGACTACAACCTTTGCAGAACCTTGAGAAGGAATGTCTTCTTTTTTCGCTTCTTTCTTTCCCATGACCACCTCCACAGACCCAGCTCCTGGAGCAATATCTGCTTTTCTATCCTCCGATTCTTTCTCCTTAATGATCACCCCAGCTGATTCTGCTGCTGGAGGTAGCGAAGAAGATAGAGGAGCGATATCTGCTCCACTTGCTACTGAACCTGTAGGTACAGGAGCGATATCTGCTCCCGTTGCTTCTGAAGCTGTAGGTAGCAGAGGGATATCTGCTCCCGCTGCTGCTAAAGCTGTAGGTAGAGGAGCGATATCTGCTCCCGTTGCTTCTGAAGCTGTAGGTAGAAGAGGGATATCTGCTCCCGCTGCTGCTAAAGCTGTAGTTAAAGGAGCGATATCTGCTCCCGTTGCTCCTGAAGCGGTAGGTAGGGGAACGATATCTGCTCCCGTTGCTTCCTTAGCAGTAGAGGAATGCAAATCAGCTCTATAGCTAATTACATAGTTATCTTCTTCCGATTGGCTGGCATCCTCACTTTCCTGTCTCAAGCGGTGTAACAGCTTAGCAACTCCAGCTGTTCTCGTCGTTCTGGGTTTCTTTCGACATAGCAACTCTGGGTTTGAGCGAGGATCGACCAGCATGACGCCATCTCTCTTTCGCGTCTGATACGGTTGGCTGCGGCGAGCTGGGTACCTAGGTCGCCGACTGCGCTCCTTCTTATTATCTTCTTGAGTTTCTGAATGCGACTTAGGATCGGCAATTGTTACTTTGCGAGATGACGCAGGAGTTGTTTTCGCGCTGCTGCGAGGTGGAATAAGATTTCCTTCAACTACTTTCTCCAGCAGCGTCCTAATTCTTTCGACCTCCGTCTTCACATTTACAACTTCGGTCTTCACTTCATCTACAGATTTTTCGAGCATTGCAACTCGCAGTAACAGTTTTGCAGTCATGATTGTTTGATCAGAGAATTTGCCACGCTGGGACCCCTTTCTTTGACGCGGAGGTGGCTTTTCGGGAGACTCTTCACCAGACCCAGCGTGATCTTTTGGCTCGGATCTCTTTCTTTGACGCGGAGGTGGCTTTTCGGGAGACTCTTCACCAGACACGGCGTATCTTTTGGCTGGGATCTCTTTCTCTGACGTGGAGGTGGCTTTTTGGGAGACTCTTCATCAGACCCAGCGTGATCCTTTGGCTGGAATCCTTCCGATTGCCTTTCCTCTTCAACTTCGACTTTGTTTTCCGTCCCCATGAGGAGAGGAACAGCAACATCTACTTTCCCAACAAAAGATCCTGGTACCAGCCGTTGCTCTTCTTCGGTCAAGACAATATCAGTGCGGAATGATTGGCTGGAGAGAAGCTTAAATTCCTTTTCAGCATTCTTAGCGGTTGTATCTCGCACTCCACTCCATTTATAAAGACGAGGAGAAGCATTCGGCCTTGAAGGAGTCATAGTTATCAACCTCTCGTAAAACCAAGCCTATAAACAATGTGCTTTCAAAACATGTTAAAAGGAATAAAGGTATGAATAATATATTGTACACGGATGTTCGCATGGTGTTCGCGGTGTTCTCGCAGGTGTTCGCGCTGTTCGCGGGTGTTCGTAGGTGTTCGCAGGTGTTCTCGCAGGTGTTCGCGCTGTTCGCGGGTGTTCGTAGGTGTTCGCAGGTGTTCGCAGGTGTTCGCGGGTGATCGCGTCTGTTCGCGGGTTGTAATTTGACCTGCGAACACCTGCGAACACTGCGAACACCTGCGAACACCTGCGAACAGCGAACACCTGCGAAACAGCGAACACACCTGCGAACAGCGCGAACACCTGCGAGAACACCGGCGAACACCTGAGTACAAGTGGTGGCGGGTGTTCGCAGGTGTTCGCAGGTGTTACGAGTGGTCGTGTGTGTTCACAGTTACACCGCGACACCGCGACACCTAACACCGAACACTGCAAACACCCGAGAACAACCGAGAAACCTGTGAACGTCTGTGCACAAGTGGTTTGCAGGTGTTGTCAGTTGTTCGTTGGTAAACATCCGATTTCTCGTAGGTGTTCGCGGGTGTTCTGCACAAGCTGCGAACAGAACACCTGCGAACACCCGAAAACACCTGCGAACACCATCCATTAAGTTAAATCAAAGGTAAGTATTGGCAGAAAGATGTTACTAACCGTCAGCAACACTGGACATCCAGTGAGGTAGCCGTGTACTCTTTTGCGGAAGCAGCGTACTCCTTCTATCGTATGACGGTGTATTGCCGAAGGCCAGTCGTATTCTTTTAGGCGGTCCAGGTCATCCACCAACATCAATAAACTGGCCGGAACTCTTTGTCCGGGCTCAGTGAAAAGAAACGCAGATAATATGTACATTACCCATAATTTAACATACTGTTCCGCTTTTTCCACGTTGTTTCTGATTATCCGCATCTTGTTTGAAATTTCCTCAATTTTGGGGTTGCGGCCTTTGAAGCTTGTTTTTGCGATGGGGATGTCGTTGGTATTCGCTTGATCCTGGTCCATCGATATCACCTCTCCTCTATTGGGCAATCCAAGAAGAATAGCGACGTCTACCGGCGTAAATTCTAACCTAGCGCCGGCGAAGACGAAGAACGAACCCTCCACCCAACGCCTGGCGATTTCGCTTAGTCTTGGACGATCCCCTCCAATGGGTGGTAGCTGCAGNTTGGGCAATCCAAAGAAGAATAGCGACGTCTACCGGCGTAAATTCTAACCTAGCGCCGGCGAAGACGAAGAACGAACCCTCCACCCAACGCCTGGCGATTTCGCTTAGTCTTGGACGATCCCCTCCAATGGGTGGTAGCTGCAGAAAATGGAGAAAAGGGGTCTGCGCAGCGATTGGAAGATGGTAGTCCTTCAGCGCTAAGCTTTTTTCCTCGTCGTCCGTTGTAAAGTTCTCGAAAAGGTTTCGGGAAAACACCTCGTTTTTACTGGGATTGCTGGAGACATTTCCGTCGGCGTTGAGGGACACAATAGGGCGGCGACTGTGCGGCGGTGGCGATGGAATCGATTTTGAGACACACACAGAGAGAGAGAGAGAGAGCGAGAGAGCGCGAGAGAGAGAGCAAGCGAGAGAGCGCGAGAGAGAGAGAGAGCAAGCGAGAGAGCTAAGGAGAGAGAGTGAGTGGGTTAGGTTAGGTCTGGCTGAGCGGTATTCCAAATACCGCTCAGTTTTAACGTTAAGAAGGCGAGGGCATTTTGGTCATTTCACAGCACAAAGGAGCGCGATTCACTTAAAATTGAAGAGGGGGGCGCTGTTTGCCAAATACGTGTTAAGGGGGGGCCCGATTTGCCAAATTTGCCCTTTTTTTTCCTTCCTTCGGGCGCATTCCTTTCTTTTCCAGACAAAGTAAAAATTGTACTTTTATTTAATTATTTGTTCTTCCCTTTTGATCCTTTCCTCTTATTTTTTCTCATTCCAAACAAACTGTTAGAGAAGTTAGACAAATCAAACCCTCCCTTTCCCAAAAATTATAACTTTCAAATTAGCATCAAATTTACTGACATGACAGCGGGTAGGACTGTCAAACCATTTTCAAGAATGATTTAGAAAGAGGGGCTAAATAGTCCAAAAAAATAGGTAGGGGTTGATATATAAAAATTTATTTCTGTATCAACTATATTAGTATTTTCTATCGATAATCTTCAAATTAGCTTTAACATATTCCAACGTCATTCTCTATATGAAGATATTATTTCAACACTAATCTCCATCATCCATTACAATGTTACTTTCCACTGTTTGTTATATTATTGACTCACTAATGTTCTAAGAATTAGCGCTTCTAATCAGAACCGGCGCCTCCAATCCAGAGATGGCTAAAGACACACTAAGATCTACCGCACCTGTTCAAAATAGCACGGCCTATTTTTACATTTTTTGCTTTATATATTTTATATTATTTTTTTATTTTAATAAATTTTTTTAAAAAAGAAAAAAAAAAAACACTTTTGTCGATAAGATTTACTAATTCATATAGCTCGCTCCCTCCAGTAATATAACCGGATCCTATCTTTGTACTTTTCTAGAGGTATCATTTGTAACTGGGTAATGCTACAGCATCTGAATGCTTTAGTTCGAAAATTCATCCAAATGCGTTTTTTTTTTTTTTTTTGTCTCAAGATCGGTAAACACAACAGTTGGACACCGCATAGTATACAACTTCATAGTGCTTAGATGCCCATTCATTTTCTTTGCTACATCATAAGGTATCATAAGGTTCAACAAGGCAGCAACTACTTGGAATTCCTGCTTAGAAACACATACTGAATATCAGAATATAGTAATAGATATTTTCGTAAGTTCCAAGTACAGGAATAGTAGCAGCAAGGGGAGCTCTTGGAAACAAAGCCGGCCGATAAATGGGTGGTTTTAGAGAGCATTTGGAAAATTGTTCAGTTCGAAGCTGAATTATAGAACTGCTACGGAGGCCTGGAATATGGGATCTAGAAAGGCCAATCTCGAGACAGATTATCTTCTCTTATTTCAACACATGCATGATGAAAATATACACCAAATCATTATAAAAACCTGGTTTCCATCGTTCGTGAGAATTACATTTAGCGTGAGTACAGTTTTTTTTTTTTTTTTTTTTACTTCTATATTTTAACAAATTCTCATCCTAGAGCTTGGTTGCCTCTGGCTTTTTACACCAAACCCATCAGCAGCTTGGCAACCCAATTGACATCTCAGTCAATTACAGCAATCATATAGCCAGATCCCATTCAATAAGAGCAGTTGAACAGCCAAATTATTCAATAATAACTTTGAATGCCAGACACAGGTAAATACTATACACCTCTAAAATGTATTTCTAGATCAATATCTAACTCATACTATCATATACCAACCCACCATCTATTAAATCATTTAGAGATTAAAATTAGGAGAGCATACAATTTTTTGTAATATAAATGATGGTGGGATGTACAATATGGAAACTTTGGAATGCATCAAATTAGAGGTCTCTTTAGAGCTGAATCCGAGGCCTTGATAGTTGCGCATAGACAAGCCAACTGTCTACCTTGAATTATACTCTTAAGGGTTCAAACAATGTAGATTCTGCTCCAAATTACCAGCTTTTACATACAATCTGGTATCCATGTACAATTGCATAAAGATCAAGAAAGAAAACATGTACAAGTGCTAGCAGACTTCCAACTTTAAGATTTATAACATGATAAGATTTCAAAACATGCTAAATAGCTGTACTAGTGGCCGGAAGTTCTTCATGGACATATGGAAACGCAATGAGCGCACAAACAACCAAAACAATCCAAAGATTGACATTTACAAGGAAACAAGATTCAAGACTGCAGCGAGGTGGCAAGATAAGAACTGCAAGCTTGTCAGAGTGATCTGGAGCAATAATTACATGCCAAATAATTAACAAATGAGACGGTGAATTATCAACATCTATGATAGATAAATGACGACGCAAAACTGAAAAAATAGGTATAGCCCCCCGAAGGTTGTAGCACTATGGTTTAGCATGGTGTCAAGAATTTTGATGCTGCCAGGTCTAGTTTAGTTTGATATCGGTGGAGAAGATAAGGTAAAGTTCAGTATAAAACCAACCATCAAACCCACAAGCCCTGCAAAAGCAGCAAATGTTAATGAAAAACCTGCATCGCTTCCCCTGCTTCTGCGTCTCTTCAGCATTTCCTGATGAAGATTTCAGAATGAATCTTAGCATAACATAAAAGTGTAATACCAAAGCCAATTATTCCTCAAAAACTTTATGGCTGCGAACAACAAAGTTGTCGGCAACAAGTGCACATATAGATTTTGTCAGAAAAAGATATTTAAGCAAGCACATTAATAGAAAGCACAAAAAAAAGTAGACACTGGACAAATATCTTTACAGATGTCAGAACATTTGCTTCGAGATGAATAAATCCTTTACGCAACTTAGATTACTGAATGATTTGTAGTTTCTGATTTTATAATGTATCTTTTACAATGTGCAACGGCCTCCTTGCCTCGTTGAGACAACACCTAAAAAATTTAAAGAAAAAATAGCAAGATTCAAGATAAATTAACAGCATACCAATTCACGCTGTATGAGCTGATTCTGCTGAAGAGTATTATCTCGCTCAGCTTTCAACTGTTGTAACCTTTGGATCTGCAGAACAAAATCATTTTAGAAAAGAATGTGTCAAAGACATCAATGCATAGTGTTTTTCAAGTAATGATTTTGTTTCATCCTGTAAACCTCACTGCAAGACAAGTTCCCTAAAACATGACTGAATACTTTGTTTCCATTGAAATTAGGTAACAAGTGCCCATCTCAAAAAAAAAAAAAAAACAATCAGTGCAAGAGTTATATAATAAGAAACAGACAGACGGCAATATCACATTCACACATGAAAATTTGAAGAAAATAATAGCTTCAAAATGTAGAACGGCAAATTTTCCTCAAAAACAAAAATATCAAATGAAAAAACACAAAAGTCATCATGTATCTGGAAACCTTCTGTTTTTTTTTGTTACCGTTTCATTTTTTGTGGGAAAAAATGGTTTATCTTATACGTTGTTTTTTTCCCATTTCACACACAAGCAAGTGATATTTGTCCACACATCACTACACAATATATCGAGCTGAGTTTAATACATTATACAGATATATTAAAAGGGTTTTGCTATGCACCCCCAAGAAACCACACAATAAATCACACATGCTGACGTGGCACAATCACGACCACACATCACGATGGGTATATCTGTAATTTTGATGTTTTGTGCAAATCACGAGGGAGTTGTGCGGATCACGAGGTATGTGTGTGGTGGAGATTGATTGTGTGTGGTTTGTTGGGTAGTTTGTTGGGGGTGAGAAGTATTTTCCATATTAAAATGGAGAACAGAAGATGCAGGTAAAGTTTACAGCCTTTGTCTGAATCGGGTGAAATTAATAGATAGCCCCCAATAAGGATAATGTCAGTCAAGAAGCAATTGGGATAATGGTAATGACTACATAAGATGGAACAGAATATCTACCAGTAGCTAAACTTGCCGTGTGGCTGTTGACATACTGATTCTCAACTACACATTTTTGTCCTTGTTTTAAATCTCAATGTACTTGCATCAAATCCCAATTCAAATGCGTGGTCAAGATTCACTTGGTTCCCTACTGCACAATGAACTTAGCTCATGGTATAATTCTCTGGATGAAAATGGACTTATATTCCCTTAGGAGTGAATGGCATCCTTACTATGTCAAAATTATATCAGTCCAGTCACAGGAGCACATCAAGCAATTTTAGAAAACAAAAAAATCACAACCAACTGTTGTAGATATGTTTTTTGAAATACCAATTGGATATGTTCTATTGCAATTACTATAACCGTAAATCTAGTGAAGTTTTGCAACATCTCTTGAAAGATAAGATCAGCTAGCTTATCTCAATTTTCATTAAATGACAATGAGAAAAGGAAGAGGAAAACTAATACATCCAACATATTTCTGACAGCAGATACTACAACAGTGAAACTTATAATATTATAGACCATAACACAAATGCTCAAGCCTCAAACGCAGTAACTTAAAGATCATGAGTGTTTCGTTCCAACTTAGTAGCTCTCGTTCAATTTGAAAAGCTTGCCTTGCAATATAAAAGACATAAAAGAACATGAAATGGACTCTATCAAGCTAGGGGAGAAAAAGGATCTAACGGTATCACATTTAGTGTTACTCACCTCTTCTACGCTGGAATTCTTCAACATCTACGTGAAAACAGAGACATAAAACACGTCAACTAAGCTGA
The DNA here is from genome assembly GCA_002076135.1 of Xerophyta viscosa. Taxonomy (NCBI): domain Eukaryota; kingdom Viridiplantae; phylum Streptophyta; class Magnoliopsida; order Pandanales; family Velloziaceae; genus Xerophyta; species Xerophyta viscosa. The sequence continues at coordinate 1,808,687 of MJHO01000036.1, read as the reverse complement.
TAAGCATGAAAAAAGCTCACACCAAAGCATGAATGACAAACGTGAGTTTTGTGTTCCATATCGTACCGCGAAACTATCAGAACTTTGTCTGGAGCTTCCAGATGCTGCAAGCCCCGATTCACCAGAGTTCCCTTGAACAGATTGTGCTAGAGTTGTGTAAACAACTCTAAGCTTACACTCTTCTATTACTTTATCACCTTCTTTATTAAACTGCAAACGGATTTAGAAAGTTCTAAGAAAAAATTGAGATAGGGCGAACTCTTTCCTCATTAACACATGATAGGGAAAAGAATGTAACTGTGTCTGCAGGAAGTTCATCTACGTCGGTGATAGGAGGCACCCTCGTGCTCTGGAGGAGGAACTTGTCCTTACATTGCATATCAGGTGGGTACTCCTTTTGTGCTTGAAGTGTCACTTTAATTAATTCCAGGTAAAAGTCAGAACTTGAGAATGATAGTCATAGAGAACAATGTGAGATGGATACGAAGATAATGAACCTGTAATGGTACATGAATCCCAAGGTTGCACAACACTAGTGTTTGGCCGGACAAAGTACTTCCTTGGTGAAGTGGTTTTTACCTAGAAATAGGTCAGCCAATTGTAGCAGTCACGACACAGCACAAACAACCCAATGCAAGATAAAAGCCTTTTAAATACACATTCACACACAGCCATTGGTATTCATAATCATCAGAAACTCAAAGGGGTAAACTAAAACAACATATCTTAGCTACCTTGGATGATTTTATTGACAAAAAATGCTATTAAAAAAAATCATCTCTAACTGTGATGCAAAGTCGATGCATGGGTACCCAAAGCATAATGTGAAACACACATTTGATTATCATATCATACAGTTGCAAGTTATTGCATTCATTTATTGCCAAAAGTTCAAATAAATTAACAAGGAACTTTATTTATAATTAGTATTACAAGTTTGAAAATCGTTTGCCATACTACAGAACAACAGTGATAAAATACAAAACAGATGGTTTTTCGTTTCTTTGTAAAAATCATCCCATAAAGGGATAAGGGTTATAGCTATTCTGAACATACGTATTAATATTTTCTACAATGGGCAGAAAAAGTACAATTTACATAGCTACAAACATTCAAGGGAAGGTAGATCTGGCAAGCTATATGAGGAAATAGTTAGTATCAATACTGCAATTTAACAAATCCAATACAGCACAACAAATCAAATCACCAAGCTGTTATATTATAGCAGTTGCTAAATAATGTTCCCATAATAAATGTTACTGAACCATCCTAGCACGATGCAGCCATTTAAAGATTGGTCATAACAACCATAACATAATAGGTTGGTGGAAATATAAATAGAATTTGCAATGCACCCTCAATATCTGAAGGAAAAAAAAAGATAACCATCACAGTAAAAATCTTAACAATAGTATCAAAACAGAACAACAGTACCTTAAATGCAACATGGTGTTCAGTGTTGTTAACAACCTTGAGGTTGCAAAACGATGGCTTTTCGAGCTCAACTGACAATTACAAACATCAATAACGTTACCATCTAATCAAATTAATCGAAACTCGATTTGAATCTAACAGCGAGGATGAAGATAACAATTACATTCGAATGAGAGCTCTTCTGGATGAACCGAGATCAACTGACCACCTCCTTCCCTTCTCATACTGCAGCTACGAATCAAAGCCTAAGATAGATTGGAAAAAATTAGGGCAATATGAATGAAACTTCAGAGAAATCCTAAAATCATATGGAAGGGGAACGAGATCTAGATTGAATTTAAACAAGACCTCAAATTCCTTGAATCATAAGAGCGGCCACCAAATTTCTCGGCGCAGAGAGAGAGAGAGAGAGAGAGAGAGAGAGAGATTGATTGTGGGCGACAACGACGGTGCATCTGTCCTTGGAATGAACTGGCGTCGGTATGTTTCACCGACGGTGTAAGAGACTCTTATCATGTTCTATATAGCTGCGGAAACCGGAATTATCTGAAATGGATAATAGAAACACGATTCACGTCCACGTGAACAGCGAGAAACGAATCGCTACTACACGCCTGCGGTCCGGCGACACTGTACTTCTATTGGCGGGAAACAAGCTGTACTTTCCCGAGAGGTAGCATAATAGGACAGAAATCTTCTACCTACTTCTAATTATTCTTACACTTTAAATAAACAATTACATATATTTTTTTTAAAAATTAATATTAAAATTATAAATTTTAATAAAATTATAATTTTTATATATAAATTTTTTTTAAAAATCTATAAATAAATGTTCTGAAACTCTAACTTTAAATGTCTATAATTTTTATATTTTTTTTTTTTAAATATATATATATATATATTTATTTAGATGTATAAACAAAATTAAAAATATCAAATAGGGATAAAGAACTTTTGTCCAGCATAATAATGGTGTTGTTAACCATCGGTCTTATTTTTTGTAATTTTATCTATAACTCTCTAAAATAAAAGAAAAATATTGATATGGTAATGCGTATGTATTATATATCAGTATTTTTTTTTTAGAAGCTGGCATATAAATCTCCTGAAAAGAGGGCTGATATGCAATTTGAGAGGAGTGAAAATATTTCTGAAAAATGGTATTATATAAATATATAAATAGAATACACATTCCAGAGAAATTAACTAGGAATTTATATTGCATTCTTATTTATTAGTTTGATATATTATAAATGCTCTTTTTAAAAACACTTATATGAATCTATTATTAGTGCTGAATTGAATTTTTGTAATACTGCATTTTAGCTTTTTTTTTTATTTGAATTACATTTTTACATTCTAACTATTTTATTAGAAATAATTTCACAGGCACAATGTCTTTTTAGTATTATTGCTTTTCTCAAAAAGATACTCATGCTCATTAGTTTATACTCAAAAGCATTTTTATCTTTTACATACCTTTCATTATTCTAAGTTTTTTCTTTTTTTTTCCTTTCATTTGTGTATTTGCTTTGGAGTGCCGCTAGTTACAGAAAATTTTCATAACATGATTACCACAAAGCAAAAAAAAAAAAAACTTTGCAAAATTCTCGGGAAACCATAGCTTGCATTACGGGCTGTGATTTGTAGGGATTTTAAAATTGTTTTGGCATATTAATAAAAACTTTGCTGCAACTAGCATTACTCTTTTTTTACGTGTGTCTTATGTTTATTTTAATTTTTACAAGCTTTTAATTTAGTTTATATATATATATATTCATTCATAGTCATTTCGATGCCTGAATTATAGCTGATTATTTTTTACATTACAATTCGTATTTATGAAATTACTAGGACCTAGAGATGTGCTAGATGTTTTATTAACATATTATCAATTTCAAAGTTACATTGTCGGTAGTTTCTTTTATTTTTCTCGTAGAATACAATTTGGAGTTTAATAAAAAAATGATGTTATAGGTAAATTAAAATAACAATATTAATTACTATATAACCATGGTAACTTAAAAAGCTTTAGATTTAGAATAAAGGAAATGATAAGCTGTGCAAATCTTAATTTTTATGTGCTGACTAGTCCACTTAGACTAATTTGTTATAAAAATTAAAATTAAATTAAAATACAATATGGCATAATATTTTTTAAGATTAATAGACGAAATCTTTTCAGTATAGTAACCCGATATTAGTAGAGACATCACTTCTAATTACAATCCATTAGCCCATATCAGGCCGAAACCGCAATCAAGAAGTAAAATCCAGCCTAATGTGCGTCTCGAGCCAGACGTAAGTACTGACACCCTGTACAACCACCACATTAGCAACACCAGCTGAAAACTTACTGAAAATTATTTATTCTCTATTTCAGGGCTACATGTAGAATTCGAACGTGCAACCTATGCATTATAAGGCACACACCACATCGCTAAACAATGGGGGACAACACCGTCTGGCATAATAAATCAGCAAAATAAAGCTTTTTATAGACGTCAAAAAGACCTCCTAGATAAGCAACTATGGCATTGAACAACAGGGTGCACATAAATATCAGTTATGCTGTCAACTTAAGCAAGAAAAAGATATCGGCATGTGATGCTAAATCGAAATGATGCAGTTCTAATCTCCTTTTGTCGCATATTTATAGTGGTAGGAGGATTTAGAACAAGGAAAAATACAAGAATGTTTCGCCAAGGAATACAGCAATCCAAGGCTACATGAAAGTTACATGAATACATATCTAAAGACATAATTTCTATCGGATAGCGTAAAGACGGACTTCTACTTCGACAAAACAAATAGGAAATATAGAAAACCTCACTTAAAAGTGGATAAACGCGGAAGCTTGTCCCTCAAATAGTACAACCTTGCTCTGCGAACCTTCCTGTGACTAACAACTTTGATCTCTTTGATATTGGGGGAGTACCTGAATATGAAGGTATCAACTTATATATAGTTGTATATGAGGAACACAACTTACGAATATGAAGGTATCAATTTGCACACAGACTACTTGAAAAAAGCAGGAAAGAATTGGATGATAAACAAAACGGCTTCAACTACGGTATGTAATTTTCTCATAGTTAATCTCATTTTCCGTATCTGAATATGAAGGTATCAAATTATATATAGGTGTATATGAGGAACACAGCTTACGAATATGAAGGTATCAATTTGCACACATACTACTTGGAAAAAGCAAGAATTGGATGATAAACAAGAAGATGCTTCGACTACCGCGTGTAAGTTTCTCATAGTTAATCTCATTTTCTGTATCGACAGGTTCCAACATCATGAGCTCAGTAAAACCCCTTTCCTAAATTTCAGTATGTCCTTTACCCATACCAGGTTCAACATTCTGATTGCATTACAGATAGCAAATTACAATTTACCATAGTATATGAACTCAGTTTGCTATTAGAGATGTTAAAAAAGTTCGCGGCCCGTACTGCAGCTCGGCTTCCCGGGCCACGGGCTTGCCCGCCCCGCAAGGCCGGCCGGCCGGCCTGGGGAAACCAGCCCCCGCGCGTGTGGGGTGGGGCAGGCCGGCCGCGGGCATATTATATATATATATATTTTTTTAATTTCGGCCGCTCAGCTCAGCTCGCGGGCTGCCGACCAAGCCGAGCCGGCCTGCCCCGCCTTAGGCACCGTGTGAGCCGGCTCGAGCCCGTACGGTTTGCAACACTATTTGCTAGGATGAGCAATTATAGAAATCCTGTTGATATATTCATATGCATACACATGCATTGCTCCTCCTCTCTTTCTCATCATATCTGAGTTATTCTCTCTTATTGGGAGGTTATCATATTAAAAGTCTATAACAAATCGTCTGATTAACAGCCGCTAGTCTAGTTGAAAAGTTACAAGACTTATGAATCTCAAAGCCACAACAACTTTCAACGATGAGATTATCTTCGCTCTTGTTTCTTGTCTTACTCACATCTTTCTGAATAATCTCACTTGTGTTACATTTCGTAATCGGATTTTATTTATTTATTGTTTTTAGAGCATGCAGATTGGAGCTTTTTGGTTTTCCTTCTAATTTCGAATTTACCTATCAATAAAAGAAAACTTCTCAGAGGCTTCTCATTCATCCAACCAGATGAACTTTAATAAATGGATTTCGCCTGTTTCCCAATATCTTAAATAACTGGTTGCAGGTGTTAAGCGCCAAACTACCAGTTGAGACAGGTTGCCAATTGTTCTGACCGAACTATGCCATAATAATAAATGTTGATTTACGAACTCTGCTTTTAGTCTTGAATGTAAACCCATCAGTGGCGACCTATGAGCATAACTCTTAATATCGTTAATTTATAGATGTAAATATCAGACTATCTCCCTCTTACACCAATAGTCATTTATCCATTCAACCATCATCATTCTCATTCCAAAGTTAAAATAAACAGGAACAAGAGAAAAGACACCATGTCATGATTAGGCATCAGCAGGACATCAGATACATAAAGGCCTTTGCAAAAGAATAATTTAATGCATTCCTAGCTAATGCATTGTGTTACACACTTGAAGCGATGATATTGAGTTTGCCATCAAATCCCCAGGCATCAAATTACGAGTAATTTGATGTGTTTTCAAATAGTTTGAAATTCTAGTCAGTCTATTCCTTACAGAATGAACCATGACTAATAAAGAGATACAATAATACAATAAAGAAGCCATTACCAAAATAAGAATCACAAAATGGATGCCAAATAATAGAATTTGATACTTACACTGGGAAGACAATTTCAACTCCAATACCGGCAATAATCCTTCGAATCCGAATTGTCGTGTGAATTCCTGCATTTTGCTTTGTCATCACAATTCCTTTATATATAGACGCCCTGCGCCTATTCTCAGGAACTTCCTATAAGGACACAACAGCAAGCAAGTACATTTCATTAAGAACTAAAGGTAGATAATCCAAATACCAAGAGCATCACAATCAGTATGCAACTATACCAATTTGATCTCCACAACATCTCCAACCCTGATGTCTGGCACCGGCCTCTCCTTCTCTGCCGCCTCAATTGCCCTCTTGTTCAAAATCTTCTCCACCAAAATTAACAAAAAAAAAAAAACATGACTCATGATAATAAGGTAAACCCTCGGGTGGCGACCACCCTGTCTCCACCAGTTGACGTAGCCTACATTACGCGTGCACCACATTTCACGTGGTACGTCCTGGGAGCGCATGAAGGCACTGCCTAACTGTGACCAAGCACTGAAGTGCTTCAGCCATTGAACCACCCGCTTATTTCAATTAAGAACTACATTACAAGAAAATCAATATACCCCCATGATACTGCCAAGCTTAATTCTAGGTTTCCTTGGAGGCTTCTCTTCCGCTACGTCATCATTCCCCTCACCAGCATCTTTTTCAACTTCCCCGCTTTCTTCTACGTCAGCAGCAGTTGTCTCCAGCGCTTCAGCAGGCTCGTCGGCAGCCGCTGCTCTGGCAATCTCGATGCTCCTCGGAATTGGCGCTAAAACTGGTCCAGCGAGAGATAAGCGGCGGCGGCGGCGGGCGGAATTATGGTGGAGAGAAGGAGATGCGGAGAAGCTGAGACTGAGCTTCGGCAAGCGAGATGGGGCTGCGGCGGTGAATAGAGCTACGGGGTTGTGGAGAAGAAGCTTTGAGCCCATGGCGATGGCCGAGCTCTGCAGTCTAGGGACTGAAGAGGATAAAGAGATTGGATAACAATGGTGAAGTGAAATGTCAATTCGAGCTCCATATGTCCGACAAGAAACACGTATAAAATGGGCCGAAGCAGAACGGCCCATGGAAAGTAAACTGGATCTATTGGGCCTTTTGATTTCTATCCAGACTGTGTGTACAAAATAACTCCATAATCAAGTCCGATGATTAGATTCTTAAAATAAATAAATAAACAAAAAAGAACTAACTAAAATACAATACGAGAAATTACGTATCAGCCCCTCTATTTTTGGAGGTTCACAAATCACACCCTGAAAACGTGTTTTCGGAGGGCTGATTTGTAAAATAAAATAAAAAATATCAGCCCCTAAAATTACATTTTCAGATGCTAAAACGCACAAAAAATGAAAATGGGCGGCTAATACGCTGACCCAAAAATTAAATATATTTCTATAGAATTCTTAAAGAATAAGGACAAAACAGGTGACGATGATTATAAGGCAGGCAAATTACTGGCTGCTCCCCCAATAAGTTTTTTTTTTTTTTTTTTTGAGATTATCGTGAGAAAATTATGTCCGTAACCGGCCCTCGTTCGAACGACCGTCGTAACAGATAAACCCACGGGTGACATCGAACCATGTTCTACCGATCAAGAGGTTCCATCCTCACGGATAGGGCAGACTTTTTGGACCCACTTCACTCTTCACGAGGTAAAGCGGTGGTCTTCGATCCCCACACTCTTACGGGACGTCCCCTGGAGTCGAATCCGAAATGCTCGCTTCGTGAGACGAGCGCCTGAGCCACTCATCCCCAATAAGTTTTACCTCTTTCAGAAAATAATCTTTAAGTATTTTTTTTTTTGACAAAAACATTACTAAGAGTATTTAATTACATAATTTAGGATCCTACAGATTCAACTTTTAATTCATATATATTATTATATTCGAACTGTAATTATGAAACTTATGAGATATTGTAGATCTAATTTGTAATTGATTCCTAAAAATTTAAGGGATCACAACATATTTTTCAAAATAACTTCCGGTTTTACTTGTATTTTTACTTTCTTTCAGGTAAAAACTTTGACTAGCATAAGATATCAGGGCTGAGCATTACCCGAACTACCCGAAAAACCAAACCGAACCGACCCGAATAAAGCCAAAATTTCGGGTTCGGTTCGGGTCCGGTTCGGTTCGGGTCGACATTTTAATAGTTCGGGTTTATATAATTCGGTTCGGGTTCGGTAGTCGAATTTCGGTTCGGTTCGGGTTGGACCCGAATTATCCTAGCGAGTCACATTTTAGTTAGTTTTCGTTGGTTTTATGTGCTAATTTTTTCTTTTTAAACAAAACATTAATATTACAACTATTCGGGTCGACCCTAACCGATCCGAATCCGAATTGGTATTGAATAAAAATAATTTTTTTATTATTCGGGTCAACCCGAACCAATCCGAACTAACCCGAATTTTAGTCGGTTCGGGTTGACACGAAATTCGGGTCGGTTCGGGTCTGAAAGTATTCGGTTCGGGTCACCTTAAAAATTTCGGTTCGGGTCGGTTCGGTTCGAGTTGACCCGAATGCTCAGCCCTAGATATCACAAAATTTAATTTAGTTTTTGTAATTGATGAATTGTATATTGTATAATATATTCGTTGCAAAATGAATTTATCAACTGTCACACAATTATAAGAACCAAATAGGGATAGAACTTAAGTAAAGCACACCACAGTTTCACTGGACATAATTCCACGAATAAGTTTACGATTTGACAAAAAATGATAGTTTCATAGACTAACATTTACAAAAATTACAACAATCAATAATAAATTTCGCCGAAAAAACTCATGTTTGAAGAGTTATCAGGAAAAATCTTGGCCTAATTTTGTAGACTAACATTTATTTAGAATAATATTGAATTACGTATAATAAATAACATTTATTTAGCATAATTATTTACAATAATATTGAAATGAAAAATAGACAATGAGTATTGAAATATGTATTGACATGATTGCATACAATAACATATTAAATTATAATAACTGATGCATGAACTAAGTTATAAATATCCTCCTTTTTTTTCTTCTTTTTGTTCATTCGTTTTTGTTATAAATATCTAGATTTTTTTTTTCCTTAGAAAAACGGATACCATCCTCGTCCCAACTGCGCTATTCAAAAAGAGACTATTCTTAATTCGGTATCCAGGTAAAATCTTCTATCGCATGTGAGAGTACGTATGTGTGTGTTACTACAGCGCTCGTCCAATTAAAATTTCGAACTGACGGGTCAGATGTAATGTCCCTAGCAATACCACCAACTTCCGACTGCCCTATTAGCTAATCTCCTGAAAAGGAATGGATCCGATTTCTAGTGACGATACTTTATAAATATTTCAAATTTCCTAAGCTAGTACCTAGCCAGCTCTCTTAATGGACCAAGTCTATGAGTTTGGACCAACTAAGTAGGATATTATATTCCCATCACCTTCCTTGTGTGCGATATTGGTCGTCATCCTGTATAAGTAGGAGTTGTTATAGTTTCTCCCTAAACGACGTGAGATTTAGATCATATGCTGGACCCTCACACTTCCAACTATATTTCATTTTGATACTGTTATGTAATGCCCTCAGCAGCACCAATAATCGACGACTGGCCCACTAGTAGAGCGCCCGAAAAGGAATGGATCCGATTAACCATCTTCTAGAGCCGATACTTTATAAATATCTCATATCTTCTAGAGCCTCCCATGTAAAAAATATGTAAATCTCCCAAACGCAAGCTATTTGGTGTGTTCATAATAATATGTCTAATAAAACTGGCACTTTAAATCATTCCAATACAACAATAACATGAGGATGTGTTCATAATAATATAGTTTTTCAAATAATTAGTTGTTCGACCTTTAAAAAAAAGGAAAAGAAAAAGTTGTTAAGGGTAGCATGCATGTCTTCTCAATCATCCATGGTGCATGCATGTCATATGGAGTGCTTATAATGCATAAATCAACCAAACGCCAGCTATTTGATAGGCTGGCAACGGTGAGGACGATTTTTATTTATATATTTTTTTAAAAATATATGACCGTCAAATTTAATTTATATTATATTTTATTTAAAAATATAAAGGACATATCAGCCTCCTATTTCAAGTTTCAATTTTAAATCAGCCCCCCATTTTAAAAAACGCCCATTTTAGCCCCCCATTTACTGTTAGAATTTTTTTTGAACGAAAATATTCCTAACGGTTGGATGCCTAAAATATCTATGTAAAATTATTTTTAAAAAAAAAAAATTTAACATAAAAGTTGTAGATCTCGACAAGATCTACAACTTTTATGTTGAAAATATTTCCAAAAAATATTTATAGATTGGTGTTTTCGGAGTCCGAACTGTTCAGTGGATTACGGATCGATCCGTTAACAGTTCGGACACCGAAATCACCTGCTCGGAAGTATTTTTTGAAAAAAATTTTAACATAAAATTGTAAATCTCGTCGAGATCTACAACTTTGATGTTAAATTTTTTTTCAAAAATACTTCTAGATAGATATTTTTGACGTCCAAACTGTTAACGGATACAAAAATATTTTCGTCCGAAAAAAACTCAAACAGTGTTTGTGGGCTGAAACGACCGTTTTTTAAAACAGGGGGTTGATTCGAGCGTTTATAAATAATGGGGGGTTGATATGTCATCCCAAAATATAATGGTATAATAGTTCATTCTAATTCACACTTGAAAGGACATATATTAATTATGTAAAGCTGTCGGCACTAAATAATTGTTACTTTGCATTCCTAATTTTCTTTAAATACTGGCTATAGAGCAATTTAATTATCGTCATGTTTAATATCTTATATAATGTATACCGGAGATGAGTATGGTTGTGCTTCGGAACGGGTACAAATAATGAATATGTGAAATTTCGGAGGGCGTTGTTATACGGCATGTATGGGCATGGATTACACATTTTTCTAATACTTTATATTGAATGGTTATATTTGATTTTATCAAATCTGATAGTTAAAATTTAAAAAAAAACCTATAAAATAAATTATATTTAATAACTATTTAATTGATTCTTTCGACTCTATTTTATATAGTAAATTATCATACTTTTTGAGATATTAAAAATAAAGTATTTTAAACGAGGACTTACTTGTAATATAGAATCTGAGGGGTGTCATACGCAAGTCCCTTTTTTGGATAATTACACTGTACTTTCTACCTTAAGTATTAATATTAATTCAATCCACGTCTATTAATAAAATTCACTGTAATATTTTACACTAACTTATTTTTCACTGCAGTCCCTTATTCAATTATTTTTTGTGCTGCTTTAAATCCCTCACAATAATTGTTTAAAAAAAATTCTACGTAAAAATTATAGATTTTAATGAGATATACAACTTTTATGTTGAAAATCTTATATAAAAAAAAAAAATTTAAATAGTTGTTTTGAGGCTTCAAAGTTTATGTCGCAATTTATTATTTTTTAAAAGTTTTTTATATTATTCTTGACACATCAAAATAATTAATTAAAAAAATTTTTGAAAAATTTTCAATATAAAAATTGTATATCGCATAAAAAAAAACAATTTTTACGTTGAAAGTTTTTTTCAAAAAATATTTATAAATAATTATTTTAGAATGTTAAAATAATTAAATTTAACTATAATCGAAACTTAGGTTTGTATTTATGTACAATAAAACTTAATTTTTTTGGACCAAGTGTAACTTTTTTTTTTATTATTATAAATCTTAAAAAAGTAAGCAATCTTAGAGAGAAAGCAACATCAAGATGCTGTGGAAGAGGAGGAGGATGATGATTGATGATAACAGAAATCATGGACAGTGACCATTCATTTGCAAGCAAAGCAACTCCTCCTTTTTCCACCCAACTGCAGACCACCTTTCTGAGCATACTCTGTAAAAGGCAGCTACTTTTTACTAATGTTTTTTAATTATTATTATTATAATTTAAGCTGAATAGTTAAACACTTTATAATTATGTACGGCTGTCAGAAATATAATGTTACTTTAAATTTATAAAATAAACTAATTTTATATGAGTACGATACATGAATAATAGTTATATATATAAATAATAAATAAAAAAATTAATCTTTTTATAGCCTTTATTTTTAAAAAAAAATTATTTAAATTAAATAATTATTTTTATTAAATATTATAATTTATTCGTCAAATGTTAATAAAGGAAAATAATTAACATATGACATATATGAAAGATTTTAATATATAGCGGGAAATAGTGGTATTTTTAGTTATCAAACCTTTTAAACATAAAACAAATTTTTTTAAAAGTTTTTATTTATTATAATTTCATTTTAAATTTTTTTTTACTATAAGCTTATTTTGATTAAGTTAATATACTTTTACATTTTTTAAACTCTTTATATTCTTATAATCAGTTATATTATTTTTAAAATTCTTATCAATCAATGCATGCTAAATTGTGTAAAAAAGAATTAATATCATATGGCACAATAAAAATTACTTAAGATAAACATGATGGTAATATTTTTTATTACGCAATTTTATATATTTACTATTATATATTATATTGTCCTCTCAAATTGAAAATGAAATTACGATTAGAAATAGATGCACAGCTCTAGTATTATTCAGTTTAATGTTATCTGAGAATTTACTGTTCAGTTATAACTTTATTTTACTGTAAATAGTTTAATATACTGTAAATTACAAACTTTTACTAATAATATCCAAAAAAACAGACAATAATGTCTAATGCGGAAGAAAATGATACTAAAAGGTGAAATTTGTTTTTTGTAGATATAAATCATATAATCAAGTGATAATATCACTTAAACAGAAATTTATTTGATACCAAGCACTGCTATCCCGATCGGATAAGCGTGGTCTCAGAAAGCTTCATCATCCGGATTCAATGCCACGTAAATCATATACATAAAATATCCTCTCATAAAATTTTCTGAAATTTTTTTTTCTATATCGCGTGAGTCCTGCATCCAACTCCCTGCACCCACATCTGAAACGCATACTAACTTATATTTTTTTGAAAAATTATCAACATAAAAGTTATAAATTTTGATATTATCTACAACTTTAATATTAATTTTTTTTCAAAAAATATTTTTAAATTGATGTTTTAGGGCTCCAAAGTTAACGGATTCATAACGGGATTTAAAAACTGTTTTAAAGCTCGTCAACTTTGGAGCTATAAAATTTAAAAGTATTTTTTGAAAAAATTTAACATAAAAATTATAGATATCATAAAAATCTATAATTTTTATGTTAAAATTTTTCAAAAAATATAAGTTAGTATATATTTTAGATATGGGTGCAAAGAGTTGGGCGCAAAAAATTTAATTCCTTTAGCTTCTAAAATATCGACCTGAATTGAGCGTAAAAATTTTATACAAATTTAAAATTTCTATATAAATGGATATTTATATTATAAATTTTACTTCGATAATCTTTTAAAAAAATTCACTTGATAACTTGAGAAATCAAGACTTAAAAAAGTTCAGTAGACAACTCCAGCCTCATAACTTAACTTCGTAGGAAAGATGACGGATCTTATCAAGCAGACCAAACAACCGTGACACTTGCCCCACTACCACCTTTGAGCAGCAACACCATCACTCCGACAACTCGTAGACCGACTTTATTACGAAAGGAAACAATGGCAAAACTGTGAAAGTGCTCCGATTCCAAAGGCCGAGTCGCAGTATCTGTACTCGGACATTTTCGGAGTTTGTCGCTTCGGCCTGCAGTTGAAATCGTTGATAGCGCTGGTTGCTGCGCCACCACTCTTCCTACCAGCTATGTTATGCATGCATGTCCTTTCATGGATCGTCGCTATATATATGTATCTCCGAGACTCTGATCTCTCAACCACAGCAACAATAACATCATCGCCATTAGCGATCTTTCTTCTTTCAAATAAGAAAAAGAAGAAGAAGAAGAGTTAGAGAGAACGATGGGTTTGAACAAGCAACTGTCGCTAGTTCTAGCGACCATTCTCGCTCTAACCTCCGCCACCTTTGCACAGCCTCCTGCTTCCTCTCCCGCCGCCAACCCTCCACCGACTCCGGTCACAGCTCCACCTCCGGTTGCAACTCCTCCACCCGTCGCAACTCCACCTCCCGTTGCAACTCCACCGCCCGTAGCAACCCCACCGCCCGTCGCAACTCCCCCTCCAGTGACAGCTCCACCGCCGGTCGCAACTCCTCCGCCAGTCGCCAGCCCTCCTCCGCCGGTCATGGCGCCGCCTACGCCAGCACCAGTCGCGGCGCCTACACCTGCTCCTGCGACCGCCCCGACAGTTGCCGCGCCAGCTCCGGTGGCCGTGCCGCCGGTATCCAGCATTACGCCTGTAGTGTCGCCGGTGACGTCGTTGTCGCCGGCGGAGGTTCCGGATGCCACTGATGGTTCCGGCGCGATAGCAGGTCGGGCTGGCGTCGCGTTGATCGCGCTGGCGGGTGGAGCAGCTCTCCTGTTCTAAGTTCATGACTCAAAACTATTGTACAACAATTAATAAATTCTTCATTCTTTTGGGTATTTTCGATATTAGATTTTCGTGTTGAGTTTTAATATTATTTCGAGCGCATTTGGAAGGGAGAATGATATTATTTGGGATCATTTATGTTATATATTGGATATATTTTGTATTATCCATTTTGACTTATGTTAGATAAATGGTATGATGTGATGTTTATTTTGCTGGGTTTAACATTTTGATCCATTTGTTAGCGAACTTCTATAATTTGCCTACTTAAATGTAATTTAGATCATTTAATAATATATATATATATATATATAAATAAATATATGTATATATTATTACATGAAACTTATCTCTCTTTCATCCAATGAGATAGAAGAAATTTTAGATGTTTCTGTTACTTGTTGGGTGAGCCATTGATAAGGGTATGGATTATTACTATTACAAATTTATCCAATATTTTTTATTAAATGATCAAATTTAATTCACTTAAATATGATACTTCATATTAAAAAAGATTTACAAATATTAAGTTACTTCCATTTTTCGATAAATATTTGGTTGATTCTTCCTATACTTTCTTTATATAATAAATTATTATCTTTTTATAGACATTTAATATGAACTATAATTTATGGTCCTAAATTTTGGTTTTCAATAATTATATGTTTATCTTAAGTAATTTTGTTACTATAATTAATTCTTTTTTTTTAAGATAATAAGGTAAAACTTCACCAACACCTATGCCAAACAATTACTAACTACCGTTTCCTAATCACGGCCTATACCTGATCATCCATACACATCATATATGCATATTGTTTCCACGCGTCTTGAGTAGAAATATTCAAGATAAAAATCCTACAATTTCTAAAAGTATTCTATCCAGTACTAAAACTAAAGGAACTGATTTAACTGAAGGGTAATATTTCATGAATTATAAGTCAAATATTTCCTTAACTCTTCAAGTTATACATGCAAAAGCACATGTACCAACAGAAATTTGGTCAATTACTTGCAACCCAAACATACTCAAAATGTGCATGCATTAAAAATTTCTATATCCCGTAAGTTTGAGGTCCTACGAAAGTGCACACTCGTATTATGAAATTCCACCACAATAATTTAAAAAAAAAAAGTTTATATCCTTCATGTGCTAAGTCATATACTAAGTTTATCATACAATATAAATCATCAAAAAGCGCACACTTAATTTATCCCCCATTTACACGATTATAAATTTAAGAAAAAAAAAAGGAAAAATAATATAATATTTTTCTTTAAAAAAATGTCGTCACACATTTATCCCCTATTTACAAGATCATAATTTTTTTTTTTAAAAAAAAAAAAAATAATATAGTCTTTTTTTAAAAGGTCATCACACATTTATCCCCTATTTACACGATCATAATTTTTTTTTTATTTAAAAAAAAAAAGAAAAAAAGAATACAATCTTTTTTTTTAAGTTACAATCTTTTTTTTTAAATGTCACCACACTGTACAATTTTCTAAACCTACTTCGGAACAGTCACACTGACGATTAAATCTCCACCTTCCTTCTCCGACGGGACGGCTACTACGACAAGCCCTTCGTCTGCAGAAGACACGATCTTATACGACATACGAACAGGTTTATTCCCTTCACCGAAAGCAATCTCCTCCGCGCCGAGCTCATCCCACAACGCAACCCTCAGCTCGCCATCAGTTAAATATTCACCATGAGAGTTTCCACTCTCACGAGACTCAACCTTGAGATCGCCGGAATAATCATTAACGATCAGAGTGAACTTCGACACCGGCGACGCGTCGAGTCTTAGCTTAGCTTCGTTGAGACAAACGGAAGCTAAAGATTCGATATCAGTCGGAGTTCTGCTAACTCTGAAGAGAATGGTGGAGGCAGGGGCGGAGGCGGCAGAGGATGGTGGGTTGAGAGGGATAGAGCTGAGGCGGTAGGGACGGCTGGCGTTGATGAAGTTGCTAAGGTGGAAAAGGGGAACGTTAGAGAGTTGGCCTTGGGTTTGCATGAGGTTGTGGGTTGACGACCATCTTTTCAGGAAACGGATGAGGAAGAATGGGTCTGTAAGGAGAAGACTGCAGCTGATTCCGACGGAGTATCCGCCGCCCTGAAACTCCGTCACCTGTCGCCGGAAAGCACCAGTCAGCACACAATTGAGCCAAAAATATCCGCAGCAGAAATTTTATAAAGGATTGTTTCTCCCAAAAAAAAAATTAAAAAATTAAAAAAAATAATATATATATATATATAAATCCACGACATTAAGATATTAATAATAAAAATATTAATAACAACTATTTATAATAGAATATTTAATAATAAAATATAGTTGACAATAAAATTACGAAATTACAATAATAAAAAATAATTACAAATTGCGATAATTAAAAAATACAATAATTAAAATATAGGTGAGTTGGCAACCGCAGCGTTGATTTAGAAACTAGGAATTGGAATAGTCACATAGAGGACGATTTTTAGACGGTCGACAGTACATGAGTTTTGAAAATTTTAATTTTTGGTCTGACTTTTTATGTATGTAAAGTGGAATAAATTGAGGCCGAATCATCTATCATGTTTCTGTCCCCATTATGTATTTTTACATTCTAAACAATTAGATATATTTTTTGAAAATATTTTCAACATAAAAATTATAAAATTTGATAAAATTTATAACTTTCGTAATAATTTTTTTTTCTAAAAATCATTCTACATAAGTGTTATGGGCTCCAAAGTCTTACCATTCTAACGGATTTTTAAAATAAAATTTAAATATGTTAAAATTTTGAAGTCCTAAAATATTTATCTAGAATTATATTTTTGAAAATCTTTCAATATAAAAGTTGTTATTATATAAATGAGTTAGATAATAAGTTATATATGAGTTAGATAATAAGTTATATAAAGGAGAAATTCTATATGGCCAAAAATGCAAGGAGAAATTTCCTTGAAATGTTATATGCTTCGAGAGAACTGTTCTTTTTAAATTACATCACTCGTAAAACCAAAATGTTGAATAAAGCCTTCTCTATTTCTTTTGGACTGATAATTTCATGCAGAAGAGTCATGCACAAATGAACCACCACTAAATATTTATCATGACTAACACATTATTTTTCTTCTAATCTATACATTCCCTATAAAGATAAGGCAGAATGCATTTAACAAGAAATAAAGTAGCAATTAAAAATAAAAGATAAAAATCAAAATTATACATTGTTCGGCAGGAGAAAGGTTGCTAGAGAAATTAAAACCTTTTCCAAGAAAGCCCAAAGCGTCACGGAGATGTCCACCGGAAGAGTGGCAACCATGAAACACTTTGGCTGCTGCAGCACTTAATAAGAAAAGAAGAAATGGTTTATATGGCTAATATTCTCACATAACAACCATGCCTTTTGCTAGCTAAATGATTCGGATAAATGGAACCTTATATTCCATTATGAACTATTATAAATCATAGCTTCCTGCAATCTATCAAAATTTGGAGACACTTCTTTTGAAAAATGCATAATATATATATATATATATACTTAATAAGAATATTAGAGTATGACACATCATAATTTATTGTAAACAGATCATCCCAATTCTCCAAATTCAACTTGAAAAAGATTAAACAACTACGATTTATGTAAATTATGAGAGCTGGGAGAAGTTACCTTCAAATCTAAGAAATTGCATGAATGTCCTATTTCAATATGCTTAAGAACCTTACATAATCCTCCCAAGTATATCAAGATAATTTTCCATCCCATTTAAGGGATATGGGACAATTCCTTCCCCTTGGGCTCTTATGGCCCAATGCATTCTCCATGGGCTAAGGCCCATTACATTGGATATTACATTCCCCCCATTTTTTCCTGAACTCCTATTTCTGAGTACTACATATAGTCGTAGTTATGTACCTTTGTATATTTTTCAATTCCTAGCAGAAAACGATCTATAAGTAGACATATGATGGAATAATAAATAAGGTCAGAAAATGGTTAAGTCTTTTAATGTAGGGATGATTCGAACGTATTCTGATGTTTTTGTTTATTAGTATGAGAATTAGATCTGTAAATGTTTTTACATTTCATAAGCATTTCCTTCATAAGTCAAAGATCTAAGGAACAACTATTAAGATTTAAAAAACAGGTGAAAGGCTCAGGCAATTCCTTTGAATCCCCTCTCGTTCCTGTGCAGTGCCTTCTCCATGGGCTAAGGCCCATCTATATGGCCGAAAATGAGTTAGATGATAAGTTGTTATTATATAATACTATTCATTTTCCCACTTTCTATTCAGATCAAACACACCTTATGAGATACTCCGGCCAAGAGTATTCTGCCCCATGTAAAGAAAATAAATGTATATATTTATCAGCATAATATTTAAAAATATATGACCGACGACTCCAAGAGTCGATATGAATGGAGAGGGTTCCTAAATCTGCTCATCCAATGCCACATCCCACTTATATCCCCAGTGTTGTTCGAGACCTCTGCATATGCAATTTGTATGGCTGTTTTAACAGCAAAAAAAAAAAAAAAAAGTTGGAACCAAATTAGTATGGAAAAAACGAAGGTGTGAACTGAAAATTTAATTACCTGCAAGTAGAATAGCGCTGAGAAATGAGGACTTTCGCCACTGACATCAACCCAGTAGCACAGCGCTGCCTCTCTCTCTTCCCGGTCCTCTGCCGCCATGAACTCTTCCATGCTCACCTCCGCCGCTGCCTGTACCAATCTCACCCCACAATCATTCATCTTCACCTCCCAACGACACTCATCACTCTCCTTCTCCGCCTCCACCTCCGAGCGCCGCAACCTCGCCGCCATCAGCGGTTCCTCTGGCAGCGCCGCGTTCAGCGTCTCCTTCATCCACGCCGCCGCCGTCCACGCATCCTCTTTTCCTTTATAATACAACACCATCTGGGTCCGGGAGCCCAGCGCCGCCGGGGACCGCAAGTGGTCTAGCAGAACCCGTCGCGAGCGCCCCGCAGGCTCCACCGAGCGGGCAGGCATTACCGTCTGAACGGCGATGACGTGCACATACCTTGCCGGCGCCGGAGTAATCACTTTAGCTGCCATTGATCGGCCTTCGCAAATTATGATTTCCTTTACAGAGTGATTTTATTGGTTGCCCGTTGGCGACTGGCGGTATATTTAAAGCGGGGAGCGAAGAGGAGCAGGGATAATGAACTGAGGCTTATTTAAGCTGTAAATTACATATTTGCCATGGTCGAATTAAATGGCCAGCCAAGGGACAGTTGGGCCGATCCACCTAATTACAAATGAATTTAATTACGGAAAAGGAAGGAGTTGGAGGTCAATTTGGTGATCCAAAAACAACTAATCGTCGACCCAACCAGTTGTTAAATACGCTACGTTTCTTCTTCTTCTTCTTTTTTTTTGTTTCCTTAAGTTATTCTTTAGATAAGGGTTACGGTTCAACGATACTGGAGAGATACGAGGTATGACCGAGACCGAACATGTACGAGACTGTAGAGATACAAGGCTTGGTGAGGTATGAGGTTGGATAAGTACGAGACCTAGCAGTTATGAGATTTGGCCAAATATAAGGCCGAAGAGATACGAGGTTAGTTAGGTACGACATCACCAAATGGTCAGAGGAAACAACAGCAAGAATCGGTCAACCGCTACTGCTGTGTGATCGTAGGACGATAGGTGATGCACATCCGACTCACCGAAGAACATGAGGCGCCACATGGCGAGTTGTGGACGCGCCGATTAGTCAAATTCACGTCTATAAATGGTCTCCATAGCCTTCAGTTGAAAGAGGTGAGATATTATTCAAAATCTCCAAGAGGAATCTTGCAGTAAACAGAAGATATAGAGAGATAAACTTTTGTAAGTAGGTTGAGGTGTCTACTGAGATTGGAGAGAATAAGTGAGAAAGCATATCTAATGAAGTTTTTGGCGGTAATATACAAACCGCGATTTTATTTCGGAGAAGACCAAAGTTTTTCACGTAAATACAATTACGTCGTGTGTTTTTGCTGTTCCTGTTCAAGCCTCATTCCTTCATTTATTTAACATCTGTCGAGATCAAGCTCGATGATGGAGAAACTTAATGATTTCAATTTTTTTGGGGGCTTTCCCATCCATACTATTAAATATGATTTTTGTTACAAATGTATTTTGCGCTCCATAAATGTTTCGTAACACCTACCATCTGTTATGGCAATTGTAGATTTCAGCTAGGCGTTGGCGAGTAAGCCGACGCCTAACTTAATCAGCATGGGCCATATCTGCCAAATTTGAAAAAGAAAATAAAAAATAGAAAAGAAAAGAGCAAGTATCATCTACATGCATTTTTAGGAGAAGGTGCATCTTTAGGAAGCACAGACACTCAATTTTGCATTGTCCCCCGCCCTTGGGCGGATCAGCCGTGGCGCTCGCCTCAGGAAGCGAGCGCCAGGGTTCGATCCTCCGGGATGGCTGCAATGCGGATGTGTCCGTGACCGCGAGTTTGTAGTGGTTGCGAAAAAGCTGATGGCTGAGTAACTTCCAGTACTCCATGTCTAATCCAGAGGCAGACGTCAGGACGGAATTTTACTCTTCTGCGCATACCTGGATCCAAAATGATTCTATATATGTGCGTAGAAAACTATAGTCCACAAGTTAGCGAAAATCCAAGAAGAAATTTTGTCTCGTTATCTTAAAAAAAAAAATCCCGATTAAGTGATGTCATACAATCTAAAGATTTTTGTGCAAATTATATAATTTTTACTTTGTTCGTTTAATGATGATGTGTGTTCATATATTTTTTATAAACAAAAGATTAAATTAATATTATGGTAAATAATTTAACTTAACATATAGCACTTTAGAATAAAAAAAAGAAAAAAGAGACAAACACAAAAATGCAGAGAGATACTTGGATTGGACTTAACGCGAGTCCAATTGCCACGAAACTCACGGCAATAGTGACCATCTGTATTGGGTTCGTTGGTCGACAGCGCTACCTGCTTTCGTTGGCGTGGATCGCCTGTTTTACGCAAAATAGAAATTTCTTTTATTTGAAATATGGTCAATTCTTGACTGTTATTAATTTCTTTTTTTATTAATTTTGAGATATTGTATAAATTTATGTAAGCTTTTTTGACCCATTTTAAAATATTTTAATAAAAAATTTGAACTGCAAAAATATAAATTTGATTTTTTTTTTTTTTTAATTTGTAGTTAATTTTTTTTTCAAAAAATTATCAAATATTATAATAAAATAATATTTAAAGTTAAAATATTCAAAAATAAATAAATAAATAAAAGACTTACATAAATTTTATATAATATTACGAAATAAGAACCAACTCGATTGATGCGATCCAACGGCCGAGAATGGGCCGCGTTGCAAGCAAGCCGCACCCTTTCGTTTCCCTCAACCACGAGAAAGAAAGTTCGAAATATTCTCTGCTGATCGAGAACTAGAGAACTCTCTAACCACCCCTATTCCGATTCCCAATCGAATCTAACCTCTCTAACCAAAGATCAAGCATGGCGAAAGAATCTATGACGGCGACGTCGGCGACGGAGGAGGAAGTGCTCCTCGAGGTGGAGGCTGTCACCGCCGTCTACGGCGATGATTGCCACGTCATCTGCCATTTCCCTCCTCACTTGGCCGTTCACTTCACGCCTCGCACCGCCGATGATTCCTCGCAGCAAGTATTATATATCCATTTGCTTTTCCTCATTATCTTCTGATTTTCAGTCTATTATAAATTATTATCGTTTATTAATCTGCAGTTTGTAGAGATTGTGCTAGGAATACAAGCAAATGTGGAGGTAAATAACTCAGCTTGACTGTTGAATGATGGCCTTATAAGTGTCTGATATGATACGCTTGATCTTTCACTGATTGGGCAGTACCCAGAGAAGCCTCCGGATATCTATGTTGTCGAATCGAAAGGTCTTGATGAGAACCGATTAATTTACTTAATTGGTAGCATTAGTAAGAAGGCAGAGGACCTCTCTTCAAGTCTGATGCTGGTTGCTCTTTGTGAGGTGATAGTTTTTTTTTTCTTTTGTTTTAGTTTGTGCTCTTTGTGAGGTGATGGTCTGATGCTTGTTGCTCTATGTAGGTCGTGTTTCATTCCTACTAATGTTTAAGCTTGGTTACCCTCTTTGGTGCTTTCACTATGGCATGTGTGATACTTTGTTAAGTATTATCATTACCATTAAATTAATTTGTGTTAGTTTGGTTAAGGTATACCCTAATTAAGAAAGTAGTCTTATAGCCTGAAAGTTTGTCTAACTTGATATCCCACTGGCGTCATTGACCAAATGTTCCATGGTCATCTTTAACTTGCTTTTCTGTATGTTTTTACAACCTTCAGTTGCCGCATGAGTGTATCGTGCATAACAATCATATAGGTTGTAATTGTCTATCTGTTATAATTTTTTTTTTTTAAATGACGGACTTACTAGATCGCTTTCTCATGATCTTACCGAATGCAGCCTTTTGTTTTGTTATTTTACCTACGTCGGCTACGGTTCATAGACATCCGAATGGCTGATCCTTTAGGGACCATTATCATCTACTTCAATATTAAAATGCCCTTGGATTACAAAATAACAGGCAAAAGCCAGTGTTGATATATAATGACTTAGAGAATCTAATTCTCTAAAATTTATTGTTTTCTGGTACTTCCCTAGTTCCCGTGATCAATTGATCCGCTTGAAGTGGTGCTTTCTTCTATGTTTGGAAGGACCAGAAATATGTATATATATATTGCACTACAAGCTATTCTAGCAGTTTAACAACAGTATTTATTTTTATGTCAGATTTCACATTAGGAAGGGCACATAAAGACTATCTTAAGTGCTTGATGATTGAACAGATCTTTTGATAACTGGATAAGTGTCCTAGAGCGATAAGGCTCATAAACTTCTTTCAATGAAAACCTAAAAGAAAATCTGCTTTTTGATGATACGGATGTTCTGTGGGATGTCTCCCCCAAATTTCCTATCTGGATAGAAACTACTCTAATTCGAGAAGTTTGTGTCAATCTCTAGAAGTATTTGATCTTGAATAATTTGAATAATTTAAATGGTCTAACCTGGGCTACATTAAATGTAAGTTTTTAAACGATAGTGCAGAACTAAGACTTTATGGATGCTCAACTTGTCAAAGTATTCCTATATGTGAATGTTAATTCTGCTTCAATTCCTAAGAAAAGTGAGGAAGATTGTATTTCTTAGTAACCTATAGGAAGTCTGATTATACTGTCACTTTGGCCTACTTGTTATTAGGTTTGCAAATTTATGGTGATAGTTTACTTCAGTATGCTTATGCTTCTCTTATTAAGCTGAACTAGGAAGCTGTGGAGATCCTATCAAATATGAATTATCCAGAGGGAAATTGCCCGTTATGTCTGTGCCCGTTGGTTGCGGAAGGAGCATCTGGTAGTTCCATGGCGTTTACGAAGTTGATGTCATGCTATCATTGCTTCCATAGGTGAAACCTACATCTTTTCTGATATAACTGCGCCTATCTACCTCTGTTTAGTTAAGCTAAAGTGACCTATTTACCTCTATCTAGTGAATGCATTATTAGATGGTGGAAATGGTTTCAAGACCAAAGTTTGACCAATGAGGCAGCTGAAGCAACACATGTTATGACAAGACAAAGAGGTAACTTCACTTTTACACGAAAATTATTTGTACAATGTGAGAGAGTGTAGAATAGCAAGATCAAAGCATACGTGCTCGTTCTAGTGCTGAAGAACAGGCTGTACAGGTTTATAGAAAAGTCTGGAGAGGCTGTACTATAGCCAATTGGTGGAAGGCCCTTTGTCACAACCCTTAGCTAGAAATTTCAGTCATTTTAAATCCTCCAATTTAGTCTCACCCAAAAATTTTATTCAATTCCACCGATTTAGTTGAGTGTATGATCGTTTTACTTGGTTTCAGCCCTTATAAGTTCAACATTATTGTGATGTTAAGTGGCTTCACTCTTTAGTTGATTAAAAATTTTCATTCCATCCATGTATAGTTTGGATAAATTTGTTTATTTTGAATTTCTTCACATGAGCCTTCTACACTAAAAACATCAATAATGGAGACTTGGTTTGTATCAATTTGCACAGGAGATTATGTGATGGCTATGTTCCTGTGTAGGCCATCTGTTTACCTATACTCAATTCGGCAGTCTAATTTGTCCCATTTCCTCTCATCACATATTAAGTTTCAATTACTCATAGGTGTGATATGGCCTTCAATTATGTGTCAGCTTAATACATTTGTTATCGTGATACATTACCTATTTTTTTAGGACTACTCATAACTATTAGAAGTTGCATATGCATGTTCTTGATAATTCCTAAGGTTACCTGTATTGATTATCCAAGTGTATTTGCTAATGTGATTGTACAACCTGCTAATTGCTACTTCAGATTTCTTTTATGTATTAAATATGAGTTTAAATTCCTTCTTTCTGACTCTGCAAATATAAGCAACTTCAATTTCTTAATTTATGATTCTTAGAGGTTATTTTATCCAGCTCAGATGCATCTTCTAGCATGAGTTGGATGCATGCAACCTGCCCTGTTTGCCGTAAAATATTTGATGCAAAGGATATCGAGCATGTTCTTAACTATCTGGAGAAGGATCTGTCTGAATTGGTAAGTATAGAGTGGTTTGAAAATTCATCAATTTTTAGTTAACAAATTAATGGAAGATGCTATAATGCTGTGACTCAAGTTTTGCTGGCTTCATGCATGCTGCAACAAGTAATTGATTAAGTTACACTTGGCTTGGTTCTTCATATTCTTTTGACTGTGTTTATTTGTTAATATGTAACTAGATGGATAATCAATGCATAAGACATGCCACCTGGGAACATCGTGTCAGTGTCTTTAGATGTTTACTGATGAATTAGCTGGCCAAAACTATTATCGACTTCGATAGTTCTTTATCTTTTACACTTTGATTGGTTCTTCGGTATGGAGTGTTAGCCATTTTAGGAATGATTAGACTGTTCTAAAGGAAGTTTTCTTCTCATTATAATAGCAGTAGGGGCGAATAGTTTCTCTCGAGGAAAAAGTTCTGCAATACCCCATTGGTCTGGCAGGTAGCAGGATGACGGCAGGTAATATGTTGTGAGGGCTAATTTTATGTATCAGTATTGAGATTAAAAAAAAAGGATAACAAAGCAGAGAATCTCCTCATATCTTATTCTAAGTGCTTGTTTGGTTGCACTTCGGGCCAAGATTCTGAACTTTTAGCTTTCAAAAATATTGAGTTGATTATATTATTTTAAGATTTTTTTTTTTTCCTAACTTTTTTATTCTAGAAGTCGGAATCTGTCATATTCTCAAAAGCTAAGGCATCCAAGCTTTTGAGATTTTAAATTTTGATTATAATTTTCGGATTCTAGATTCTATACGGCGCAAACAAAAAGCTGTTAGGAGAGGTCCCTGGGAGTCTTTTGGTAGATCAAAATCAATCTTCTTTTTACATATGGTAACCATCTAAATCAGTAATCTGCGCATGGATTTATGATGAATCAATCGAAAAAAAAGCCCTAACTCTACATTGCTCCACAAATAATCCAGAGACTTAGGATTCTGAAGAGTGATTTCCATGGCTAGCTGGGTTCGATCTGCTAACCCTTTGTGCTCAGATAAATCCTTATTTTCAAATATTAGATAGTCATGTTATTGTATGCGAGGGAATATAATTGGGGCATTGGAGGAGTGGAATGAACTAGGATAGTTAAAAGTGTAGTTATTCCACTAATTAATGAACTAGGATGGTCAAAGTGTAGTTATTCCACAAAATTTTATGTGCTAATATTTGCTTTAGTATTGTAATTTTCACTACCGGTAATTCAATAAATTGATGCATGTGAATTGTTAAAATCTTAGGAGTTTTGCTTGGTAGCAGAGACAAAGTCGATCATAGTGTTTTTTTTTATTTGGAAGATAATTTTTTTTTAGCTTGTTCACTTATTGCACATGGTTATATTGAACTGAATTTTTTATAGATTATGAGTGAAGATTCTCAGAGAAATTGCATTTCAACCCCTAAATTTTCAAACTGTTTGCAAATTAGCTCATGGATTTGAATCCTTACAAATCAGTCAATGTCTTGAAATTTGTGGTAGGAGCATTTTAACTGTTATATTATTATTTTTTTGAAAAAGACTTGAGTATAAAAATAATAGATTTGATGTGATCTACAACTTGTTATTTAAAGTATTTTTAAAAAAATATTTCTAACTAGGTGTTTTGAAATTTTAAAATCTTAACGTATTTAAAACTAATCCGCTATCTCGTTAAGAGATATAATCGTTAGGAGTCTCAGAACACCGAAAAACTTTGAATTAAAAAAAAAGGAGATCTAATCTATAATTTGTATTCAAAAGTTTTTCAAAAAATGCTTTAATATAAGTGTTTTAGAACGTGAAAAATAACAGATTGTAAACGAGGTTTTAGTTGTACCACTGTTATCAAGGCTAGTGCTGATATGTAAGACCCCCAAAGTTTTTCTTGTTCCCTGAACTTTTAAGCCTCTTATCTATGAGATGAAGCAAAGTTTTTTATGTCATTGGTAAGCTCTGCTTGTATATATATTCGTTAAACAACCTTGTGCAAGCAGCTGAACCCATTGTATTTACCTGAACTAGGATCTTTTCAGGAGTTGTTTTCATGAATATAATCTAATTGAGTAAATCTCTCTTCTTCTAATCTTTATTAGTAAGTTCTAGCTTGTCATATAAGAACAATATAAGTGAACACAAGATTCTTGTAGTCAGCTCCAAATGTGCTTGCGGAATTTACATATCCTTTATAATTTTGACTAGATTTTCTCGAGTAGTTAAAATCATCTCTCTTTACAGAAAATTGAAGAGACGGACGTCGGAGAGGAAGATGAACTGATTCTGCAATCAGATACAGAGATCAGCAGAAGGCAAAAGTTTGACGCCATTCTGAAATTACAGAAAGAGAACAGCGGTCTCATCGAACCTAGGAAAAGCTTAGCTATTTCACCTGGAATGTATCTGCCTACACCGGTCACGTCAACCGCAGAATCGGTCGGTGATGGAAGTGGAGCTTCTAGAAACACCTCAGAAGGCAATCCTGAGAGCTCTATGAATAAGGCCACATCAGGAAAGCAGAGATTCAATAGTTCAAGAAGACGCAGGAAATCAAATTCCAGCACAAAAGAGTGGATTAGGAAACCACCTGGGTCCTCATGAGTTCCTTTGTTTTTCCTTTCTATTTTTCCCCCTTAAAAGGAGAATCCTCATGAGTTCTTTTTCTTTTTTTTCCCCGACAAAGGGGTCCTCATGAGGTAATGGGTCGTCCTTTTGCTGTCTTGAGCCTTTTTTTTTGTTATCAGTTCTTGGCTTTGCCATTGTGAGTTCATACACTTAATTTCATATAACCTTTTATGAAATATCTGCCTGCATTTGTACTAAGCCTTCATCGCATCAATGATATATATATATGACATGTGCTAAAATGGAATTATAAAATAAAATATAATTAGCTAATCTATATGTTAAATTTTAAATATTTGAATAATATAATAACTAAATAAAAAATATATAATTCAAATATAATACTTTATGACCTTTGTTGTAAATAAATGCAATTAAATTGAAAATTGTATATCATAAATAGTAAATAAATTTACACAGACTAAATTTAAAAATAATAATCTTATTTTTATTTTTCATTTATTAAATTTATTCATTTGTCATAAAAATTTTAATTTAAATTAATTGTAGTTATAAAGAAGTACATGTGGTTAAGACTTTTTATTTTCAGATAAATGATCGAAGAAAAAAGAAATAATTTTTGTAAAAATTATTGCGCATTAATTCAGTCCGTAATCAGTCTTTTTTTTGTACAACCGTCGTCATATAAATACATTGGCAACACCACTCATGTTTCGTCAATCAGAGAGTAGTTTTTCATTTTGGACAGATCCGAAGAGCGATATAGAAGGAATAAATTTCACACCCTTATAAATGACGCAGATGCGATTCTAAAAGCAGATATATAATCTAAACTGTCAAAACAAATTAATTGTTTGGGATATTACATATAAATAAGAACCCTTAAAATGTTTCAGGGGCATAAAATCGGATTTAATGTAGGCATGCAATAGATATTTCTTGGGCGAAGTTCGTTATATGGTCCAGAGTGCATTTTCCGCTCAGAACTAAGAGGACGACAACTCCCTGCACCCTACCTCAATATCTTGATGTAACCAAAAGAAAAACACAGCACAGGATTCTGATTCACACACAACCATCCACCATCCCAATTATTGTTGCTTTAAATGAAGACAACAAAATAAAGCATTCATCATATTCGTTATCACCTACACATCATACACCTACCAAAAACATTTCATGACCCGCGAGCAAAGGTCAATAATAAATACGATGAAAAAAAAAAAGGAAAAGAAAATCCACTAACTCATAAGTTTGATGAAATAAGCCCCTCAAGAAATGGTATTCTTTACAAGTTATTATTTATCTACTTAACAAGAGGGGTGACTGCAACTCGAAGAGATTGTGTTCTTATATCACTCTAATTACACCGGTTACACTTTGCGAAGACAATTTTGCTAATTTACTTGGCTGCGGTGGTGCGATGCTCAGCTCCATATCACATGTATCGACTTTCGAAGATGATGTAGACTGAGCCGGAAAATTTGAATATTGTAGGGAGAGACTGAGGAAATCTGGGGAGCAAAGTGCAGGCTTGGTGCTGATACTCGGCGTAGCATACTCAGCAAAACTCTGAGTTTTGTTCAAGACGGGAACAGACCGGTCCTGTGCGACAGAGCCATTTATGTATATTACGATACAAGTAGCAGAATTTAGCAAGGCAATTCTCTCTCCAAAAAAAGGGGGCTTTGACAAATAAATCCTTGTAGGGGGTTCTTTTCCCAAATCAGTTCATGCATACCAAATGAGACCTTTTTTGCTGACATGTCCGCGCTTGCAGAGGATTCTTTTCGCAAATCAGCCCATGTTTTTGCTGATGTGTAGCGCTGCCACGTCAGCAAAAGCAGGGCGGCCGATTGGAGCTTAAGATTTAGAGGGGGCTAACAGTGAGAGGGTTTTTCACTGCAAGGGCTGATTTTAGGGATAATGTCTCTCCAGCCCTTGCTTTTGAAACCTATACCCCGTCAGCCCCTGTATTTTGCAGGACTTCAAATCAGCCCATCTCTCGTTTTTTGGGCTATTCCATTTCGATCACTGTATCATTATTTTTTGAAAAAAAAAACTATCAACATAAACGTTGTAGATTTTGATGAGATTTACAACTTTCATGTTCAATATTTTTTCAAAAAATACTTCTAAATAGATAACTTGATGCGCCGAAGTGTTAACGGATTATGAATCCGATCCAATAATCTGTAAAATTTCAAAGTCCCAAAATAAGTACTTAGAATTATTTTTTGAAAAAAATTTGAACATGAAAGTTATAGAACTCATCAAAATCTATAACTTTCATGTTAAAAATTTTTTCAAAAAATACTGATACGATGGTCAAAATAAAAAGACACGTTAAATGAGGAGGGGCTTAATTGGAAATGAAGAAAATGCTGGGGCTGAAACAGCCCAACTTTCGGCCTGCCGGGGCTGAAAGCAAATTGGCCCCTGATTTTATTATTTATTCAAAAAAAAGGAACAAGCCAGCAACTAGTATTAGATGCTTAAAACAATTTAAATATCTAGGATTCATTAACATGATTCAGTTTGAAAGTGTAAAACAGAGTTATAATGACTTACCATGTTGTTATCGTGGCCGCAACGATCGACAAATTCTGCGGTTTCAGTGGTATTCGTTGAAATCTGGCACTACCAAGGATAAATTTTCAGTACTTAATAGGAGTATAAACAACTATATTCTATGCTACACCGGTAAATAACAAATATTACCGTCTCATCGATGACTACATCGAAGAGGCTGGAGCGACGCTTCTTTTTATTGAGATTACTCTGCCTGAGGAAGTATTTTTGAGCATGGCTGGCGACTTGGGTGGGTGTTCTTGTAGTGACGAAGTTCCTTGAGATTCCTCTCCAGTCCCCCTTTCCGAGCTTCTGCAATCCAGCCAAAAATGTTCTATGCTCTTCCTCCGTCCAAGGTACACCTGTAAACACCCAAGATCAAATGTCTACTGCATTAATATTAGCATAAACAAATAAAAATATTTTTTTCTCTGAAAAAATAGGATTATAATACAGCACTTTTAAGGTTATAGATCCATTGCATTCAGATTCTGTAGGCAAATTCAGCATTTTAGAGGGAAAAATTGGAGAAGTAATGCATAAATGATAAAATCATTATCTAATCTTAAGATTTTTATGAAATTGTTTCACATTTATGTAAACCAATGACAAATTGAAACTAATCATATATGTAGGAAAAAACTTTCTTTGTCCAGTATTATGAAAATTTTCAGGAATTTCCTCTACAGGTCATTGGAAATTTTCAGAATTTCCCCTTAATGAAATAACCGTTGATCGATTCCCACACCTATGAAATCCTAAAGCTTGAAAACAAATTGGTGCGAGCGATATCCTCATACGACGATTCATATATCTTGAAAGCAGATCGTTTTTCTCTTTTTTTTTTCTTTTTTTTGGGAGAGAGAGAGAGAGAGAGATGGAGAGAATCTGAGATGAGATGAAAGGAGATCGTGAAACAGAGAAGCATGTGTTTAATTTCAGATTCCGGACTCGACCACCTGCAAATATCTTCGATTGACCATAATCTACTTAGAGATCAACAACCTTTGATCTGACGTACAAATTCGATCTCTCCAGTGGAAAGATCGCAGCACAATGCATCTGTCACTCATAGAATAAGTCTATACGCAATGCAAAATTAATAATTCGATAATACAAATTATAAACCATACTTTCAATAACAAGAAAAAGATTATACTTTACATTAAATATAATATACTTTATATTCATAATAAATATTATAATTTAAAGAAATTCAAAGGGCTTAATTATACACCATCAAAATCCTCACCTCTCTTCCTCTCAAGCCGTCGCCGCCGCGACAACGGCTGGAGGCCGCTGTCGGAGAGGTATCCATCATCCCCGGCGCCAACGTGTTCTGCAGCGGCTGAGGCGGAGGCGAGATTACCCATACTAGCGCTCTTCCTCATAACGTCATCGCTCGTGGGACCAGCCTCGTCCCCGCCGATCCTCACACCGAAGAGCTTCAAACCCTTGCTCTGTGGATGCCGGCGATCTCCTCCCTCCATGCACGGATCTCGAAGCACCTGCTGAGAGATGGTTGTTGTTTCTCACGTTGTGGCTTTGAGGGAAGGTGGAGCGAATACGAGGGAAACGAATGCTCGCGTCTGTCTCCTGCTTTTATCCTACCTGAACTTACCAAAATGCCCTTGTACTACTAAATAATTACGAGGAATATCAACCTAAACGGTGTTGGCTTGGCGTGAGCTAAGGGTTGGGATGTGGTAACCGGGAGGTGATCAGGTGTGAACCGTTGACTTAACTACTTACGTATGGGCGTTTGCATCCATTAATTAAAAGTACCCTTACATTTCCACAAATTAACGAGAATACCAGCGAGTTAGTCCCAATATCTAGGCGGGGGAGGACCACTAAGATATGGACAAAGTTGTCAATTAACTAATAAAGGTGACTATTAATTAACAATAATCTAGATAAGATGGGTATTGATATCTCATTCTATCGGCTTTAGACCAATTAACAATAATTAGTTTCATTGGATGGATCAGATTTTTTTTGGCGATAAGGAACTGGACCTGCTTAACAGGGATGTTTTGGTCTCCCAAAATATAAAAATTTTATTATTTTTTAATTTTATGAAAAGTAATACGGGTTGACTGTAAGCCCTTAATTGATAAAAGTATATTTATATAGTCCATAAATTTATTTATTATAGTAAATAATCAAATTAATTATGATTAAATATTTTTTATGATAGTTAAAAAATGATATTTTATCAGATAGTAGCAGTTTAGTGGGTCGCAAAAGATAAGGATCATAATTGTAACAATAATATCATCATATCCAATAATATCATGATCTGAAGGAATGCCAATATTTCATCCCACAAATAATTATAGAGATTGTGTGTGAAGCTAAATCATTGATTATTAGAGGTAATTTTTTCTTGATAATATATTTTTTGGGCAGATATTTTTTTTCAAATTTACAATTTTGGTAATATGCTTCATCTGAAAAGATAAAATTAAAGGTGGATCCTACGGCTCTCCTAGAAATAAAACGCTGGAATAAAAGGCAGCATTACATCATCCTGTCGACATTATTTTGTAGCAGAATCTTTTAAATATTATATATCATTTAGCCACTTAATAGCAAGACTTAATGTGTTGTTCCGTACCGTATTAAATTTCGGCATGTCAATCGTGCCAATTCGTCCAAATTTTTTATTTTAAAATTTTTTTACAAGTTATAAAAATTTACCTTTTGAATAACAATAAAAATATTTACAATTTAAACTAAAAAAATTAAAATTAAAACAGAAAAGAGGGTTACACCGTACGCAACCTAAAACGGGTTGTATTCTGTGTCCATTATTGTTCATCTCCCTTCTTTCACGAGGAAAAAAATAAGCAGTGATTGAGCTCGTACTCGATCAGTAGTAATTTTGTGTTCGAAGCAAAGGTAGGCTCGAAAAGAGGGTTTAGAGAGATATAACACCAGATATTTTACGTGGAAACCGTCAAATTCCAATTTGAGGTAAAACCACGGGTCGCGTGTGACCAGCGATAGAAAAATCACTAAGAAGAAGAAAGAGGTATGAGGTACAGGATTTTGCACCGAACTTTATAAGTAGTTTGGTGGATTTCGCTCTAACCTTTCTGTTACAATAACTCTCTTTATACGCTCGTCAAAAAGTGGAACCCCTGTTACGGTACTGTAGATCGTCATTTATAGTCCGTAACGGTTTTCTCCCACTTGCGCAAGTTGCGAGCAAGTGGGCGAAGGTTGTTATCCAGGCTGGCGACAGCCTGACATTGATTTGAATTTTTCGTCAGATTTCTAGTTGAGCCGTTGGCCACGTGTCTTCAATCCAGCACTCAGGATGAACGTTGGAGATTGCAAAGGGTGATCGCACATGGCTTTGTCAGTGCACCGACCTAAAGATGCACCAATCTCAACGAAGAGCGGACATTTGACATTCAATCGACCGCGTCTAATATCGGTCCTTATTTTTGACACTATATCAAGCAGCAATATCTATTAGTTATATACTTATAGAGCAATGTGTTGCAGATGTCGGGCGCTGTAGCGGGCACGGATTAGACGGAGGTAGTGGTCGGAAAATGGCCACTTGGTCGTCTCTAAATATGATCTTTACGATCCGGCCATTCTCACTGTTTCTGTACCTGATCTTTGCAAATTCAGCACGTGCGCGACCTTAAACCTTGCTTAATAGTACTATAAAGTTAATTATCATCATAATATTGTAGTATTATTTAATAAATGATAGTCTGTTAAGTACTTTTTTTTTATGAATAGTATATCTTAACACTAATTTAGTTGGTTGTAGAATATGAAATAATATCGTCCATAAATTTATTTGTTATGATAGTTATATAAAACTAGAATATTTACGGATAAAATATCTCCATAATAATTTAAAAAAAAAAAAAACCTAATACTCAAAAATATCTCAACACTAACGTGGACTAATTATTTAAAATTTCTTGAAATCAAAACGTGATACTCGAAACTGTTTTAGGAGCTGAATCAACATTTTGCAATCAAAATCATATTTTAATTATAAAACTCTATATCCTGCTAAGCCAATTTTACTTGAACTATTTTTCAAAAAAAAAAAAAAAAAAAAAAAAAAAGCTATTTGGAGATGCAGTTGTGAACATTACAAAAAAATAAAATAATATAATGTTGATATCAATATTTTACTAATTTAGTTTTAGGTTATGTTCTATTTTGTCTCAGAATTGTTTTTGAGTTGCTTACATATCTATCACTTATAATTGTTCTGTGTAGGATATGAGAGTTCAGTTTGTATCTCAAAATATTAAAAATAGTAGGATCTGTTGGTAAAATTAGCACAAATATTTCTGAAATTTTCATCATAATCCCGACATATATTAAAAATCCAAAAGTAAAATCATTTATGTTAGTAAAGCTCTTGGATCAACAATAAATTTTTGCAATTATTATGAGTTTAAGCCTTGCTATGTTACACAAACTTATCTGATACTTGGCCCATTTTCAAACTTTCTGGCCCAACTTAGTTATTTGGTCAAGTTTGATTTTAAAAACTAAACTTTAACCTAGGCTAAATTATTTAGCAGAATTGAATATTAAAAGACGACCACGACCTACTCATTACAAAAGATATTATCGGAATTTGAATGTTAGCAAGTATGAGTTAAGATGAACTATCATATGGTTCTATTTTCTGTCAATATATAGGATATTAACCGCACTATTGATCACATGCAAAAAAAAAAAATAATAATAAAATAAATTCCATACCTTTGCAAACTTTTTTTTCTTTAACCAAAAATAAGTTTTGAGTTAGTTTCTTGGCAAGAACTGTAATACAAAGTTATATCAGTAGCTATGGATGTAAAGGTCTTGCATTTGATCAATTTCTCAGAAATATTAATAATAATAAGCAAAAAAAAAAACAAAAAAAAAGAAAAAATATTTATTTTTTAAGGACATTTTGACTCTGAATAATTCAGCACTATATGATTATATCCATATTAGCCCTATTTTTATTTTTATTATTAAATAGTTAGAAAAGGATCAAATTTTATGTAATTATTTTGAAAAGTTGAAAGTGATACTATCCAAAAAATGTTTTAAAAATAAAATAACAATTTTTAAAGTATTTTTATTAGTAAAATTTAAGCCGATGTTGAT
This sequence comes from Xerophyta viscosa, assembly GCA_002076135.1. NCBI lineage: Eukaryota > Viridiplantae > Streptophyta > Magnoliopsida > Pandanales > Velloziaceae > Xerophyta > Xerophyta viscosa. The sequence continues at coordinate 1,773,150 of MJHO01000036.1, read as the reverse complement.
ATCGTCTTGACTTTTTCAGGGTCAAGACTATCCTAAAAAATAATATTTCTCGAATAAAAGACTTGAACTTGGTTGTCACGTATGCGGCACAACAAAGATGGCAGACAAATTAAAGATGATTTATGCTGGTTTGGATGGTCGCAATTTATAATCATCTGAGCCCACATATACAAAGCTGTCCAAACCAAAAACAAAAAAGGAACCTCATTAAGCTGATTCATAGATTGAGACCCTCCGACCACCTGTTGCCAAACCTACCACTCCTCTAGGTAATTTTATTCTTGGAATAATTACATTTCATTTTTGAAAATTATTTACAAATCAGTTCATAAGGCGAAACTCCGGTAAACTCCTCTAGGTAACTCAGAGTCCACTAAGACGAACAATCATTAATTCAAAATAGAAAAAGTGTGCCCCTAATTCTATAAAATAATGAAACTGGTCTTATTAAATTAACAAAATTTAATCAGTTAAATTTATGGTACGAATAAGCACACTAATAATAATGAATAATTTTTTAGTAAAACTTTCAATAAAATTATATATTAAAGTGAGAACTACAATTTTAAGTTTTCAAAAAGAAAGAAAAAAAAAGGCACGCGTAAAGATTGTGATCGTCTGGTTGAGCACAAGAAAAGCACCATAACTTCTCTTTTACCACGTTAAAAAGGTGATAATTATTTTTTATTTGGCATTTTTGTCAGAGATATTGCTTACCACAGCTTTTCTAAAAGAAAGAAAAAAAAAAAAGGCAAATTTCATATAGTCCCGACATTCTTCCTATTCTTTTAAATTAATAATTTCTAAATTTTTTAATTACCATTTAAATTTTTAACAAAAAAATTCTCGATATTAGTACCGAAACCATTTTGACCATTATTTAAATATTTTTTAGAAAAAATTTTAATATGAAAATTATAGATTTTGATGAGATCTATAATTTTTATATTTAATATTTTCTAAAAAATTATTTCTAAATAGGTGTTGTGAGACTTGAAAGTGTTAGTGGATTTTAAAATCAATCAACTTTAGAGCCTCAAAACATCTACATTAAAAATATTTTTTAAAAAAAAAATTAATATGAAAGTTGTAAATCTCATCAAAATTTATAATTTTATGTTAAATTTTTTTAAAAAATTTTTTTAAATAAATAGTTTATGGCGTTAAAATTAATGGATAAAAATGAGGAACTTACTATGTCATTCGACGAGTTTAAACATCAAGGGGCTGATATGGAAATCTCTCAAAAAAAAAAAAAAACGTGCAAGGATAAAAAGAAATAAAAACAACCAAATCTAATTTATAAATTGAAAAAATTTCCAACTATACGCTAGTGACAGCTAGAACCAGTCTTCGTGGGCCCCAGCATATTGGGATGGCCCAAAAATTATCCAACGAGTTTGGTTGGTGGCCTTCTGATGAAATTAGATGGAGCCACATGATGTCGACCACTATAATAAAAGCATAGGAATTTTCAAGGGGAATATCCTATTTATTTAACTTCTTGATTGTATTTATAAATTATTTAAATATTATTGAAAGAATATATTTTTACCCAAGGATGAATTTATTAATATTGATGATTATATAAGTGGAGCATGATCGAATGCAAGATTATATTTACTTATTATTTTTTGTGTTTGTAAAGTGGGAGTCACGTGAAGTGCACGTGTTCATGTTTTGACCCAAGAATTGGATGAGAAACTGAGTTTTATATTTCAAGATAATAAAATGCTTTAACAAAGTATGCGATAACAAAATCGTCCACCTTTGAAATTTCAGCATAATTTGCAATATGTGTATATTTATAATTTATCAAAGCTAAATTCTTCTTATATTTCTTTTTTTGTCAAAAATTTTGTCAAAATGAGAAAGTGTTACTCTTACTATATGTCATATTTTATATGCTTTTTCTAATACGATGTCACATTTTATATGTTTTGTCTATTAGTTCGGTCAATTTGAGCATATTTTTTCAATCGATATAGCCATCGACGAATACTTGCTATAATAACTTTTCTATTCATCTCACACACATTTTCGTGAAACAAACCGAGTTGCGAACTTTTTAGCGACTATAGCTTTCTCTTTATCTATATGATTACATATTTATGTCTCCCCACCTTCAGAGATCATTGGCTTGATATAGAAGGATGTACGAGTTACTAATTTTTCACAAAAATAATGAAAGTTTAAGGGGCTAGGTTCTACTCTTCGACCCAAAAAAAAAAAAAAAAAAATCATCAATAGTAGGAGGAAGGGTTAGTTTATGGCCCAGCGGACCGAGCCCATGAACGACCTTAAGCAGGCTTTTCAAAAAAAGCCCCGTTAGTATACCAAACACCCATCTCAAGACTGTATTCTCTCCAATACAGATTCATCTAATATTTTTCATTGCGGATTTCTTAATATTCTTGATGGAGCCGCGATCTAACCGGGTCCATTGGCATAATCGGACCATCTAAGAGTCATTATAAGCAATCTAAATATTGACTCAACTTTTCTTATTATGAATATTCAGTTGTTAAATTAAAGACGAAATAATTTAGAATTTAGGGTGACGAATTCAGACATATATATATATATATACAAACAATGCAGTGCTCAGCTATCTCACCACTGACACAATAACAAATAGCGTTATTCTTTCTGTGGACGTAAGTATTTTTACCGAACCACGTAAATTTCTGTATATTTTGTGATTATTTTCGTCTAATGCAAATATTTTGTGATTGTTTTCGTCCATCTTTACGATATTATAAGTCTAATTTCCGAAATTAGCAAATTCCATTCCATCAATTCTCTACTTAATTGTCACATTTTTGTTGCTATTATCGCAGTCGATGGCCTACGAAATATACACGTGCAAAGGTATTGTTGCTATCATAATCGTAAGGACCAAAATCGTAAAGCCACGCGAAGTTGCTAACACCGATATTGTTGATAAATTCAACCTAAGTCATCAATTTATCTGATTTTAGCATTTTAATTTAATTTTTCCTCGTAATTAAAGTAATCAGAAGGATCCAACCACTTTGCGCCTTCAAATTGGAACACTGTACATTTCATGGCCATGGCCCATGATGCTTGCTTTTGACATTTTTCAGTGGAATTGCACGATAAAAACATTTAAAATAAAAAAATAAAAGAGGGGCACGAATTGTGACTTTCAAATTGGAGTTTCGAATCATTAAACCGGTGAATTTTAACCACTAAAGAATGAGTATGCTAAAGAGCACTAGGCCGCGCAACATCTTCCGAAAAATAAAACGTGTTATGTAAATGTATATAATCGATAAATCGGCACACCAAAAAATTATTTTAATCCGAAAATTGTAAATATAAAAAATGTAAATATGTACTTTTTAATTAGAATTATTTTTGGAAGACTTACATATCAATTCCTCTAATTCTAAAAAATACTTCTAAATAATTATTTTCGATGTTAAAAACAGCGAAATTAAATGTAAATGAAACTTAAGTTTAGATATAAATACAATAAAACTTAACATTTTGGATTCAACTGTAACTCTTCCTAAATCATACTATACTGTATGTGGTAAATGAGAGTTGGTAAGTACAAATATCGTACCAACTTACTCTATCTTATAAACTTTACAATACCAATTATGTTTTAATATGAAGTAAAAAAAAAGTACAATTTAGTATGAATAAAGAAAAAGTAAGTGCCATAAAGTAATAAAGAAATATGAGATCATATCCTCCTTTTCGGCAAAATACAAAAAACGAAAGAAAAAAAAAACATGATCGGATCAATGCTAGTTTACCGATCCGAACAAGTTGGTGCAGAGTGGTCAAATGACGAGTGAAAGATCAAAAGGTTTGCTACGCCAACCGCATATTCAATAAAAAATCTACTAAATTCGTAATTTGTTTAGCTAAAATTTAAAAAATAATAATTTATAAATATTTTTTAAAAAAATTTTAAAATAAAAACTATAAGTTTTGAATAATATAACTTTTATTTTGAATAAATGTTTAAAAATATTTATAAATAGATATTTTGGAATTCTTTAACATATTTAATTATAACTTATGAAATCTATTTTAAATTTATTAAACATTAAAATTTTAAAATAATTATTAAATATTTTTTATTTAAGTAGATTATTGAATTTTGGTAAATTGATAGGTGATGTGGTGGGGCGCTAGATTTTTCCAATTCAAATTCACGAAACATGGATTCATTAATACCCTTTTCTGGACAAGGAACACCTCAACATCAATATTAATTAAGTAATTTTATATACATACTTGTTGAATACTAAAATTAAACTAGCAGCCTAATGACGCAACCATTGACATCAATTAATTCGATGGGCTTGGGAGCGCCGCTGCCGCCGCGGCGGCGGCGGGATCAACCATCTGCCGTACGGCGAAGGAATGGGCTTTGCTCACGTATAATCTCTTCACACTTGTTCTTTGCTGGTCCATCAACCTCGTGATGCTGCGTTTAGCGTTAGCTCTGAATGGGCAACCGCTGCCGAGAAATCCATCGACCAAGTGCAAGTAAGCTTCCAGATCATGGCAACATCCCGGCCCAGCGTCCGGCTTAAGGAACGGCGAAGTTTTGCTGTCAACACGGAGCTCCCGCCCTACGTGCTCGTAGACGTCGCCCGATTTTCCTCCGATCGCCGCCGGCCCCCTCGCCGGAACCTTCGTGATCACGTCGTTTGCGTTTACGACGCGCAGGACTTTCACCCCGCGCGATTCCACGCGCTTCGCGAATTCCACGTTGCCGACCTTCGGCCCGCCAAACGAGAAAACCGCTATCGGCGGCCTGTCTTCTTTGTCTCCCAACGCTCCGGCGAGTTCGTCGGCGACGAGGACACCGAGCGCTGCACCTAAACTGTGGCCCGTTATGCTGATGCTCAGCTCCTCGCCTTTGTACTTCTCCATTAGCCTCTTTACTTCTGCGACGACAGCTTGCGCTAAGCTCGGCACACGAGAAGTCGACGTTTTGAACAAGCTCCAGAATCCGCACTCGACCTTGGGCTCGTTAATGCCGTCTTTCTTTTGCGCTGTAGACACCGGAACAAGCCCTGCACGGAAATTCTCCGCCCATTCGAGCAACGTCGCAGTCCCGCGAAGAGAGATGACGATATCGCGTCGGCCCATCCGCTGAATCTCGCGGTCAGAATCACAGACCGCCACGTATCCAACCCAGCTCGAGCGCTGCGACATCCATGGCGGAGCTGCGATAGGGCCTAAGTTTGGTAGATCAAGCGACGAAGTGGCGTACAAGCTGGTTGTGACGCGGTATGCTCGATCAGGGAGAACAATCTGGCGCGGGCGGCCGGGCTGAGCTCCGGGGAGAGATTGGAAAGCGTGGTACGCTGCGCCGACGAGATCGCCGTAGCGCAAGAGCTCGCGGCGGAGATTCTCGTCGAGAGGATCTACTAGTCCTTCCCAGTCGGCGGCCCCGTGGTAGAATTTCCACCGTGAAGCGATGTTGTTCCTCGGCGACGGCCGTGGAGTGTCGGAGAGCAGACGGTGTAACCGCGCTAAGCTCTTGGGCGACATCTCTTCCGTAGGGTTTGGAAGCAGTCTCTGCAAGTTCAGCGCGTGGAAGAGACCGCCGCCGCCGGAGTTTGCTTGTGGTTCGTGATCTGATATTGGCTGATCATGGGTAGATTTGTTGTTGGACTGCAGGGATTGTCGCTGTGGGATTTGTTTCAACAGGACGCGCTCGAGATTGGAGAGATGGTCTCTGGTGGTTATGGTGGTGGCTGCGGCGGCAGCGGAGAACTTCGGAGCTCTGGGGACGGAATTGTGAGGAGAAGGCGAGCGGTGATGGTTGCCGGCTGTGCGGACTGGAGAAACGTGCCGCGCCGGTGCTTGGGAGGCGGCGATGGTCATCGGTGAACGGCGGCGCGCGCAGCTGCGAGCTCGATATCCTTTAGAATGACGAACAATAAGAATGGTGGTGTGAGAGGTGGGTTTGGGGATGATATATTTATGGTTGGCTCTATGCGCGTATTAAACAAATAATAATGGTATATTATCGAAGGAGCTAGAAATTCGTTTTTGAGAAAGTCAATCGATGGTGGTCAACAGACAAACGGGTCTAATTTATAGTTGACCCGAACTAAACCGAGCCTGACAAGCAAGCGGGTTAGCCGCAGCCACGACACGACCGTAGGAGTATCTCTTTCTCGTGCCCTTGACCGTAGGAATCATTCAATGTTTTTGTTTTTATATATGCTCAAACTAAACGAATATGATAGAAGCAGAAACAAAAAGGAAAATTTTGTCTTAGCACGAAGGATCAAGGAAAACTAGTAAAATTACAATAAATTCAACTATTATAATGTAAAAGTTCATCTATGGATGAATATCCTGTGCATCTAAATTCTATACACCATTCCGCATACCAATATTAAATAATATATATATATATATTTATTTATTATTTATTTTTTTATTTTTTTAAAAAAAAAATTTAAAAAAAAATGATAGATTTTGATAAGATGTACACTTTTTATATTTAATAGTTCAAAAAATAATTCTAAATACGCATTATGAGATTCAAAAGTTTTAACGGATTTAATAGATAATAAAATTATTTTTAAATACGTTAAATTTTGGAAATATCTTAATATCTATATAAAAGTATTTTTTTGAAAATCAGTAAATATAAAAATGGGAGATCTCATCAAAATTTACAATTTTTATATTAATTTTTTTAAAAAAATATATGTAGATTTTAGTTAAGTATCGGTGTACAGAGCGGTGTATAAAATTCGAGTGCAGAAAATTCTCACCCTTTATCTATGATCAAGTCCACTAGAGCAAAAAAAAAGTTTAATCAGTATTTCTTTTTACTTAATGTAATTTTAATTGCCGGTTACATATTATCCATAATTTTATCTCAGTACAGATTGATAGTTTTTATGTAAAAAGTTTGTGCGTCCTATGTGATGTTTGTATCCCCTCTTAGCCAATTTATATCTTCAAATACTTATTCGTCGACCGAGGTCACACTCGATCAAAACTATTATCTTATCTCACGAATAACTTCGATATTAATTTCAATTTTGTTTATTGTTTTTTAGATATCATGAAAAAATTCTATCGATAACATATATATTTTTTGTAATTGTCAGAAAAATAATTTTCTAACCATCATAAAGAATAAATACACATATTGCACCACCTATGTTTCTCATAAACGGCAGTTATGGAGCATAGATGGGCTTGCTTCCACACCTTTTAACATTTGGGCTCCAAATTCTCAGCCCAACAAATTGGTCGATGGCCTTTTAACGGCCTAATTATTTATTTTACTTTTCTCAATAACCAAAATTTTAGAATTTGTTCTTATCAGTATGTAGTTGAATCCGAGTATTCGTCGTGATGCCTGTTGCATTTTTTTAGTGAATTGTATGTATTTTAGCTCTCCTAAATTATATTTCATTCCCCCTAAATTTTCACATTTCAGCCTCCTAAATTACGTTTTAGCCTTCTTGAATTTGCAGTTTTCAATTTTGTACCTCCGAAATTCCGCGCTTGCATAACGACACGCCCGTATCACCACGTGGCACATTTTCACGTTTCAGAAGGCTAAATTGCGCGACCGCGAATTTAGGAACGGTTGATCTGTTATATTTTGTGTATTACTTACATATAGTTCTAATCTTAATAAATTAACAAACATATTTAATATGTAAATATAAACATACAAGAAATATTCTACACTTAATATTTTAAAGCAAGATGTGACAAAAAATAGAAGCAAATGAGTTATATTCATTATTGTTTTTCTCCTCCTAAGTCCTAACACTATATCCCAATTATATTATTCTTTTACATATCAACCCCTTTCTTTTCTTTTCTTTTTTTTTTTTTTTTTTACAAATCAACCATTCCTTCCAAATGAGCAAATTTGTACGATTGTAACAGATAAATTTACAGATAAAATTGATCCATATTTCATCAATCGAGAATTTTAGTCTTTTAATTTTGACAGATCTAAAGTCTATTTTATTCTCAATAAAATTTTTATATTTTTATGGATAATATATGTAAAATTTAAATTTTAGATCTTAATTTTTTGAGATATAAGGTTCCAACTCTCTGTTTTGATGTCGTGGGCATTTCGTGGTTCAAGTTAAATGCATGGCGCTCCATTAATACACGCACCAATCACGAGGCGTATTGAACGGGTACAAGTAGACGCGCAACATGCGCTCGTATCAAGCAGCATCAGAAAACGATTTTGCTGTCGAAGAAACGACATCCTGTCCGCTCCTGGTTTAATTTCCCTCTCTACTTATTACAGCGATTAACAATAACTCCCCCAACTGCGGTACACGTACCACCCGTGTCCGTCTGATGCCGATCTAACGGACGATACGGCGGTCATACTTGCCGTACGGTCTTTAGGGTCTATAATTAGGCGCAGGAACCAGGCCCAGCGGCGATGGCGATGGGTTGGAGATTGTGGAGCTTAAGGGGTACAACTGTTGGCCCACATGGCCTTCTAATCAACATCACAGCCACCACTACTAAATATACATCGGTCAGTTTTTAGTTGTATTTATAAATTCTAATAACCAATGATAAATTCAAAATTTTTACTTTTAAAATTTTAGAAAAATAAATAAAATAAATTATAATTATAATTACAAATTTTAATTTGAAATACAATGATCATAGAATTTTGTAATTGATATTTTACTAATAAATTAGACAGAACTTTTGAGATTTTTTTTTGAACTAATGAAGTTCTTGAGTTGTATCGGGTTATAATATTTGTACGGGTAATTACTGAATATTGATTAATTATTATTAGTAATAATAAAGTAGGGGACGAGAAAAGCAAGAGTGCGAGAGAAGAGAGCTCGTTCAACACTCGATAGTTGCTGCTGCGCTCTCTCCCACACTCTCTGCTGCTCTTTTGCTTTTTATCTCTCTCTCTCTCTCTCTCTCTCTCTCTCTCAACTTTTTTGACGCCGAGGCGGAGGAAAGAGAAAGCTTGCGAGAGGAGTACCAGGTGAAGGGAAGCCCTAGCCGAGCTGACGGGATAGCGTGGTCGATTCAACGCCGGTAATTTCTAGCTCTGTTGGTCGACGTTATCCTTGAATTTGTCGTCTCGGATTCGCTGAGTTTTGTCGATTTTAATTGCTTAGTTGTTTTTGCTTTATTAGAAAATGCAGCCGAATCGCTTGCTATTTTTATGTTTGATTTTGGATCTAGCTAGAGGGATCTCCGTCATGATGTTGTCTATAGTGGTTTTGTTGAGCATTTTGCGAGCATGGGCATCGACACGGTCTAATGAGTGCTGTTTCCTTGATTGATTTCCTTTAGGTCGTTTTCACAGCTCACTTGATGGTGATTTACTCAGAATAAAACAAATCTAGCATCCTACGGGATGATAATGTGCAGATTTTTGGGATTGCTTTCAGCGTAGACATGCGTTCATTGTCTAATTTCACGGAGATTCCTAATTCTTCCAGTCATTGAGCACAGGTGATGATAGAGATTTCTCATCGATGGATAGGTTGCCTGAGAGTAAAGTAATATCCAAGGAGCTTACAGGTGCAGATAAGCTGTTAAATTCTCATAAAAATGTGGCGAGAGAACAACAGGGCTCATCAATTGCTCAGGAGACTAGGAACTTGGATGCTGTATCTCTATTTAAAAACTTGAAAACTGTAGCAGTTGGTAAAGAGTGGAAGGGGAAGAGCGGTTTTTTTGAACCTAAGGACATACCACTAACTCCTGAGGGTCCAAGCTTTAGGAGTGAGGGTTCTTATGATGAAGGTGCTAGGAGTTCATTTTCTGGGGCAATTCATCCGCCAGAGCCAATTGATGCAGATCTCATGACAACATTATATGTCACAATTGATCAAAGTAGCTCAGAGTCCCCAACCTTGATGAAAGGCCTATCTGTCAAAGGTCCATCTATTGAAGACCTCTCTATTCGTGTCTCGAATGTGAAACATAGTGCAGCGAGCCTCTCTCCGGATGAAAAGATGGTTAAAGAGCCTAGCAATTCGGGTGCAGCTTCTTCTTCCTTTGCTGTTCCAAGGGCATCGCAAAATATGGATGTCATGATGTCCATGCCTAATGATGGTGAAGTGAATGAATGTGTGTGGGATGCATCACTCCCTCCTAGTGGCAATGTGAGCCCTCACAGCAGCATTGACAGTACTGGAGTTGTTACCGCTATGAGCGTTGTAAATAGCTGCACTGGAACTTACAGAAGTGATTGCATTACTAGTGATGGCATGCTTAGTGTGGAGAGGAACTGTGAGAGTGCCATCGCCAGCATGAGAGGTGATTCCAATGAGAGTGGGAAGACTAGCATGAGCAGAGCAAGTGTTAGTAGTGGTGTAAGTGATGATAGCAATTGGAGCAATGTCACAGGAAGTGCTAACAAGCCCCATAAGGGGAACGATCCTAGATGGAAGGCGATTCTTGCCGTAAGGGCTCGGGATGGTATATTGGGGATGAGTCACTTCAGGCTGCTCAAACGACTAGGATGTGGCGATATTGGTAGTGTTTATCTTTCTGAATTGAGTGGTACAAAATGCTACTTTGCAATGAAAGTGATGGACAAGGCTTCCTTAGCGAGTAGAAAGAAGTTGACAAGAGCCCAAACAGAGAGGGAGATTCTCCAGCTTTTGGACCACCCTTTCCTGCCAACTCTATACACAAATTTTGAGACGGATAAATTTTCTTGTTTGGTAATGGAGTTTTGCCCGGGCGGCGATCTTCACACATTGAGACAGAGACAGCCCGGGAAACATTTCTCCGAGTATGCAGCAAGGTAAAGTTCCAGCAAGATATACCTTCATTTACATTCTCAAAGTTCTGCTGTTACTAAGTATATCTGCTTCATGCTTTTAGCACTAAACATTTGTATGCCAGATACCTTGCGTCATAAGAGTCAGCAAAGTACTCCGATGCCAATCCTTAGAGGTTGTGATGTCTTGAATATGTTAGATAAGGTGTTTGGATGGGTACATTTGGTGTTAGTTGAGCTATTGTTGGCTGTAGAAGAAGGCCGATTTTTTCCTTTTTTTCATGTTACTTGTCATATTATGAACCTGTCTATGCATCTAGCAGTTTGTTTTTATTTTTGAAGTGTACTATATCCAAGTTGCTTGCTGGTATTTGGTCTGAAACGTAAGCAGTTAAATCTTAAGTTTTGTTTTTAGCACTAGACTGATTGATTGGCTTGTCAAGCTGACCCTTTGTATTCAACATTAGATTCTTTACATGTGCCAGGACCATAAGAAGTTCGTAGTTCAATAGCTATTAGTTCAGATTCCAAGTTTACATAGTTCATTGCGTGATTCAAAATGCTGTCAAAAGTTTGTCAACAAAGAAATGTTGATCTTTATCAATCTTCTCATGCACTTCTTCCCATAATAGTTATCTTGCCATAATGACTATACATATTTTAACTTCCATCTAGATAAGTCTTTCATACAAACTAATTTAGACAAACGCGTTTGCTTAAAAATCATTCAAAAACATGCTATTCAATGGCATTAATGGAGTTGAAGATCTTATTGTGTTGCTTACACTATTCCTATGCCAGAACGAATTTTGCTCCTTTTTCTCCCACTTTATTCTAATAAAGCAACTGTGGTGTAGCACCCTTCCAGCATAAGCATCGAAAACCTCTTTGGCTGTCTATTGCTTTGTTTGAGATGACACTTTGGTTTGATTTTGCTTTGTGTATTCAGTGTTAGCTATGCATGACATTTTTGGACATGTTCATGGTTTCATACAACTATGTGCTAGTATTTGCGTTTCTTACTTCGTTATGCATTGCGTAAGAAAGCTTCGTTCGTAAGGTACTTTATCAGCATTAGGATAAAACTGTAGAGCTCTAGCCCTAGCAGAAAGTAGTATAGCTAAAATAGTGAGACTGATGTATGACGAATGTCCTATTGTTTAATTGCAGATTTAAGTAAATCTTTTATCAACTTAGTCCTTGGTTTTGCAAATAGAATTCTTTTCGCACAAGGAAATGCTTTTTGTTATCTGATTGTGCAGATACATTAAGAATGTCGAATCTCTATTTAGTATGTGTCATCACTCCTTGTTGGTAGCTTATATGAATCTATCTTGAAGTAAATTGTGAATTTGTGTGCAACAAATTGGAAATACATAATCCTATTATTTAGACTTCTATGTCAGCTAGAACTTCAGATGGGTAAGAGTCATACAACAGATAGGAAAAAGAGTCATACAATCCCCCTTCCTCCTCGTCCTCGTCCTCCTCCTCTTTTTATTTTCTTTTAATTTTTTTCCTTCATTTCCGCTCTTCTTCTTCTTCTTCTTCTCATGTTGGGTAAGAAACTGTTTATGGGTTAAAAATTTTACTTCTATTATCTATGAGCACACACGCACAAAGAAACCGGTTAAATAGAAAAGGTCTGGGTTATTATATCTTTCGGTCTTTTGTTCAACTAGATTGCAACAGAAACTTAAAGCATGCTTAATGCGGAATTGTGTTTGTGGTTTTCTTAGCTCTATAGAAACTGAGACTTGATCAATTGTTCCATTGACATCACTAATGTCATATTGGTTCTTATCAGATTAGCTTTCTATCTGGCAGGTTCTATGCTGCAGAAGTGCTACTGGCCCTGGAGTATCTTCACATGCTTGGCGTGGTTTATCGAGATCTCAAGCCGGAGAACGTCCTTGTCCGTGATGATGGCCACATAATGCTCTCTGATTTTGATCTTTCTTTGAGGTGTGCTGTTTCCCCAACCCTGATAAAGACTTCATCGCTTGACTCTGATCCATCCAAAAGGACAGCAGGTGCGTTCTGTGTCCAGCCTGCTTGTATAGAGCCATCTTCTGTGTGCATCCAGCCAGTATGCTTCATGCCCAAACTCTTCTCCAGTAAGAGCAAGAAGACAAGGAAGCCAAGAGCTGAGCCCAGTCAGCATTTCACAACCCTTCCTGAGCTTGTTGCGGAGCCCACTAGCGCCCGGTCCATGTCCTTTGTAGGGACCCACGAATACCTGGCCCCTGAAATAATTAAGGGCGAGGGTCATGGCAGTGCAGTCGATTGGTGGACCTTCGGTATATTCCTGCATGAGCTTTTGTATGGAAAAACTCCATTCAAGGGGTCAGGTAATAGAGCAACATTATTCAATGTGGTAGGACAGCAACTTAGATTCCCCGAGGCACCAACAAGTTACGCTAGCAGGGATCTGATCAGGGGGCTTTTGGTGAAGGAGCCACAGCATCGACTGGGTGTGAAAAGAGGTGCTACCGAAATCAAACAGCATCCTTTCTTTGACGGAGTGAATTGGGCTTTGATAAGATGCAGTACCCCGCCGAGGTGCCAAGGCCGGTGGAAGCTGAGCTTCCTCTGAAATTCGGGGTTGCAGCTAATGGCGGTGTAGCACAAATTGGAGCTGAGAGCAGCAGTAAGAGGATGGTAGGGGCAGACATGAAGTCCGGTGGGAAATACCTCGATTTCGAGTTCTTTTAGGAAGTTTTGAGTGTGCAGTGATTGTATTGTCGAGTGTTTACATCTTTATCTTTATTAAGACCAAAGGGTTTGTACTGCACAGAATGATGCCAAAATCCATTATTGTGGTTATTGGTTGCCTAAAGCATATTTATCTACAAGCAAATCTTGTACTTTGAGAACTCTGATGCCCTTAATTTGCAGATGACTGGTATATATTTGGATCACAGTTAATTGACTGGTATATATTTGGATCACAGTTAATGGAGACTTGTGCAAAGACGCTAGCAATGTTTTACGAAGGGGAAAAAATTGTGGAAAGGCCTAGGATCCTAGTGTCATACTGTCACTCTAGCACTGCATATCTTTAAATAAAAAGAATCCAAGTTCAGAAGCTGATGAGAGTCATGAGTGTTGTTTTTTGGAATTTTGTCAAAAAATATCTGCTTTATATTTTTTTTCTGGTACCCGACTCCGTTTTGAGTGGCAGTTCAAATCGAGACGATATAGTACTAATTTAAGATAATTCACTCTCTTCCAAGTGATTGTATGGGGGCTCGAGTGTGTGTGTGTGTGTATATATATATATACTAAACATATTAAATTTATTATATAATTTTAAAAAAAAATTTAAATAGACTTTGAGTTGTTAATTGTGTAATCAGTATCAATTTAAAGATTTAAAATAATATGTATATTAATATATAAAATTTATAGATATTAAATATTCAGGTATTTATTTTTTTTTAAAAAAAATTATTTGTAAATATACATTATAGTTTAATTTTTAATTCACAAGAAATAGAAGTTTATTTATTGAAAAAAGAGCGGTACACGCGCAACAGCTGCTTCTGAAGTTGTCCCTTTTTTTTTCCGTGGGGCTCACTGTTGAAGCGCTTACGCGGTCAAGGCCAACCGCACGTGACACGTCCATCGTTCATTGTTTGTCCGCTCATAACGCAATTCAATCTACACCGTGCACGCCCACCGACTTATTTATCATATCAGCCGTTCATGCCATCGCGTTTCTCCTATAAATACCTCTTTCTCCGCGCGTGTTTGCCCATGTCGCGCGAGCATTAGCTCGCTCGTCGTCGTGTGGATCGCGATCCTCTTTCACCGGTATCTGCTGATCTCAATCTCGTATCGCCTTCTGTTGGTATGGTCTTGATTTCTTTGCCAATAGAATAAAATTCTGCTGCTTCTCCAATCTTCTTTTATTTTTCCTTTTCCTCGCTTTATTTATTTCTTTTGCCCTCCATTTTTCCCACTAATGTGAAGCATAGCATTATCCCTCGTCGGTATGGCTGCGATCTCAATGTCAGTTTCAGTTTTATTAATTTACTTCTTAGGTCGTAGACTTTATACTTAATATGAATTCCAGTTCGGCTACCGATCTTGGAGATATGATCTCGTATGGCATAAGATCAATCTCATTTCCTTATTCTGGTATCAGTTCGATTTCGATGTGATGTTAGTTTTAATTTCAGGTTAGTTTAATAAGGGCATTGTTGTGATCTTGATTGCGGTATTGATCTGGTACACGATCGGGAGATTTAGTTATCATAATTCTTGGATTTGATGATACTAATTATATAATGATATTAACAGTTTAATGAAGCAATTGGCTATGTACGGCTTTGGGGTTTAGAGGGATTCCTTTTGTATGATCTTTTAGGTTGATGATCTACTTTGAGGTTTTTGTGGTGCTTTTTGCTATCAGATGTTGGTCTAGACTTCGATTGCTGGCAGAATAACTAGTTTCGCATGGTAATTATCTGTTCAAGCTCTGGGTGAAGTGGTCTACTTCATCATAAATAGGATTTGCCTCCAGGGTTGGCTGTAAATAGTTTTGGTGATAGTAGTTTTTGCGGCTTGATTTTGTGATCTGTGCTGGTTTTCTGACATTTTGTTAATATTCTATGATGTAAGAATTTTTGGTTCTGCGTCATTATAATTTTGGATGGTGTTTCAGTAATTTGCAATTTTTGGTAATAGTCTATGATGTAAGAATGTTAGTAGTCTATTTGTAATTTTCTGTAACAAAGATGGTGGGATATTTATGTCAGCTGTCGTTTTTATGGTGGTTTCATGTGCTTACTGTGTCATTTTTGCTTTGAAGTTATTACAGTTGCGGAATTGGTAGTCGTTGTAGATTTCTTGTCTATTTGACCTTTTTTCCACATTACCTGGAGTTCCTGTGGTGGTTGTTCTTTTGAAGGGTGGAGGCGTTGGAGTGATCATAGTGGTGAATTAGAGATTTATGATGTGTCTTCACGTTGTTACCTTTCTGATTGGAATTGATTATATTCGTTATATTTACGTATGTTCGTTTTCTTGGGTTTATGCTCTATATTTGTTGTAATAGGTCCTTTCTTTTGTTCAATCCCCTCTCTTAGGAGCAAATTGGCTAGGTTGCTAACTACCAAAACCTTCAGAGTCCATATGTCCTTATTTTGTTGGAGATGTAATAATTGGTGAGTTGGGAGCCTTTTAACTGTGTTGTTTTTCGTGGATAGACGAGAAACAGGTAAGTAGGCTGTTTTTTTTTGGCTTTACCATTTATGAATACTTAACATTGTTCAATTTCCATGGCATTTGACTGCCAATGGTGCAGATGTTCCGGTCATTTTGCTTATTATGTTGCATCTCCTAACCCTTAAATACCATTTTGGTTTCTGATTCTATATATTGTATGTGGTGGGATTGGAGTATGACCTTCCTGACTTGCCTTTAAAAGTTATCCTGCTGTTTTGGTGCCATATATAGGGCTTTTTTGTGTATTGTTTTTTCCAGTTCTTGTCTAACCTTTCTGTAGGACAACAGTGATGTGATCTCACCCACGTGTTTCCTTGTTCCTTGTATATCAATAGCTGTCCAGCGTGTTCTTCATCAGGCGCTTGTCAACAATAAACAACAACAGAAATAGTCACGGGAGTGATGGGAACCACTTCAACATTATCGTTCTTCCTAATGTTTCCTTTAAGAAGTATTAAAGGAGCAATAGATAACATCCACTCTTGTGACCCTATGCATTCTTGAGGGCAAGAGCATCCTGGCAATCTTTCTGGCTTTTGTGAGAGCAAAAATTGTGCATCTGACATAATATCTAATCTTGTACCGGATAGGAGCATACTATGATGAGTTGCCTTCAAATTATAGAAATTCACATGACCAACAGACTGTATTTGTCCCTTTTTTTCATACTACACAGAATATGCGCGTATGTTGTGCTTATATCTGGAGAGTAATGGTTCTTGAACCTCACTTCAATTTCATGTTTATCCTAACATTTTATTCCGGGGTTAGTAGTTGACCTTTTCTTATTTGCTAGTATATGTTTAAGTTTTTGGTATTATGAATACATCTTTTGAAATTTGAATTTGATGCTATTTTATTCAAGTAATCCCGAAGTATTTTAGTCCATCTTATTGATGCTTTTTCTAATTTTTTTTGTTAAACATGATGTTTATGATTTTCTTTGACTATTCTTTTTTTATTAATATATTTATATTGTATACAATTTTAAATAGTTCCAATGTCTGAATTTGTCATCAACAATGTTTAGTTGTTACGAATCATATATTGATACTGGATAAAAATTTAATTGTACATATTTATTAATTTATTCAGTTTTAGTTGCATTTTTATTGTGGATGAGAAATGATTCATCTATATAGGCGTATATTGAAATTATTTTTCTTAAATTTCATGTTTATCCTAAATAGTTACCCTGGGGTTAGTAGTCGAACTTTTTCTTATATGCTAGTATATGTTAAGTTTTTGGTATTATAATTACATCTTTTAACATTTAAATCTGATGTTATTTTATTTCAGTAATTCGCGAATTATTTTAATCTATCTTATTGTTGGTCTGTTTTCTTTTTTTCTTTTTAAATTTTTTTTGTTAAATATGATGTTTATGGTTTTCTTTGACTATGCTTTTTTTTATTAATATTAATGTACGTCTTTTGTTACAATGCTGTTTTAATTTTTAATTTACTTTATTTTGCAATTTGTTTTTATTTTTCACTTTATTATTCTTTTTTGTTTTTCTTTCTTGTGCATTATTGTCTGTTTTATACTTGTTTTAATTGGTCTGAAATTAACTGAACTTTATTGATAAGAATATTAGTTTGTATACAATACGATGTTAAATACTTCTAGGGTCTGAATTCGTCATAAAGTCTTTTTTGTTCTAACTATTCATATATTGACACTAGATCTAAAAATTCTAAGTCTGTGGATTATTAATTTGTATAGGCAGATATTCAACTTATTTCTCTTCAATTTCATGTTTATTATTCTAATGTTTTACCCATGGATTAGTATTGTTAGTATTTGAACTTTTCATTATATGGTAGTATGTCTTTTATAGTTAAGTTTGGGCTTTATAATACATGGCATAACTAAAGGCACTAAAAGGAGCCACATGGTATAACCAAAGGCAATAGGTGTCACGCGGTGTTATAATACTAGTGATACCTAACTAGATATCTATGTAATATCTATAAATTTGCTAATTTTAACGAACTTTAAACGACAAAAGGAGTATTTAGATGTTAGTTCCATTTGTTATATTACACAAGTATGCAAATTGTGTGTCTTCGAATCAGATTACCATTGGTTGTACTGGAGAACCATGATTTTATCTATAGGTGGTATTTAACTGTAAGTGTCTATTCATCTGTAGTGTTGCTAATCCGAGTGATAGTTTTACTAATCCGAGTCCATGCTAAATCTCACTTTTCTTTTGCTAGATTAGATCCTTTGTTGACTGATAAAAAAACATTAGATCCTGTTCACACCTTTATGTCTTCTAGCCTTCCCTTATTCAGGAAAAAAAGGGAGGGTTCTCACTTTTTTTTTTTTTTTTTGTTCTTCTGGATGGTCGGTTTCTTGATTATGTGACTAGCTGCTGACTATTCTTCGTAGTAGGGATGTATGAACCAGGTGGTTGCTTAAGCCATCTCCATTTTCACTCGCATATTTGGCATTGATACCTTGGTTTCCTTACCTAATCTGAACCTAGACAACATGTGTAACTCCTTTATTGGCTCTATGTCGCATCAAACTATATTTTATTACTTCAGCCAATCTATCCACTTGAATTTAGTGCTAGCTTCAGGTTGCTAATTTAAATTAGTAGTGGGCTACATATGTACCTCTTTTTTATGGGCTTATTACAATCCATTTTCTTGCTTCAAATGGTTCTGCTGATTGTCAAAGCTTCTGTTTATCTTTGTCACTCAGCTAATTACTTCATTCAAATGGTTTTGTTCTGCTGATTGTCAAAGCTTCTGTTTTATCTTTGTCACTCAGCTAATTACTTCATTCAAATGGTTTTATGTCCCGGTATGTAGAAACGGAATAGTAGGCCTTAAATGCATGTACTTATGTCTTCTGTAGCTGACATTTTGGTGTTGGCTTGCGGATTTATATTATTCTGTAGCTGACATTCAAAGTTGCATATTTAGTATTAAATGGTTTTTGGTTTCTTACTCCAGGTTAGTGTCTGAACCTAAGTTACATAGATGTTTCATTTGCTGAACAAGGATTCACATGTCTCTGGTAGGAATTGGCATATTTAGTATTAAATGTTTTGCGATTTCTTAATCCAGGTAGTGTGTTCTAAACCTAAGCTAAATAGGTAGGTTTTTTGCTGAACAAGGATCGACATGTCCCTGCTAGGCATAGATATAGCTGAATTATGCGTTACGTGCAACCAATTTTAACTGTTCTATTATTTTTTGTTTTGTGCGTCTAGATGCTTATCTTACCCTGTCCAAAAAATCCTGCGTGCTTTTCATCAAATGATGTTTTGCTAGTTTCTGGAGCATTTCAAGATATTTGATTGCTAAAACAGAAAACTGGTTGAGGTATGTTGATTGTGTATCAAAAACAAAATGACGGTGGATATTAGGTATGGTATCTGCCCAAATTATTCAACTGGTTCAATGGTATATAAACATGAGCTTGAAAATTCTGATATTTTTAATCTTCATGTTGTTTGTTTACTTGGCTTACACCTCCACCATTTATTGTCCATAATTTGTCTTCAGATAGCTTACTTAGCTGGCCCCATTTTGTGGGAAATATCTTTGTTGTTTATACGGTTACTCTCAGATCACAAGGCAGCGTTCTCTTGATTGCCTAGGATTTCTACTTACAATGAGATGGATCATTAGGATGTTGTGGCCTTGTTATCTTCATTATAGGCTTCTGCAATGCCTTTTTAAGCTTTTCGACAGATGCATCTGAGGACTTACTGAAGTGTTGATGTGCATGTCTCCACTACCAATTTAACACTTTGGCTTGAAACTGGCTGTGTCTTACAATGCCTCCATCACATGCTCGTTGGCTCCAGGTATTGTTGCCAGCAAGATATCAAATTTATTTAAATGTCATGGTCAGCATTCCAACGATTGAGTCATGCAGTCCACGGATGCTTAGATACATTTCTATGTGCAAATGGGAACTATGTTACTTCGAAATTTCGAGACCTTGTCCCTTGGAGTAACTTGTTAATTACGTGCATATATACCACCTCCAACTTAGGGAATTTTATATAAACTAAGAGTTCATACGAATATTAATGCGTAGTGCATAGCAGAACTATCCAAGGAAATTAATTCTTACACTAATCATCCTTAGATGTTTAACAAATAAGACAATTGATGAATTAATCACAGGAAGCACAGAACGTGGAGTGAAGATAATTCCCAAGGTAGTAATCCAAAAATAAACATTCAAGAATTGCATTAAAGAAAATCATCATCATGAATATCACAAAATAAATATTTATACCATCGTGTCAATAAATAATGTTATCTGAATATTCATAATAAAAAACAAAAAAACAAGAAAAAAAGAAGAAAAGATGCCATTCTGAATTAGCCTACATGGAGATGTACGCCGCTCAGGAGGTGCAGTAGACGATGGTTGTTGGGTTTATTTTTCTCTCTCTTTGGCAGCACTTCTATAAGCTCCTTTATTTCTCTCTCCTATCTTCTCTTTGTGGGTGTGATTTTGGTTCTCTTTAGTTTCTAGGGTCTCTCCTGTTCATGGTTGCCGCTGCGGTTGCCTCTATATGTTTCTATAGACTCGATGCTATGATATCACTCCGACTTTTGGGATTTTAAAGTCCAAGATTCCAAATAATTCGATATTTCTTTGCTATCTCGGCTACATTGTCATAGTTAGACTTCAAGTGTAGTGGAAACTTATCTGCAGCAGAAGCTTCCCTCTTGTGGGCGTTTATCTTGAATGAAGCGCATTACTCGGATGACCCAAAAATAGAGCCTTGGCCAAGCTGGTTGATATAATACAAACGTTTGCAAAGTTTAAAATTATAGCCCAGCAGTAACAGTGTTGATAAGATTACTCTCTGTTGACTGCTAATACATTAGGGGTTGCTTTGACTGGATTGGGCTACTCAGTTTTGGAGCTGTTATTTTTGGAGCTGTTATTGTCACTGCAGTGGATCTGGCATTTCTCGGTACTTTCTGTGGGGCATAATTTTCTGATTCTCAGATGTAAGGGTCTTAATAGCTAGTATTTTTGACTGGGTAATTTTTACTATACCAGCTATCTCTAGTTCATTGGTGGTGGTTATAATGTGGATTTGACAGATGGCAGCTATCTCTAGTTCATTGGTGGTGGTTATAATGTGGATTTGACAGAGTGAAAGAAGTTGGCATATCATTTTTTCTCGTTCTTAGCTTCACTTGGGATGACGATACTGGTCACGTCCTAGGGTAGATTTGATGGGGGGTGGCAATAGGCAACTTCTACATCATCATAAACATCGACTTAGTTGTTTGGCATCGCTTATTGTTTGGTCTGTTGGCTTCTGTTACCTTTCTTGTTCATCTTTGTTTTTCCTTGGCTGTTGTGAAGTAATTGGTGCTAGGCATGGCAATTTCTGACCCGACTTGATACCCCAACTTGAACCTGACTCAGGGTTTGGTTCAAGGATATTTCGAGTTCGAATTTTGGTCAGGTTTTGTTTGAGTTGGGTTAGGCTACCGATTAACCCGATCTTAGTAACAGTCAGGCTACCAATTAACCCGATCTTAGTAACAGTCAGGCTACCGATTAACCCGATCTTAGTAACATATAACACATTGTCTAAACACATCTAATCGGGTGGGGTTCGGATTATTCGAATTATATTTCGGTTAGTTCAGAGGAATTTTTTGTTACTTTCCCCTCTTTTTTTTTCATTTGATGGGTTATCGGGTTAGTCGGGTAGGGTTGTGTCAACCCAAATGCGAATCAGGTCAGGTTCAGATTGGCTGATTGGAGCCAATTTTCAGGTTGGGTCCGTCCATTCATGAGTTGTCAGAATGTTGACCTGATCCAAATTCGACCGTAATCGGAAATTTGTCGCCGTTGTTTGTGCCATCAGTTGGTAACTGCGATTTGATGTTAATATATGGTATTTGCGTAAGGTGGATATAACATCATTGCTAGTTTGGCTTGCTTATACACTATCTGGTCTTGTTGCCATCTCATGCAAGAGGCTCGTACTGTCTGCTTGTCTATTAGTAGGTCATTTGCCTGCTGTGGTATGGGTTAACCCAGAGCAATGGTGGAGAAGCGGTTTTGGCAGAAAACTCTGTTGGGCTAGTAGATTGCCTGATTAGACATCCATATTGTGATTTATTGCTAGAGAGTTAGTTTTGTGTATGTTGGAGACTGCAAATATTTTAGTAATTGTAGTTAAGGTGGAGTTGTTGGTTAATAGTTTGCTGGTGAGATCAGTCCTGAGCATGGCTTGGTGATTTTTTTGGATGCCAGAGGCTTTTTACAACGTATCATCGTGATGGCCGTATGTGCTCTGTTGCACAAATTGATGCTGCTTATTGAGGGGAAAGCTTGTAGTGAAGGTGGGCCTTGTTGGTACTTTCTTCAGGTTATTTGGGGACGTGATTGAATTTTATGGAGTTTATCATCTTGAGCTAATTGCCGGCGTTGTTTTAAATGTCGCAGTTGTATGACTGTTTGGAGCCTATGTGTGTCTAAAGCTTAGAAAGTAACAAGGCGTAAGGTTGGGATGGGGAAGTTGATTGGAAAATTGACATGAATAGTAGGAAGTACCTGTCTTGTGTGCTATATAGCTATTTAGATTAAGCATATTGGACTCAACATGTTTATTTTGCCGTGCGTACTATGTAGCTATTTAGATTAAAATGCAGAAGTTGAGCAAGAAAGTGAGTTCGCTTTTGTAGAAGTCTTTGGAGTTGTCTCCAACACGTGGTATTATTGGTGGGTCATCATATACCTCTATGTATGATGTTGAGGATGACAAGTTGTTTCTTGAAGAACAATTGTCAAGATATGATTTATCATTTGATTGGGTACTTGCTTTAGGACTCGATGATCTAATTGCTTGTCAAATGGGATTGAGGTTCCTTATGCCCTTGGCCCTCCGGGTGCTGGTTCCTGGGATTGTGCCATTAGCATGTTGTGCAGTTTGTTGAGGTTGGTTTGGATCTGCAACCTCTCGTGTAAACAAACCAAGCCTATTGGTTAGGATGGACACTGTAGCATGTGTTTATGTTGCTGCGCGGATGTGTGACATATCTGGTAATGCAAGTTCATCATATTCTACGAGGGTAAGTTGTAATAAGTGATTCTGCTTACCATGTGAAGACTGTTAATGTAAGGTTCTGAGTGATCCATTGGAATGTTGTTGATCTTTTTCTTTGCTCTTGTTTTCTGTATAGCCTTGGGAGAGAATGTTTCACCAACGCGTGGCATGGTCAGCACCTATAAGCGAACTTGTTCTGGCCCTAATGGTATATTGTTTTAGCATGTCCGTTCCCAGATGTATCATGCATGTCAGAGGAACATGAGGACTTCTTTTTTTTTGTTTGATTTGCGTATCCTGTTCTGAAGTCATACTGTGAAATGAATTTTGCAGGAAACTTAGCCTCCTGGTGTACTTATGTGTGACCTAGTCTACTCGCTACCTGGTCATATGCTAGGTATCTGTAAAAGTTTGAGAATTTTCTGTAAATGCATCTCGCGTTGTAGTTTGTCTTTGCAGTTTTGGAGTTGTTCTTCTGTTGTGGTAGTGCCACAGTGTAACACTGCCTATGCCGGTCCCAAGCCCGGATATGAAAATGTGGAGGGTGCTGTGTGGTACCGTTGCTGTTATCCCAGGCATTAATTTAGCAGTGCGTCATGTTGTTCATGGTATCCTGGATTCCTGGTGAGTCTTTTTGGCAGTTCTTCATACACCTCGAAAATAGGTTTATTATATGGTATACTAGTATGGTTGGTGACTTTTACAGATTGCTCTGCAGTTAATATTTGGCATAATGTTATGACTGTAGACTAATGCTTTGTGACGATTAGTAGCTCCATGAATGTTCAGTTCATATAGTGATCAATCCATGATGAAGCATACGGTGATGAAGACGACGCTGAATTAGAAAGCCAACTCTCGACTGGAATATTTGCTGTGGAGCACTTTTAGCGTTGTGTACATACGTAAGACTTAATAAATCTGGGAGGTCAAGGAGTAAAGCCGCAAAAGAAGCACAAAATCTGCATGAATAAGTAAAAAGGAACTAAGAAGCAAAGCCAAAACCACAGTACAGGCGGTAGGTTCTAACCGATAAGCAACACTGTAAATATATTCAATTCCTCCGACCACATCCCTCCCACCATTCCACAGCAAAGAGCCAAATGCATGGGCTCTAGTTCCGGAGCAAATGAGCAGTGGTGCTGGTTTTAACTGTTGTCTAGAACAAAAAAAAACTAGTGTCTGACAGACTTGCACAATAAAAAGTAACAAGAATACAAGAAGGCTGACATGCGAACCAAGCAAATCACAAACACAAACTCAGATATAAACAAGACACTGAAATACTGGACGGCTGAGCGAGTTAACCGTCGGCAGTATGTCGGACCATTGAGCTTAATTCCCTTGTTACCCCTCAAAGCACGGGCATTTTCAGATCTTAACCAACCATGGAGAAGTCTGCCATAGACGTTCTCCTACGAAGAACACGCATAACTGCCACTGACATCTTCCAATTCTTCTCTGCATGCTTCTGAAATAAATCGACTGCAAGAGGGGACAAAAACAGATATATGAGCAGAAGATGATAGAAGCTTGAAATTTATAGCCGAGTGAGTGCATGGGTCTGTGCATGCGCACTGTAGAGATATTGTTGTTTCTACTTTTTAACATAATCCTTGCGTCAGCGCGCATGCGGGCACGTTTACTCTTCACTGCGTGTTGCTTGCTGCTGCTTAAAGAACAACTAAAGGTAAAGGAGAAGAGCACAGATAGTGTGGTCCAGAGCAGAAGAAGACGACGGTGAGTGCGTGCGTGAAGCTTTCCTAATTAACAAAAATATTGGAGACAACAGAGCTGATTTTTTGTCTTTTATTCTCTTTTTTTTTTGGTTTAATTGCGTGGACCACTCACCAATTAGGTTGTAGAAATTCGTAGTAGCAGACATGGATTTGATTTCCTTGCTTCTGTCTCACTACAAGTCCACTTTCTGTTCCCTCTTTTTGTTCGCCACGAATTTTCGATGATTATACATCAAATTTCCTTGTGCAAACGAAGACTGCAGTACTCTGCCATTACGTACTCCTTTTACTAATGCGCTTGAATCGCTTGATGATCTAGTCCACAATTCTTACATATTCTAGTTGGATAGTGTATAATGCTGTTATCTACAGGATACGGTACAGCAGATTTTATACAGGAGGGAAAATAGTAGGGGTTTTGTCCCAAAAAAAATACTGCTTTTAAAGACTTGAGAAATATACCTTTTTTAAAAAAAAAATATTTGAGGCTAAAGAGAAACAAATTTTAACCAGTAAAAAATTCGTAGTCTCAAAAACTTGTTTAGAGATTTTTTTAAAAAAAATAAACTGAATTAAAAAATTATAGAATATATCTGATTTTGTTTTTGAAAAAAATTATAGACTATATAAAAAATAAGGGGGTTTATTTGAGAGGCTTCAAAATGGCTGCCAGTTTTTCTATTTGGATGATTGCAGATAAGTGTGTATTTCAAGGTTGGGGCATTTACATTTTCATATCCCTCGTAATTATATTTTTATACCTCCTAATTCAAAATAGTTTTTTCATCTCCTTTGATTGATCATGTGAAATAATAAAATTATCCTTCTCTTTTTATTAAACGCAGGTAATTAACCTAATGTGAATAATTTTATTTACTTACATAGTCAAAGTAGAATCTCAAAATATTATTTTAAGTTAAAAAATTATTTTTTATAATATTATATTATTTGGACATAAAGATATAAATACTCTTTTAAGATTAATTTTTTGCTTATATAATATTTAACTATTAAACAATTTTTAAAATGCTGTCTCGTACCGTATTTCGATAAATTTCAAATTCGAAACAAACTAAGCGCCGATAGTGCCGCGCCAACCGTGCCAATATATATTTAGTTATTATTTAAAAAATAAAAAATAAAAATTTAAGTTAAAAATTCAAATATAAAAATTTTTGACAATCCCTTCATAGTTAATATTGTACCGATAACTATCAGAATATGCACATGCCACCTAGCACGAACTGTACCTACCACCTTCTAAACCATGCTATTAAAGCATCTGCACAGTTCTGGGAATAAAAAATGTCATGGACTATTAAGATGCGTATAAGCAAGGTGACTTCTGGTGAACGTAGCTAATTATATATATAATAAAAATCATAGATTATTAAATATGTTTAAGATTAAACTTCTGGGTAACGAAAATTATCAGCTCGATCAGAGTAGACAGAAGAGGACAACATATCATGCATCCTCTTTGATGAACAAGCATCTCATCACAGACACGCACGAGGCCAATTTACACCGTTGATATCTCGAAATAATCCTATTTTGGAGTTTGGTATCTCCAATTATAAACATGTCGTTCTTCGTACCTCCGTCCATATCCATAACGCCGTCTTTGAATCTAATGGTATGCTGACATAAACGGGTAAAATTTTCTTAGAACTAATAACAACTCCGGTGTTACTCTTCCATCTGAGCATCTTCTGTTTGAGGCTGAGAAACTGAAACTTTGATCTTCGGAAGAGCAAGGGATGGTTCTTGTTGAAGAGCAAGAGGTGCCTTGACCAAGTGAATACTCTGCTCCAGCTCCCTTGCTGCCGCTTTCCTCTCCGTCGCCTTCTTACCCTTCATCCTGTCAATTTTTTTTTTTTAATGATTTGGTGTAAGTTATGAAAAAAAAAAACTAACATAAATTCCGAAAGTTCTTAGAATTTTAATCGAAAACCAACCTGTTTGAGTGATGTCTAGCCTCTCTGTCAGCTTTGATTTTGTCTCTCTTCTTAATAACACCAAGTGTGCTCTCAACAAGATTCCTATCGTATCTTTCAGGCCTGTTTCTCTTCCTCTCAAACTCCAAGGTGGAATCCTTACCGAAGAAACATGTTTGAGTAATTTAGTCACGACGTAAATGGAAATTCATTTAAAAAACAATTGCTTCGCGCAAAAGCACGTACTTGTGTCATATCTTTTCCATGCAACCTTCTGTATGCCTTTGTCCATCTCACTTTACGAGGATTTCTCTTCATCTTGAAGTTCTTATGGCATTTTGATCGGCAAAATCGGAAAATCTGCAGCCATCATTAAGTAAGTATGCAAAGAATGTATACCAAGACAAATGTTTACTTTACTGTCAGTATGCTCGTGTGCAATGTTGTATACCGGAGGTTGCCCACATATATAGTATATCAGTCCTGGTACTACTCAGATAACACATGGACTAAGTTTGGGCTGGACTTTACGACTACCCGTATGCATTGCACACGAGCTTCGATATTGTCCCAGATCTTAAGGCCGGATCGAGGCCTGAGGTTATACATATGCTGACAGTAAAGTAAACATGGGTATGATAATTATCTATGTTCTAGAAAGCGTAAAACATAACGTAAATGACATAAATAATGCGTAAAATAAACCTTTATTGCTTATGTAAATCCTAAACTTAATAAGAATCCTTATTGCTTTATGCGGCACAGTTTGCAACCACACTAGCCAATGTCATCGTCATTGACGTCAGGCAAAACTCACAAGTTGTATAAACAATCTGTTAGCTGATGGCAACCAACAAGTTTTCCAAACTGAAAGGGCAGTTCTAAGCTCAAGGACATTTGTTAGAACAGAAACTGTAACCATCCGTTCATGAATCACACTATTTTAGACTCACAGAGCTGCTCAAGTTCAACTTGATGTTATTTCAGTTAAATTTGCGCTGCTAAGTTGAACTTGACATTGCTCGAGTTAAATCTTGCGCTTGAATTTATTTTAGCTGAACTTTGGTGTTGCTGAAGTTGAAATATCTCGTTTCAGTTGAACTCGACACTGCTTCATGTCGAACTGGAGCGATTTGTGGACCAAAAGGTAAATTCTCGCCAGAAATGCATTAACTTTTTTCAAGGAATCCCTTAATCAATTGATGATCTATTCAGTTCAACAAATAACAGCTAAAGACATAAAGGTTCAACTATGAAAGCAAAGAGAATTTTGGAGCAATGTCATCTTAGATCATCTGCTGAAACTTGCAATTAAGTATGTGCACAGATTGTCAATCATATTTGACACTAAAGGAAAACCTCAGCAATCGAGATAGAAACACATGAAAGTTTGACAGGATATTTTTCTCAGACAGCTCAAGAGAGATCATCTCGTACAACTAAAGTTCATTCATTTTCATATCAAAGAAACTCCCAAAACAAACAAAAGCTGACCACCAAAAATATCGGAAGAATTTTGGTATTGCAGTCGTTCTAATTAAAAAAAAGAAAAGGATAAAATGTTTGGATAACTAGAGCAATTGAAAGTGAAGAATGAAC
The DNA here is from genome assembly GCA_002076135.1 of Xerophyta viscosa. Classification (NCBI taxonomy): domain Eukaryota; kingdom Viridiplantae; phylum Streptophyta; class Magnoliopsida; order Pandanales; family Velloziaceae; genus Xerophyta; species Xerophyta viscosa. The sequence goes on along the minus strand of MJHO01000036.1, from coordinate 1,744,815 downwards.
AATCTAGCAAATTCCAAGAAACATGCACATACATCATTTCTTAAATTGTGACACATTTTGCAATTTGTGATCCTAATAATCCCATCCAGCCTACCTAGTGCGGGTCTGTTCAAGTGATCATCACTTGCCAAGCAGGGTATGACAACGAGATAACTGGAAGATGGTTAATCCTAGAGATTGTTATGATTGCAGTAGGGCTGCTACTACTAAGAGTTTCTAGTTTGACCAACAGCAGAATCACATAATATTCCTTTGATTTTATATTCCAAAATCGATTTATGGATTGGCATATAATATGATGTTCTTGCTAACTTTCGTACAACTACTGTTCTTTCTTAATGAGTTAGCAAATGCATTACTTGTAACAATTTTCATATTCTTCTAGTATATCATGCAATCCTGGTTACTTGACCCCATTCCCCCTACCCCCAAAAAATTTTTAAAAAAAAAAGTAAAAAAAAAAAAAAATCTACAATGGGCAAGCGTAGTCAGTACTATAAATAACATTGATGATATGCACAAGAGTAATGTGCAATACAATGTTTTGAAAATTATGTAAATGACTTCATAATGTCTTTTAGGGCAATATTATGTTTGAGATATAGGAGCAATGGTCTTAAGTGAGATGGGAAACTGGAACAGTATGCTCAATTTTTTAAATTTACCAATTTTCCCACAGAGCAACTTGTGTGCTTTTATGAGCAACGGAGACATCATGAAGGGGTCATCAGAAATAACTTTGAGATACATGGAAAATCTAAGGCTTTTGACAGAGGAATCTTGAGAGCTCTTACAAAAACTATGGACTGCAAAGTTTGTCAAAATGAATAAACTGATCACAATAAACAACCACATGTTGTACATGAGCTAAGTGGACCACAAAGACAATAGGATAAGATGATGCCTTCACCGTAAACAAACTTTTCTTTCTCGATATTCTACTAGAAGATGGATACTAATACTTTAACAACAGGGTGCCTTGAGGCTTGAGCGTGCCTTATATCCTTAAGCCTATTACTCATAGTTTTCGGTGCCGGTCACCACAGCCCATGCCGGACAGAACGTGCATGTTCCGACAGTTGTCGGCACGGCACGAACCGGCATGGCACATGTCAAAAAATCTTATATTTGAATTTTTAGATTATTTTTTTATTTTTATTTTTTAAAAAATAACAAATAATATATGTCGGCAAGGCACCATCGGCACGGTCAATACGTACCGGGATATGAGTTTACCGAAACTTGGATCGGCTCGGCACAGAAAACCTTGCTATTACTCACATAATCCAGCAAATAACAAACCCTAACCTAACATAAGCCATTCTAGTGGCGACTAACAACCAATAATCAGGCAAGAGTGATGTTTTCAAGTAGTAGTGTCTATTCCTCACCATACTAGTGCTATCGCTGTTGCAGTAACTTTATCGGATGATGAGGGAGCTTACAAACATGAAAAATGAAAGCTCAATCAGTTAGCAAATCAAGATAAAACATTCAAGTAGATAAAACATAGGTTCTCTTTTAGCCACTGCATCCAATAAGGAATACAAGTCATATGAGATGAGCTAGATGCAACATGAAATAGTAAAAAGTCATAATTACAGCAACTTGCTAAACAGAAAGACAAAAAAGGAACTTCATTCAGCAAAGACATTGCGCTTGATTCATATGATCATACAGAAAAGAAAAAAAAACAACTACTACTTGTACTAACACCTTTTCAAAGTTAGAGGTTGCAGTACCTTCGCATCATTGCGGACAAATTGAATACCATGACCCGGATAAATATTGGAGGAACAGAACCAACACTTTTCTATCCTCATTGTATTTCGAAATCAGCCCTACAGTTGCACATCAAACAGGCAAATGTTACTCTAGCTACCAAGATAGTCTATTAAAAGAAATATAACTAGAACAAAAAAAAAGACTAAATCTGAATGCCTCCTTGGTCGATAGCTTCATATGATCAGCGCAGACATTCTAAGCCATCCGCGGATCACCATGTAACCAGTGGGATCAAGTGCCCTCACTCAGATACTGAAAAACTAAGACGCCAAGGCGCTGATGATACCTCGTTCGGCAGCGGGATGAGACGCCGGAGGCAGAGCAAACAAGGGAGTAGGAAATTCGGTCGGCTGGAGAAAGATGGTAGGGTTTCAAGGTCGCTGAAACGGGATCGGCGATTGATTCAGAGGATTGAGGGGCTTTGAAGCTAATTGGGCTAACATTTATTTTTTTGGGCCGCCGATTTTTAATTTCTAGTATTCCCTCCTTAGTCTGCCCACATGTAAAAATCTTTTGTCATCCAATATAAATACTTTAAAAATAAATGAATATCATATATTTTCTAAAATATTAACAACTATTTGTAAAATATAATTTTTAATTTTATGTAACATTTTACTTATAAAATAAGTGTTAATACTTTATATAAAAATTTTTGTTCAAATGCATATATATACTTAGTGAACCTACATCAGTAATATTATAAGGATCTATAATAATATAAAAATTTTCCATCGTCTATGTATAAATGATGACTGTAAAATCATGTATTTTCATGTTTGTTCTATATTTTGTCATTTATTTCAAATAAAAATAAAAATTTGTTTAACTGATCATCAAAATCATTTTCCCAACAACACCACCAAAACGAGGGGAAGCTGATAAAGCTGCGTATGTATCTTATTTTTAACCTCTACGGTGAATGGGCTAAATGTAAATGTTTTTTTTTTTACCTTATAATTTTGTGTGTATAAATATAATATATATATATATATATATATATTATATTATATATAATATATACATACATACATAATAATTTAGATTTCTTAGAAAAGAATATTTATTTTTTTATTTTAATATCGCAATAAAGCTCCTTTGAAGCGTCTTATTTAGCAGGTGGCAAATGTCTTTTAAGAAACGAATATTAATTTAATATACGTAATACACCGTACCGTATTAAAGAATATTTATATTTTTATTTTAAATAGTTTACAAATTTTTAATACTGCAAACCAAAAAATATTTATACTGTTCTTATAATAAAAGATATTTAAAAAAATATGACAAGTAGACATATAGAATCATGATTTGAAGAGTTTTCTCATCTTCATTTAATACCTCAAAATACTATGAAAACTAAAATATAAATAAATGACTTCATTTTTTTTTTGAAACATTATTTACCATATAAATCTAATGATTGAATGTCGAAAGCTACCCAGTAGAAAATGGAAGGTTAAGATGTCTTATATTTATTGAAAAGTTGCGCAGCTATCTGAATTTTTAGTCATTCATATTTTTTCTTTATTTATCGATTTTTATTTTTTTTTAATCACCTCCTTAGGAGGCTCAGTAATTTCTGTAGGGGCTTTGCTATGCACTTCTAAAAAACTATACAAAAAATTATACATGCTGACGTGGTACAATCAAGACCACACATCATGATGGGCATATCTGTAATTTTAATTTTTTTTGCGGATCACGAGGAAATTGTACGGATCACAACGTGCGTATGTGGTAAAAATTGATTGTGTGTGATTTATTGGGGTAAGTAATTTTTTCCTTTATGTAGCTTGATGTCCTTGATATTGGTATTTCAAGAGTAAACCTTGTCTCTCCCTTTTCTAACCAAAAAAAAAAAAAAAAAATAGTGCTCCCACCGCACCACCATCAAATTCACAAAATTCTAATTATTTGCATAATTTAAAAAATAAAATAAATTTTAAAACATTTTTTTGGAGAAATATTTAACATAAAAATTATAAATATTAATACGATCAACCATTTTTATGTTGAAAGTTTTTAAAAATAAATATTTCTAAATAGATATTTTGTGATTCAAAAATTAATGCGTTTAAAGTGGATTTTAAATATAGTATTTTAATTTGTTAGAAATTCTTTAAAAGTTAGAGCTTCAAAATATTTATTTAAAAATATTATTCAAAAAAATTTGCTATATAAAAGTTTTAATCTCATCAAAATCTATAATATTCTAATATTAGAAATTTTTTAAAAAAATATTTCTAAATTTATTTTTTTAAATTTTAATTAAATAAATTAAGCATTTGATAAATTCATTGATGGATTTACTGCTGCGGATAGCAGAGCTAAAAGAAATATCATATATGATTACGATCAACATATTATCCAATTGTCGGTTATTCAAAAAATATTAATTAAACAACATTTTTAATATCCAAGTGTTAATTAAACAACAACATCTCGGTCATGGGCTATCGATTGTCCACCGTCCGAAACTTTGGTTGATTAAAAAAATGCAGTTGCAATCAACAATATCACAATCAGCAAATCTCAAATAAAAAGCCGACGATTCCGAGATCTTTATGAACTAATAATATCTTGGCACAGATGCGAGCCCTCTCGTAGAAAGATTGAGTGGCCTGATATCCCGGGATTTTTTTTTTATTTTCATCTTTTTCATATCAAGAAAAATCCAATTATGATTTTAAAAATGGGAGGTTTGTACTGCAGTCCAAATAAAAATTTGTTTTGTACTATAGTCCACTTCTTATTATTATATAAAAAATGTTAAAATTATAAAGAATATGTTAAAAATTATCAGAAGAGTATTAAAGTGTTATTTTTTAATATGAGGGTGTTAAAAATTAATACAAATGTGTGAGATCAATGTGCAAGGTGTCGCCATGTTAGGTTGTATATCTAGTCTAAATAAAGACGCATCGTCAAAATTAGTATTGCTTAAACATGATAAACAAGAGTATTTTACCGTCCGTTATTTTTTACGTTCCAAATTATATATTTAAAAATATTTTTAAAAAATTATAAATACAAATTACAGAACAATTACAAAAGCTTTCTAAAATTTTTCCCTAATTTTCTAAAAATTTTAAATACAAATTATAGAAAAACTAGTTCTAAATAGATTTTCTATAATTCCAAAATTTTAATGAGTCAGAAAATCTACTTAGAACTAGCTTTTGGAGGGCTAAATTGCGGGACCACGAATTTTAATATTTCTATTTGTCAAGGATAAATGCCCTCAAAACCACCTACGCCTGCCTATATTATCGATTAGATTTATTATCTATATTTTGACTACAACGTAATTGTTTTTAAAGAAATTAACATAAAAATTATAATTTTGATTAAAATTTATAATATTTGAATACTAATATTTTTATAAAAACTAATTTAAATAAATATTTGATATTTTAAAATTAATTAATTTGTTAAATTAAATTAGAAATTATAAAATTTATGAAAAACTATATTTTATATTAAAAAATATTTTTTAATGTCTGAAGGTAACATATAAAAGTAATAGTTGATTTGTCCTAAATTTTGGACGGATGAGATATTTGCCCATTTGTCAATCAAACAAAACGACAAATAAATGAGGGAAACTCTACGCCCACATGAATCAGCCACCGTGCTGGAGCCGTCCGTGCGCGCCACGCGACTGCAGGAGAGATCAGCTCGAATGATCAGCAGCCCGCGGCCTCTAGCTGGCCCTCCTGTCGCCGCTGTCACCCTCTCCACCCGGACCACTCTCTCCCTGCACGTCTTCTTCCCACGCGGAATTACGTGCCACCCCTCCTCCTCCTCCTCCTCTATCTCTCTATTAATCCCCTACACACCCGTCTCTCCTTCCTCCATTCAACCTTCTTCTACCTTCTGCTTCCGTTGATGATCGCCGGCTATAGCAATGGGGTTATCGAGCATGCCGAGCGTCGCAGAGGCATTCTTCCCGGTAGTCCTCGTCGCCAATGCTTTATCTCCGTTCGCCATCCTCAGGGACGGACTACAACGCATGCTCAGACGTGAAACCGACGACGACGACGACGTCAACGCTAGTTATAATTATTACGCAGAAGAACATGATCATCACCAATTACCAGACGCAAGCAAGGACCAGCAGAACGAGGATCGACGGAACGGCGTGAGATTGAGGAGGTTTCGGTCGATGGGATCGGACGGCGGCGGGTGCTGCTGCTGCTGCGTCTGTCTGCATGGGTTCGAAGGAGAAGAGGAAGTTACTCAGGTGATTTCCTGCAGACACTTCTTCCACAGGGGCTGCCTTGACGGATGGCTCGACCGCATGCACACTACGTGTCCCCTCTGTAGATCTACAGTAGAAATGTAGAATAATATTATTTTCTAGTTTATTTAGACTTGGTTTAATTAGTTTCTGGTGGGGAGAGATTATTAATTGTCTGAGATTGGTTCTACTCTATGCTTGGTTATTGGGCAGTAGAGTGAATAGTTCTTTTGTTAGATTAAATAAAATAAAAATCTAGAAAAAAAAACAAAATTAAAAAAATGGCTTTGCCACGGTGTGGAATAAGCAAAGTTTTATAGACAGTAATTATAAAAATATGATCGATGTACTATTTTAGTAAGTATAAATTATCTCATGTTCTAATATAGTTATTATATATGAGGTGAATATATGATACTGGTGTAAGTTGATACAACTCCGTGACGTAAAGACAGTCAGCTTTGTCTTGGGATCAGGATTGATCATCTTAATGGAGTCTTCTCTCTGTCATCGCTGTCTTTAGACTGCGCGCAAATTTCAAGAAAAGTATCCCGCTTTCTTCTTCCGTTGTCAGTTTTTTTCTTTCAAAAGAATTTAAGGTTATGAAGCTTGTGTTTCTTCTATTAGCTTAAATCTGGAGCTCCTCCCTTACGGTGGAAATAAGCCAAACCATTCACGAGTAGTTCTGAACTCGTTTAAGCTTAACTTTATTCGAGTATTATCGAGTTTACGTTAAGTTCGAACACGAATTCAAATTTAAATTATTAAATAAGTTAAATTTGAGCATCATTTTACTCGGCTCGTAATCTAAATAATTTTTTCTATTTTATTGAAGTATTTTTTTACAATAAAATTAGTTAAATGAATTCAAGCTTGAAATCGAATCGAGCATATAATCGAGTCGAGTTCGAGTTCGAGTCGAGATCGGTTTGATTCGATTCAAATTTGGCTTAGTTGCTATAATCGAACAGATCTGGAGTCGAGTTTCAGCTCATCTTTCGAAGCTCGTTGAGCTCGAACTCGAGCTAAACTAATCGAGTAGAGCTTTAATTTAGTGGTACTTGATTTAAACTTTGGTTGTTTCACTCTTATCTTACACAATAGTAAATTGGTAAATTTAAATATAAAAGTAAAAGTTAAGAGCGAAAACTGTTCGAATTCCCAAACTTAGAAAGTTAAAGAAAAGTTGGAAACACTCGCATTTTTTGCCGAATCTTTTTTTTTTTTTTTTTAAATCTTAAATGTGGAGTTCGATTTCTATTATCAATTTCTATCATATATTGAGAGGTGACGATAGATCATTCTAATCATATTATTAGAATTTGAACATTCAATCTACTATTTGCGAAAAATAACTTGTAATTTTTTTTCAACATTCAATTCTGCTAACCAATTAGACCAATACTGGTTGGTCGAATCTAGTTCTTAAAATTTGTAGAGAAATGCGATCAGCCAATAAACAAAGCCAAATCTCCTAATTGCAAAACAACGAGCTACTCTTACTAATAAACAAAATAAAAATAAAAATATAATTTTTTAGAAAAGTAATTTGATAAAAAATGAGCTATCCCTTTTTTTTTTTTTTTTTTTTTTTTTTTTTGTCTAGCGATGGAGACGAAGATCACACTAATTGTAGATGACTCCTTATTTGATAAATAATGGAAAAGGCGATAAGATAAACATGAAAGAACGAAATAGTTACGTTAAGTACCCTGCTAATCGTGTGGGAGATTGATTTCAACCATGCCGAGATAAATCTGACGGTCTTTACATCACCTCATTTTAGGATAAAACGATCCGTCCTCATTTTAGCTTTTCTCGTGTATATATTAGCAAATGACGTGTAGCCTAGTATATGTAATGCGCCAAAAATAAAAAAAAACCGCTAATATGGCAAGAAAATAGGTTGCCTTCTACGTCTTCTTCGCCTCTTCGCCGTCTACTCCAAAATAATTTCGACAATTTAATTCGGTCAATTTTCTCCAATATAATCGGATATATTATATAGCAACAAGGGTCAATTAAGCCTACTCAATTATTTTTTAAAAAAAAATTATAATAATAAATTGGAGATAAAGTTGTCAGAGAGAGAGAGAGAGAGAGAGAGAGAGAGAGAGGGAGGGAGGAAGAGAGAGAGAGATACACATCTTATGGAGGCAGAGCAATTAACTGATGAAGAGAGAGAGGGAGGGAGAGAGAGAGAGAGAGAGAGAGAGAGAGAGAGAGAGAGAGCGAAGCGCTGGTGGAGGAAGAGAAAGATCAATAATTCAACAGTGGGTATCGTGGTGTCAAATACTTTATAACTTCATATAAAAGTTACATATATATTATAATAACTATTATATACAATTTAAATTTATTCAGTTAACACATAATTAGTTATGATATATAATACCATCAGCTCTTGCACCTTAGTATTATTTATTTAATTAGCACATAATTACTTATGCTACGTGCATGCCCCCCTTGCAAAATATATATATATATATATATATATATATATATATATATTAATATATATATATATATATAATATATAATATCTTAATTTTTTTAAATATTTTATTTTCAAATAATTAAATATTTTAAATATATTTTTTAATTTAAAAAAAAATAAATATTTTTTTTACAGGGTGATATTTCCGCTAGTGTGATATAGATAGGAGAAGTGTTATTTGGGAAGAATATTTATATTGCAATAAATCAATGAATCAAAAGCTAATTGGGTCCCCGAAAAGGCTCAGCCCAAATCCACCCAAATTGAATTTACAGCTAGCGTCCAGATGGCTTACTCGGCGTGCGCTGAGAACCGAGATCAAAACCCTTGCTCCTCTCTTCATCCTCACATCAACGCAAAAAAGCGCAGCATAATCTCCAGACCAAAGCAATCAATTCAGTCGTCGATTTGATTGAAACTCTCGTGATTTGCTCCGGCGATGGACATCGAGCGCAAGCAGTCGGAGATAATCGAGAATTACGCTCAGCAGGCGGCCGCGCTCGACGGCGCCTCCCTCGCCGCCCTCGTTTCCGAGGCCACCTCACACCCTTCTCTCTTTGCCTTCTCCGAGATCCTCTCTCTCCCTTCTCTCTCCAAGGTATATTAGCTCTCTTGTCAGTTCCTCTCACGGTCCAATTCCTTACTTCCCAAATTAAAAATTAGTATGGATTGTCCCTCCGAGAGTCACTATGTCACTGACTCCCTGGTGTGCTGGAATTGTAGTACGATTTTACAATTTATTTTACTGTATGCGGATTTTATCTTTTTTTTTTTTCTTTAATGCAGCTTGAGGGAACGCAGTTTTCTACTAGTCTCAATGTGCTCAGATTGTTCGCATATGGAACATGGAATGACTACAAGAGTAAGTTTTCCTTTTTACGGCATCTATGGTGCAGTATTTACTTTGGTTTCTTTAATTTTTTTTTTTTTTTTTTTTACAGTTTAAACTTCTTTTGTACTCTCTGATGTAATGCTTCTAACGTCTTTTGGTGCGCGAATTTGCAAACATGATTGTTATTCTCAGCTTTTGGACGTTTTCTACTGTTCCTTTAAATTGTCACATGAAACTGAAACCTAATTTTTTAGAACCATTGCTTTGGACTGAAGCAAGCAGTCGTAGAACAAGGTTGAATCATTATCTATCTTCACGGATCGCCTTGACTACTACATTTTCCTCAAGTTTCTAGTATTGGCTGAGATTCTTTTGCATTGTTCTACTTTTCAATGTGTCTATGTGGATTTCCTTCTCGTAGAGTTAGATTCCTCTTGTGTACGGTATCACTTTGATGAGGTTTGATGTTTGTCTTTGCACTTTGTGCACACTGATGAATTTCATAAGGACCTCTTACAAACATAATATAGTGTCTTTGTAGACTAAACATATATGCATATATGATGTTCTTTTTATTCTGCAATCTTTCAATATTTCTTATAGATATCCTTTTCAGGAAATTCTGGCAGTCTTCCCGTATTGTTACCTGATCAAGTACGCAAGTTAAAGCAACTTAGTGTCTTAACTTTGGCAGAGATAAACAAGGTGCATATATGTTAAATTTTGATTTCTTTCTGTAGACTCTTATATGGAAATATAATTCGATATATTCTTGTTTATGATGAATTTAACTATGGAATGCACCAGTTAGGGTATAATGCTTTGGTATATGTGATATATTCCCAAACCACAAGGTTAGTTCAGCTATGACGTTATAATGTGGTGATGCTTGTTAACCTAGTTCAAATTTTTGTTTGTCTCGAGTTGCGTTGGGGGGGGGGGGTATTTCTATGCATCTGGCCAAGCATACGTACTATATATATATGTATATATATTTTGGATCAACTCTTGTTGGGGAAGTTGGCTCAAGCGCTGACTTAATTTCTCAAAACATTATGTCTTTAAGTAGATAAAAGACTATGTCAAGGATCTTCTACATGGCAGAAAACTACTGGAACTCATGTTACGGTAATTGTAATTTTACTCAAGTGAGCTGGAGAGAGAGAGAGAAAGAGAGAGAGAGAGCACTGAAGAGTTGTGATTTACAATCTCAGCATTGGTATAGAAGAAATTGATGGATAAGATGAAGAGGAGAGAGGAGAGAGAGAGAGAGAGAGAGAGAGAGAGAGAGAGTTGCTATTTTAACCAAAAGGATGAGGTATTTTTGTCATTTCTTGACGTAAAGGGGCACTTTTGGCCAAAACCTTTCTTTTTGGTTTTTTGTTTTTTTTTGGGAGGGGGGGGGGGGGGCACTAAAAGGCAAATTGGCCTTTTTTTAATTAGTATTTAAAGAAAAGAATTGAGCATTTTTTAGTAAACTCTTAAGAAGTAACAAAAATCTAAAATTCTCTCTATGCATGCCATGATCCTGTCGTGTTGGAGCTTTTTTCCTCCCTATAAACCATGCCATCTGGTATCTTGTTTCCTTTATCATGTAATCTTTTTGTTAGTCATTCCACCCTTCCCCCCCCACCCTCCTAGGTGGCCTCGTTTGTTGCATTGGAAGTGCTTGTTATAGCTTAGAACTTACGATGATATATATAGGAAACAAAAGGAAGAAAATTATGGACAGAAAAAAACTGTACAAACATAGTCAATAGACTCTGTTAGAACTTTCAAGAATTGAGTAAAGATATAAAAAGCTGAGTAGTATTGATGCATTCTTTTAGCTCTTTGCTGCTATGTTGCAACTTTTGTTGTCTAACTAGGTAATATTTTTGTTGGCAAAGGTATTGCCTTATGATCAACTAATGGAGGAACTAGATGTTTCTAACGTAAGGGAGCTTGAGGATTTTCTGATTAACGAGTGTATGTATGCGGTAAGTTTTATGGTGAAGTATTTTGAACATCTTTTTGCATTGAATGTATATAATAATATGTTAAATGCTTTTAATTCTAAAGTGGACTCGAAATTCTCACAGCATATGCTATTTTATTAACTCTTCTTACATGGAAGCTTCTAGTGTTGCAGCCCTAGAGAATGCTAGGTTAAGGTACTTTGTCTAGTATCCATGCGGCCTATTTTTGCTGTTTGTTCACAGGGAATTGTTAGTACACTGGGATAGCCAGCTGAATTAACTTATAGAAACTCTTAAAAGGTTGGAACTTGAAAGGTCACGTGAATGTATCAATCATCACAGACCTAGTTTAGCCACCAAGTTAATATCTCAAAATAAAGATAACATATTTCTTTATGTAAACATACTAAGTGGATCTTTGGTTGATGAACAAACTTCGTTTTGCCTCCAGTTTGTAGAAGTTACTAGACATTACATTGATTCAAAGCTTTTCAGCTCAATGTCTAGTTAACCAAATATAAAATTTGAGAGATCACTTGTCAAAATAAGAATCTTAAGAGCTGCCTGGATGATGAAGTACTAATTATTTAGAATGGAGCTAATTGTCACAATCTCTTGCAAATTGAAAACTTCTCTTCAAATCAAATGATCTCATTTTTCAAGTTTTTCTGGTTTATTCTTTGAGATTGGTGGTTTTCTATATTTGTAACTTTATTGTACACTTTCAAATTTTACTGCTGATTTTTTAGGGCATAGTTAGAGGGAAGCTTGATCAGCTGCGCAGGTGCTTTGAGGTTAAAACAAATCCTAGTCTACTGTTCTGCTTGTTGACTACAACTATATGTTAATATCCTCACTTGTTATTTAATTGTACAGGTGCAATTTGTGTGTGGCAGAGATCGAAAGCCGGAGCAATTAAACAATATTATTCAGACACTAACAAGCTGGTGACTTATGTTTCCTTGTTAATAAAAAGTTGCAAGCACTATCCTCTTGGTCTCTTTAAGATTTTTCTTGGAAAATATTCTAATGCTCGTATGTGGTTAAAAAACTGTTTTTCATTCTTCAACATTTCTAGGTTAGTTATCACATCTGCTTGTAATAACCCAAAACTTTTTTAATATACAAGTTCTCAAAAGCTTTAAGATTTTACCTTGGTGAAACTTCGTTAAATTAACAAAAAGGTAGTGATGCTTTTTAGATACATGCTCTAGTCATGTACACTAGCATGTAATTGAATTTGGAAAAAAAAAAGATACTGACTTTCCCCAAAGAAAAGGTTTTTAGTACATTTGCGGTAGATGGAATGAGCTTTGCATACACATATTTACCTTTATGCTATTGCAAGTTCTCGTGGTTAATTTTTGTTGATATGTGCATGAGATACTAGAACATTCTTTAGTGGTGCCTGTTTCATCCATATGACAACTGTTATACAGGCTGAGCACGTCTGATAATTTGCTTCAAACAATCCAAGAAAAGATCAAATGGGCTGATACAATGAGCGAAGCTGATCAGAAACACCGCAAGGAAGTCGAAGATCGTGTTGAAGAGGTGAAGAAGTCACTAAAGGTGAGTTGAATAACAAGTCATACAAATCAAATGTATAAGTTTGTTCAGATGTTCGTTTTAGTTTCATGTACACTTAATTATGTATATATGTGATTGTCCAACTGAAATGCATAGTATGTTTTATAACCTTTCCAGTTCGATTCGCACTTTATCCAATTCATTATCTGTCCAATCTTAATTGTTGTGTCCGTAAAATATGAATGTACTCGATTTTTGGATATCAAGTTATATATATATATATATATATATATATATATATTTCTTGGATAGCGTCGGTCGAAGTGTCTTACTTACTTGGTGGCAGAAGTTAAACAGACCAATCTTGACTTACGAGGACATGAGGAGGTCCTCTATTCTGAACCTGGAGGACTAATGGACTATGAAGAGGATCGTGTTAGACCCAAAAGGTAACCTTTCATTCTTGGAAGATTTCCTATCTTACATAATTGTCTTTCATCGTAGACCAAAAATGTCTGGTCTTATTTCTTTTTTGTATTAATTTCATACCTACACCGAAGATATAGTATCTTTTCATGTCATGCTTACATGAATTTGTAGTTCAACTTGAACCATCTGCTTTGCGAAATTCTCACAACCAGAAATAGTTCATCATAGGTATGTGTATCCCCAAACTCAGCCGACATTTGTGCTTCTTTCATTTTTTTGACTTTTAGGAGTTTGGCCAACATCAGGTTGAACTGTTCTACTTGTTTATATTATAGAGATCAAACCAGAAGTTAGTTTGTTGAGCTTCGAGCTTTTAGCACGTTGGATGAGAAACAGTGCTACTGTAGGGCCATTGAATAGACCATGTGTTTTACCTAGGCGTCTATGCAACAACATTGTAATAAAATACAAGTTACCGAAGGACTTGATTGACATTGAGAACTTTAAAAAATCAACGGTACGAATATTTTATGTTAGAGAAAATAAAGCCATGCTTTTCCCAATCTGTAAAAGGGCTTTTTCCTTCTAAATAATATTTTTAAGGATTTTTTCGCTAGTCTTTCGTTTTTATTACCATCATAACTATCATAGAATTTAGAGTATGAATGAATAAGTAACGTCATCCTACTTACAAGATTGTTGTGGATCCTCTCAAAACGAAATGTAGAAGAGATATTTAGAAGGCTACTATTGCCCCTTCTGATTGTCAGTTATTGTAAATTCTTCGCCTTGCAGGAGGCGTCATCCAGTGGTGTAGTTTTGGTGATAGTGTAACTCGTCGGTCCGATAATATCATCGGAGACAGCACCGATAAATTCTTCGCCTTGCTAGAGAAGGATTTAAGGCTTGGTTTATTTATGGAATTTCGGTAGCAAGCGACCAAGAGAATGTCTATTGTTTGCCCTTCTCATTAGAAGTCTTTCCTGGCCTCACTGATCTTCGAAATACTTGAAATCTTTCTGTAGATTATTATTGCTCCGTTAAACCTTCTAGTACTTGAATGAAAATTCTTTTGTCGAGGGTCATGCTAGCCTCCTATCTTTAAAACCCTGTTAAAGTTTTGCAAGAAAATGTTTTTTATTTATTTTATTTTTTGGCTGAAGTTGAATCGAAATTATTATCAAATGCTGTGTATGCTCAGCTAAGTGAGAGAATTGGAATGTGATTAGGATGTTTGGATCGACGTTCTTTCTTATTTGAATTTTCAGCATATGTTGAATCCGACCGTCTTTGTTGTTTGAATTTTCAGTATTTCTTATTTGAATTTTCAGCCTATGTTGAATCCGACATTGATTGCATTTGGCTTTAAAAAAAAAAGTTCGTTATGTTGCAGAATTGAATTCCAAGATGGGGTGTCTTTTTTTTAAAAAAATGTGTTCTCGATAATTTAAAATTGTTAAAATATCATCCTAATTTAAAATAATTTTTTATATTTTTTTTAATCTGTGAAATGATAAAAGAAAAAAAAAAGGTTAAGGACTAATTCTAAAATCATTATAGGGTCGATTGGGACCTAAAAATAATTAGTTAGAATTAAAATATATATTTTTATATTTTTAAATTATGGGGAATATAAAAGAGATAATTTTTTTTAATGTTTTTTTAGACTGATTCAAGGAGGATCTAAATTCTGCCTGCATTACCAATTTCTTTAACCGAATTGCTTGATCATGTTATATAAGATAAGTGGCTTTATTTATTATTATGGGTCCCAAATCCTCACACATCGAAGAAGTCAACAGTCACGTTATCTTGACCCGCTCATGGCCACGGATTTTGATCATTGGACCCCCGAACATGATGCTTTTTCATGAGCGAGCCCACCTGAAGCTTGACCTTGCGTCTGTACTGTGCCAATTTAGCTGGCACGAGGGGATAGAAATTGACATTTTAAGGCCCACATCTGAGGCTGGGGGGGATGAACCTTCGTAGGAAGCAAGTCGGAGTTCTCCTCTCTTCTTTGTACGATCACGTTACCGATACTTCGTTTTTGCTGATTGAGTCCTATCAATTTGATTTTGAGCTATTCGAGCCCCTGTGTTAGTAAATTATAGGGCTTACCTTCGATTTCCACCGATACATCACTCTTTTCGGTGAAGAACTGGACGTGCATTTACTCAACAGCATATCGGGTATCAATACGTTCTGAATTTTTACTTTGTCTGACAATTTGTATTTTAAAAAATTATATCTAATAAATAAATAAATAAATATATATATAGTATATGTGCAAGAAGAGGTTTATATCACGTACAGAAAAATATATGCATTGGTGAGAGATCGGTGTCATATTTATTATTAGGGTTTGGAAATTGGGGAGCATAAGGTTTGATGCAATGTTTGGGGAAATGAGAAGCATCATGGAAGGAGATAGAGAGACTTTTGAGAGGTCTAGAAATGGAACACACAGACCAAAAGATGGAGTCATTGGGATCTGTTCCACCTGATTGAATGGCCGTCTAGAAACTAAAATTATCTTCTTCTTTTTTTAAAAAATAAAATAAAATATATGAGTTTCTTTTTTTTTTATTTGAATTTTCTTGTCAAAAAAGTGGAGAAATGATGAGGAATCAACTATTTATTATATTTTTTGTATCTACCTTTTTTTTCTGTCAACAAAAATAGAGACTGAAACAATCTTTAAAAATAGGAGAAGTTAATTTGTAATAAGTGAAAATATAATAGCCGATATGTAGTTATCTCTTGTTAAAGGGGATGTATTTACCAACCAGCATTAGTTCAGTTAGTTAACGCAGTTGGATGTAGAAGCAGTATCTAGTTGTGATGGATCTTATTTTATCGCGTACTTTTTCAGATTGAGATGTAGAGCGGATACCGAAGTTGAAAGTCAAAAAAAAAAAAAAAATTAAGAAAGGGGGAGAGATAGGCTCAATACAACGATTTATTTGTTTGTTTTAGTGTTTTGTTGGTAGGACCAAGCTCCTGTACATGGTTAAGTTTATGTAAAAACCACAAGGTTAAAGTTTACAATAAACCAAGTTTTTGTGCCTAACTGCGTCGAGAGATCACCGCACATGTCGACTATATTGTGGGAGCTGTGCCGATCATATGATATACATGTATTTATTAATTTTTTAAAAAAAAATTAAAAATTTAAGATTAATTTAAAATTTTAAATATAATAGCTTCGGTACGTGTCTTGCAAGTTTTTCTTGTCGACAACTGTCAAAATAGGTACATACTGACTGATACGTAAAATCACACTATGAACATCTATTTGTCCTATAACTTTTCGGAAAATTGCATATCAGCCCCCGTTATTTTCAGGGGCCGATACTACGTCCCGTATTTTTTCGTTTTCAGGGGCTAATTTATAGAAAATTTAAAAACGGGGGCTGTTATACAATTTTCCTATAATTTTTGAGCTGTGGCGTCTACTTATCCATCCCTCCACAAGTTGGGTCTACTTTGAACGTCATAGTCTTCATTCTTAAGCAACGCATAGTTGAACTCGTGCACAATTTTTAAGATAAGTTTTAGGTGGATTTCTGGAGCTTCAATATATTTAATACTACTTGAATAACATGCTCTCTTACAATTTTATGTATATATATATATATATATATATATATATATATATATATATATATATATATTAAAGCGTAAGGAAAAGATTTGATTTATTTTATATTTTGATATAATTATATAATAGTTAAGTAAATTTAAATTATATATAATAGTTATAATAAGTATTATATATGTGATTTATATTTTGTAAGAGATTATAAAATTGTCTGTTTTTTTTCTTTTCTATATCTTCTATATAATTTATATTGATCGAGTATAATCTCGACTTTGTTGAGTGTTCGAAGGTAGAGTTGGCTTAAAAAGATGAAAGCAATCACACGGGACACATATAGTTTTTACTTGAAAATCTTCGAAAAATTATAAGGTAAACCAACGGACTTCATAATCACCACCGGTAGAAATATACAGAGATATAAAAATATCGAGTACTATGGCATTTCAACTGGCTTGAAGATCGAGTTTCACAGAATCTCGATATCTTCTTTCTAAGCACGGGGACACGGACTTTGCAAAGTCTCCTCCCGAACCCACTTTTGGTGGTCCGGAGTTTTGTTCTCCATCTCCTCCTTTCTCTGTTTATATGACCCTAATTCTATAAATAAGGAAGTCCCCAGATTTTAAATTTGGGGTAAATTATAAACCTATAATATATACTAAATATATGAATTTATGCACTAATATATATATATATATATATATATATATATATATTAGGGTTGGCAGTGACTGAAGGTAGGTGATCTATAGAAAGCCTTATTATATAGAGCTGAGTTTTTGACTGAAAACTAAGCATAATACGTGCTTGCAAACCAGTCAAAAGTTTGACTAGACAAAGTTTGCCGCTAATTCGAGATGACCAAAGAAGGTTTATTTAATTTATTTTTTATTTTTTAAGGGCACGTAGGCAATGATTTTTTATTTTTTTTTTGGTCAAAAGGCAATGAATTTAGTCCTAAAAGCTCTTACTTTGTAAAATTTTACCTTTTCAAATTTTATAAAAATATGTAAAATCACTTTAAAAGCACATGCATATATAGATTTAAGTTTTTTTTTTTTTGAAAAAGAATACTTTAAATATGGTTTTTGCATAATTTTTAAGAAAAGTTATTTAAAAAAAAAAACTTCGATGGTTCAAAATTTGTATAAGCATGAATACTTCGATATCTAAAATAACTATTTAGATATAAATATGAATATTTTTAAAGATAACAAATTAGAGAATAGCTTAAATTGAAGATAAATATATTTGTTTCTTACTTAATTATATATGCAAATAGTAATTCACAGCGAAATTAGGTGCCATATAAAGTATCATATTAATGAACTATGCAAATTAGTTGGGGCATTATATTTTATGTCCCGATAGTTTAAAATTATATAAATATGTTTCTAATTCGAAATGATATTTTTTTATCTTTTTGACGGTGTCAAATGAGAAAATTGTCCTCGTGAAGTTGTCTACGTCTTTCAAAAAAGAAGGATAAGAACAATTCATCATTTTAAAGGATTAGGGACATAAAAACGTCATTTTGAATTAGAGGGTTTGAAATCATAATTTCAAATTTTTGAGGGGAAAAAGGGTAAAAATTTTCAAACAAAATTCAACTAAATCCAGAAAAAAAAAAAAATCTAAGGTGTAGTTTAATGGAAAATAGTAAGCTTTTGTGGTGGATATGTTAGTTGAGGTGGGGTATGTATGATTCTCTCCATCACATATTCACCATTGTGAATGATCAGATTGCTGTCTTGAGATGGGTACGAGAAGATGAAGGACTGGTGGAATTACATAAAATCTAATCTAATTTTTGGAATTATAATCTAGCAGAGCAACGTGCCAATTATAGGTGTATAAATTATCCAAAAAACCGATTTAAATTAGTTTAAATTAAAAATGTAAGAGAAAATCTTTGACTACGTAAAGCATTTATCCAGCTTAACATGAATATAATATTGAAGCAGATGGGGATTGTTTAGCAGGTTATTTTAAATTTTAATGATTACCGTGAAAAATTTTAAGCAAAAATATAACAGTCAAACTGATAAACAGATAATTTCTATTTTTTATCTGTATAGATCTAAATATTATCTTATACAGAATATATGGTAATAAATCTCCAAATTTTTTAAATGTTTGGGAGATTCACCCCGAAAACTTTGCTTTTATAAGGTGAAAATATCATTATCCGTCGAGATGCCGAGGGCCGTTTTAGTAATTCTACAAAAACTTCTCAACTTTAATAAATTCATAACTTAAGGGAGATCATTAATATATATAAATGTGATCATACTTTGAAAACGACTATTCAAATGCAACATGATAATTAACTTGTTCTCACCAATTTTAATATACTTTGTGACGTGTAAAGCAACTATTTATATAAGATGATTGACTAATATCATAAAATGTGGCGAAAAAACTCGCGTTAGCGACACCGTTACTTATTTGTTGCGAGGATGTCATTCGTTTTTTAGTATCTTTGTTTTCGCTCGATTTATCACCTATTTTGTTTATTTCTTATCCGTTGTGTGTTTCTTTTGACTGTTCCGGGCATGCTTGGTTTTGAAATTTGGTATACTTATATAATTTGTGGACTTTTTTATTGTATGTATGCATGCTCATGTATTCGGGTATTTATTTTAGATCGAGAGTTCTAAAAAAGTATCCTTTTTCAGAGGTATGGTCGGACTCATCTTATTTTTTTCAGTCTTCGCTCGGCGAAACTTTATTAGGTCATTGTTGTTGTTGCTGTGTAGTAATATCATATAATGTCCTACTATGAAATCATAAATCTTTTGTTTGAAATTATGAATCTGCTTGCAATTTGCTTATTGAATGTGAACATTAACAGATAAATTATAAATGGTGTTTGTGGAAAAATAAAATAAAATATAGGTTTCTCACTTTTAACAAAAATTCTGATGCTCAGGGAAGGGAGTGGGAGTGGGGGTTGTATATGAAAATTATAGTTATCGAATTCTAATTAGCGAAAATATTGAGAAAACTTTTTACTTGCTCATTTTTACAAAAGAGTCCCTGTCACTCTCCTACTACTGCATACCATCTATTATACACGCCTAGAATTGCACACTCATCAGCAAGCCAGCCGCCGCCGACGTCAGTGATGACGTTAGCAATGCCTTTTTGCATTTTGCACCCGCTTACTTTTTCTTTTTTTACAAACCACCCCAACTCGTCGGTGGGTGAAGCAAGCCGCCGCACCACACCGTAAACAAATTTAATTGCTGGAGTAACTAAATTATCACTCACATTCAGGTTACTAATAATTGACTGATACGTGTCAGTCCCTGAACTGATCCGGGGAACACTTCTTGCCGGTTGTTGCCGAACCCGATTCCGGCCTGCGCCTGAACCGGTACCTGAACGGCCACCGCCGACGGCTGAACCGATCCCTGAACCATCGCCGGCGCCGGCTTGGGCACCGGCGATCCATACAGTAGCGCAGCCTGTATCGCAGCCTCTCCTCTCCTTCTCCTCTTCGGCGACCCCGTATAAGAATTTGGAGACTCGATCGAAGACGACGACGACGACGAGGTGGAGGAAGAAGATTCCGGAGATGATCTCTTCTGCGCCGGGGTCGACGTCGGCGGCGGCGGAGGAGCGGTGTATTCGGGGCCGATGCGGAGGGGGAAGTTGAGGAGGGCACGCGAGCCGCGCATGCGGTAGGCGGCGTGGTCGTACGCGAGAGCGGCGTCCTCGGCCGTGTCGAACGTCCCGAGCCATACACGCGCACCCCCGCGAGCAGGGTCACGAATCTCGGCCGCGAACTTTCCCCATGGCCGCTGTCTGACACCCCTGTAGTGCTTTCCCTTCGACTTGACCACCTGCGGTGAGCTCAAAGCTTCGGCCATCTCTGTCTTAACCTCCACACGCAGCGGCCGAGTATCAGGAGGTGTAGTAGTCGCCACGTCAGCAGGAGCGGGGGTGAGCTCCCCGTCGGGGTGCCAGCCATGAGAGAAAGCTTGGTGGAGAGAAGCGTAAACGACCATGTCGTCAGGATCATCTGGTCGGAACGGGCAGGTTCGAACCAATTATCAGCACGATGGTTTCCGAAGCTCGGCAACCGGCAGAAAGCTTTCTGAGGCGGCGGCGGCGGTGGCGATGGCTCGTCGAGCAGGTGCTGGCGGATAGTGTCGAGTGCTGCGAGCTCGAAGTCCATGAGAACGGTGAGTTTGAGATTATGAGAAAAAGCTACTCAGTTGAGAGAGAGAGAGAGAGGAGAAGAAGAAGTTTGAATTGGAGACAAAAGAGTCGTGGGAGAGAAGGTTTAAATAGGAGATGGTTCATGTGGTGAAAAATGAGAAAGCGCAGAGATAACCCGTGCTTCCTTGAACTTTCCCCAGCGGATCCAGCACGTGCGTATTTCGGGAAAAAAAATATCTGTTTTTAAATATTCTTTATTTAAAATTCGTTTTCTTTTGTTTTTTAAATGATAAAAGTTTGTAATTAAAATTCTAATTGACTGTTTCCTGTCATATATCAATTAGAGTGCTTATAACTTTTTAAAATTTTTAGCTTTGATGCGGTAATTTATTGAAGCGGTAAGGATAACATAATATTATCAGATCATCCTAAAATAGCAAAATACTACTCCTTAAAGTTAAAATAATTTTGAAGAAATTAAAACTGGTATGAATAATACGATGTTAGTCCATTTATCAATTTGTTATCAGATCATTGTAAATAGAAATACTACTTTTAGGATTTAAGTAATTTTGAAGAATTCCAAATTGATGTAAAAAATACTATATTAGTCCATCTTTTATTAATTCATTATAGTAAATAATTATTTGTTGATTTTTAAAATAATGAAAAAATAATTTTTTTTAGAATATTAGAAAGTAAAATATTTATTTTAAAAATATTTAATAAATGCTTAAGTTGATGTAATATTATTTTATATTAGTCTTAAATTTTTTAAGGTTAAATTGATCATAAAAATAACATTTCTCGGATAATAAAAAATATAATGTTAAACATAAGTAATTTTGGATTTTTTGGGTAATTATGAATAATGGATTTAGGTTTAGTTTTTTTATTTACGGGGAATTTTTAATGTTTGTTGGAGCCTCGCGTCAGCAGTAAAGCCATCAGCGCTCTGCTGTGGACCCCATTGGATTGTCGGTATGTGGTGACGTCACGTGGCGAGATTCGCAGCCGATCGCCGAATTTTCCGCTAAATTTGATTAATCGCCTAATGGCATAGAATCTAGGCAGCACAAAATATTGATATATTTGTATTTATATACATGATTTTTTTGATACGTCCGAAAATATCGAATACGTTACGTGGCGTGTTTAAAAAAAAAAAAAAATCAGATACGTGTGCCGAACGCTTCTATTCGGCCTGTCCGACATGCGTGTTAGTATTCATATTATATACGTGTCGACAAAATTTTCTATCGTACATAAGAAGACGCATGTATGCATTAGCGTCAATGCTCGTACAAGTAGGACCTCAGCTGACAGGATAGAAATTTGAAGTTAGATGAAAAGAATTTATGAGCGTTCTCAATCTGCTACGATATTTGCCATCCAAGTTAAAATTGTATATAGATTATGGTAATAGTTTAGGCGATAATGTATTATCCTTATAAACAATATCTTTGTATCTGGATTCCCAGTCTTATAATAAGAATTTCACGATTTAAAAAGATGTGTCCTTCCAACGTATCATCAAAATATTTCAAATAGATATTTTAAAATTTTAAAATTTATAACAGATTTAATAAATAATTTTAAAGCCATTATAAATATATATGTTGGAGCTCTAAATATCTATTTAGAAATATTTTTTTAAAAAAATTATCAACACAAATTATAGATCTACTATAATTTATAGCTTTCGTTTAAAATTTTTATAAAAAATATTTCTACAAATACTTTTTTAATTTTAAATTATACAAATTTTGTAAATTTATGGGTGTGCTGATACCAGCATTACTCTTCGGCGATAGATAGGTGATCTTACCGCCTGCTGCAAGTTGTTTGTTGGGAGCATCATGCAATGGATGTAGACAAAAGCACGCACAGTGGCGGAGGATAAGATCGCCCAGATCGGGGCCCACCATGGGTTTAAGTGAATTTATAAATTAATAAATATTTTCTTCTCTTGGAAGGAAAGTTTAGGACCCACGTCGATGTTGGGCCCACATCTTTCAGCCCATTATCCTCTAATCTTATTACTCCACCTTGCTCTTTCACTAACCTAACTAGTCATCTTATTCTTATATTAGTCTCCAGGGTTAGTTAATGCTGATTGACCCATGTGGGATTGGACATGGTCAAATCTATTTGATAAACCATATTTTTAGAATTATTTTAATCCTTAAAAAATATCAGATATGATATTATCCATATATATATATATATATATATATATATATATATATATATATATATATATATATATATATTATATATATATGTTTTGTAATTTAAAAGCTTTGAATAAAACAACTTCCAATACGAAGTATATGAAAAAGATAAAAATTATCGTTCTTAAAGTATTTAGTTATATTAGAAATGGCTGACATAGATAATGTCATATAATAATATATTTTGACCAGGATCTACAAAAGATTATGACGCTACATCTTCCAGAATTTCTACAAGAATTTACCAAGTTAGTTGCTTTTTTTTTTTTTTGATCCGAAGGAGCGGATGGTTATCTCAACCCGCGTAAGTGCTACAGTACGCCCCCATAATTCACCCAAGTTCGAACCCGGGACCCCTCCCCGCAGGGAGAGGATTTCGTACCAATCGCGCTGAGCACGCGCGGCACCAAGTTAGTAGCTTTAAATGTCATATGTAGCTCACTTGTTTGTAAGCAGGATATAGTTCATTGAACAAACGATTCTAGCTGAATTTTCGGATAACTATGGAAGCTTGAATTTACGGCATCAGAAGTTGTTTTTTAAATTTTAAATTTTAAATTTTATACAAATTAGTAGTTATTTTTAATTAAATTATTACACTTTAAAAGTTGTATATTATTAAATAAACAATAAATTTTATATGGCATATATAATTATTATATAAGGAGCAACGTAAAATAGTTGTGATATATATAAAATAAAAAAAAAAATCAAATATTGATAAGTTACCTAAAAAAAATCTTATTATATTATATATTATATAATTACTTTTCAATTAATATTTATATCTATATTTTAAAAAATTTTAAATTAATATAACTATTATATAATCTTTAGAATAGTAACAAATTATTTAGGATGTATTTGATCATATATATATATAGTTGGGCTTGACGGGTATTGGTCATCTTTGAATTTGACAACTGACCCCTATTTTGGATCTTTTCTCAGCCCTTTATTTAGTTTATTAATAAATTTCTAAGCAAAGTTAGCATAAAGTTTGATACTTATGAAACGTCAAAAAAGAAAATAATAATAAATATAAATCAAAATGAAATTGAGGGAGACACCAAATCGAAACGTGCGTGAATACCACGTTCGAAGTTTGAATCGAGAGGTGAAGGTCCACGTCATAAGCCGTTTCTGCGATATTTCCCATTAATTTCTAATTTATGAATTTAAACATGTGCGGATATATAAAATAATATTTCTTTTTATTAGGATTTAGAAATTTGCTAATTAATTAATCCCAAGTGGAAGAGATGGAGTGATCAGATTATCCAAGCCCTTTTCAGAAGTTGAGATTGTGTAATATTGCTTGCGACTCGAAATATTCTTCATCCAAATACAAAAATTAATCAATATTATTTTATTTTTACTCGAAATATTCTTCATCCAACTATAAAAATTAATCAATATTATTTTTTTAAAAGTTATTTTTCTGAATTTTAATCAATGTAATTTGGACTATACCAACCACTGTGAATGATTTTAAGATGGCAGACAACCATAATTTATTAAATGATAATAAAATATGCCTTTTTAGAAAAAAAGATATAAAATTAAGCACAAACTAAATCACGTGCTACATTCTCTGGGCATGTCTTAAACTGTAATTTTTTTTCCATTATATAAGACCAAAAAATACCATAAGACCATAGTTTAAAAAATCATGGCACACTATGCATGTGCCCTATAGGGTTAAATTTTATTTTATTCTTTTGTTTTTTTTTTAATATTATTGATTTTCGTCGGTAAAGGTCAAGTTCTAGTGTTTTGATCCGGTACGCCATGCATAACGGCTACGTAAAGCTTTTTTTCTTTTTTCTTATTCATTTTGTTCTTCAGTGAGCTTAAGGATGGACGATTAGAGCTTTTATTTTATGAAGCAGAGTTTTCAGGATCGAATTTCGCAAATACTTTCGGTAATGTTATGAAAAATTTATTCTCTATATATTCCGTGAAGTAATATGAATTTTCGGATCTATTATATTGAAAAATTGTAGCTTTTCGATTGATAGACTATAAGTCGGTATCATTCCTATGTTTATATGTTATGATATATCATAAAAATAAACTGATTATGAACAAAATTTTTAATAATTTCTAAAAAAACAAAATTTAGACTCTTGGATGAGCTGTAACTTGTAAGTCCAGAATTATTATTATCTTTAAGCTGCTAAGGATTTTGGAACACTTATTTTACAATATACTTTTGAAGTAAGTTTATAATAGATGTTTTATATCCGGGTGTTGCTACACGCAGCAATAAATCCACTAAATCTGCAATCTATTAACTAAAAATTTAAAAAAAACCAATTATGAGCATTATTTGGAGACATTTTTAATATTAAAGTTCTATAATTTTAGTAGAATGTATAACTTTAGTCTTGAAAGATTTTTCCAAAATATTTCTAAATAAATTTTGTGCTCAACAATTAACTGATTTATAACAAATTTCAGAACTACTTCTAAAATTTCTTAAAATTTGCAGTCTAGAATATCGATTTAGAAGTGCTTTTGGAAAAAACTTTTAACATCAAATTTATAAATTTTATCAAATCTATAATTTTTGTGTTTAATTTTTTTTTTCATAAATACTTTAAACTAAAAAAAAAAAAAAACTAGTTTTAATCTTTTTTAATTTGGTAGATTTGTGGATGGTACGATAGGGGCACTAGTATTTTTCTTTTATATATTGTTCGATCATCACTCTAGTTTCTAGTAAATATATTGGGAGATCATCACTCTAGTTTCTAGTAAATCAGTAAAAAATGATTTTTTTTCATTAAAAAAAAAGATTTAACACAGTTATTTTAACAAAAATTAAATAACTATTAGGCTACCCCCACCTATTGTTTAAGCGGTGTGACATATGACTTATGAAGTATATGTCGTAAGTTCAAATCCTATCGACAGCTCCAAGTTAAAAATAGATAATTTCAATAAATTTTCAGCTATTGTTGTTAATGCGGTGGCTGTGGTTGCACTTTCTATCCATTGTCTTGGCTCAATATGTGCTGATAAATTGTAGTTAGAAAAACATATCGAAAGTTTATACACCTAAAAAATTTCCTCTCATTATTAAGAAAAAGAAAAAGAAAATTATAAGCTGTACTAAGTAAGTAACGTTTAACTACTTGGGGAGTTACATTACATATCATTATCTACTGAGTTACAAATAAATCTATATTTTATGGTCAGTTATTTTTAATACTCTAAATATTTTTATATAAATATGTTTAAAAATTTAAAAACAAAATTTATAAAGAACATCAAATCTATTTATCTTGTTTTTTTTTCAAAATATAATTATAAATATATATTTTGAGTCTCTAGAATTTTAACAGATTAGCGGAATAACCGTTAAACCTACTAAAAAGTTTAAAATTTTATTTTATTTTATTTAAAAGTTGAATACAAAATTATAGATCACATTAAAAAAAAATTATATTAAAATTTTTAAATATTTATATACTATTTAAAATATTATCAATCCGTATGTCCAGACAAATGATAATTTGCAAAAAGTTTAAAATGGAGGACTAGTTTACAAAGGGTTTAAAAATAAGGGGCGGATTTGTAATTTCTTCTAGCTACATTATACAACTCCAACAATAAATCCTCCATTAGGTCCACATTTTTTGTAATTTCCACATCAACATGCTCCAAATTTATTAGATTCAGTGCACATGTATCATATTCTTGGCATGGAACAAAATACTTTAATTTGTAGCAATTATAAATGACTCAATCAATTGTATTTGTGCGATAATGACGTGTCGCACTCACGTGCCCTATATCTTTTGGATAAGTGCTGGTTTTGGGTGAGCCAGATAACATGTCCCATGTCAATGTCTCATAATTAGCTCGTATTTTATTGGGCCCTTTATAATTCAATTTGGAGGCTTCGATTTTATAAAATAGAGTTTCGTGTGTGAATCTCATGGTATTACTTATAAGAATATGGAGTATTTAATTACAAGAACTTCATATTTGTTAAGATGGAAATCGCAGATTCATTAGTTGACGAAATAAATGTCCGATTATAATTAGTATTCATTTATTTTGATGATCGTATAAAAATAAGACGGTTATAGGAGAATTTTTTCTTAATATTTTCAAACTAAAACCGATCTGGCATGATCGCAATATTTTGCTAGTCCAGAAAATGACCTTTAGTCCGATATGATTTTCATAAGTCTATATGCACATTGACGAAATGATATATCCCATTCGGTCAAACAAAGAAAATTATCAAAATACTGCACCTATTCTTTTATGGCCTCCAGCCTGAAACGGATTGGGCTTATCTGAAATACTGCACACGGGAGTTGAGCCCAAAGCCCATACGTACTGTCCCTATTGTCGATTCTTCAATTTAGGGGCATTTGCGCTTTTATATCTTATAATAATTGAAAATAGTGTTTGATTGCCCCTCCTAATTTGAATTGACGCTTTAATGCGAATAGAAATTCTCTGCCCCTTCTTTGCTTCTATTTTCTATATCCAAACACACGCACACACTATATATATATAGCGTCTTGTAATTATGTTTCGCGAATTTGTCGTAGGCAACAGTAGCGTGATGCGGGAACCAACGGTGCCGATTTTGTCGTCCGATATCTTTGTGTTTGTGTTGCGTGTTTGTCGGAAATGGATTTCTACCCAGTCTGTTATCTTATCTTATCTTACAATTTACAACTTACGCTCATGCATATTACTTGGTGGAATGTTTTATTTGCTTGTTAAATTAGCCTTAATTTTTTCGACTGCCACAACAACTGTTGGAAAAAATATTATCCGTAATAAAATATGTAAAAAATAATTTACGAATTTTGATGATCTATTATTATTTTTTTGAATGATTTGCTCACTTACTTAAAAGATAATGTATTTCAGAGCATACCGAATGATGCTATCGTAGATCAGTTTCAAAATATGAAGATCTGTATAGAACAATTATAATGTAATTGTATTTATATTTGTATTTGGTATGATAATACGACAGTATGTAATAATATAATATTCTATTTTATAATATTAAACAATTATATTTTTTATTATTCTCTTACTAGACAAATTTATATGATATGTATGTTTGACTATCCTGTAGAAAATTTCTGAATCTGCCACTGTAAATATGATAAATATAGTATTCTTCTCAGTTATTTCGTTTAACACACTAGCGATTAAATTTTGGAATACCTTTAAATATTTAGCCATTTCATATCACATCATAATTATAATCATCAAGTAGGAAGAGGAAAAGGAAAGAACCAAATAATATCTTATTGTAGGGTCACCCCTTAGCATTCAAATGGCTCCTTAATCTGATCTCATCCTGCAGATATGGACCTTGACTCTATCCACTAATCAACTTGTAATAAACCTGGCCTTTTCCGTTCCAGTTGCATAAATGATGAGTTATATCCTTAAATTTTGAAGTTTAGCATTTCAGAAAAACTAAGTTAATATTCAGGACATATAATATGGACATTGAGATTTTTATCTTATATGATTCGAGTTCTATGCCGTGTTTTCTATAAAGTCATGGAATATTTATCTTATATGTATTTTTATTTATACAATAAAATGAACTTGGATATGACCGGGTCAAGAATTAGAACTTCTTAGTTGATAAAATATAGATCGTTTTGTACCATATATACAAAGCGAGTAAGTTTGGCCGTATATTTTCATGATAAATCTAAAAGCAAACAAAAACTGAGTTAAGTATTCCTTATTAAGAATGTTATTGCAACAACTTTGGTTACTAGAAATTCAAAATCTACCAGATTATCCAAAGCGAAGGAACCTCTTTGAGATTTCTGACTTTAATTATAACGTTTACTTTGTATATATATTCTACTAAGCACAAAAGAATAAGTCTTTAAGTATAGCCCACGGCATCATGTGTCTCTTATGTGTGACAGATAATTGTTTCTGATATCAGAGCCATAATACTCTCATTTTGAATTGAGCAAGATAGCAGGATAATGATAATATTGATTACTCTAGAAATATATATATATATATATATATATATATATATATATATATATATATATATATATATATATATATATATATATATATATATATATTACCAAGAGCATCACCTTAATTTTTAACATTTAATTGACTTTTAAAGCTACATCCAAGTTGGATAACAACAGACAGATCCCAGAGACGTCCAAGTACCTCCCTTCTAATCCCACTTTAATTACCCACTTGAAGATGCTGACGTGTCGAACCCAATGGCTTTTTAAAGTCCCCGCCTTCCTGCTTCCATGAACCACCTTGACAAACCTTATCCACTTTAAATCGCCATGGCCGGTCTTGATTTCATATTTTCTGTTGATTTTGATGACAATATATTCTTCCCTGCAGATATCAACGTAGACGACTACTTGGCCAACGTAGAAGAAGAAGAAATTCGAGCTGTAACTCCTTACTGCACTGACCCCCCCATTGGTTCCATGATCAGTTTCACACCTGAAGCGAACGCTGCATCTTCTTCTTCTTTTTCTTCTTCTACGTCAAAAGCCATGGATTTGGCCGAAGTGATCGAAATTCCAGTGGCGCAGGCAGCGGCGGAATCGAAGACGCGGAGGAGAACGGCGGAGAGCGACGGAGATGAGCTGCGTTTTAGAGGAGTTAGGCAGCGGCCGTGGGGGAAGTTCGCGGCGGAGATACGTGACCCCAGCCGCCGGGGCTCGCGCGTGTGGCTCGGCACGTACGACACCGCTGTGGAGGCAGCCAAAGCCTACGACCGTGCAGCGTTCCGATTACGCGGTCGTAAAGCGATACTTAACTACCCCAACGAGCTAGCCGCCCCCGTATCCGTCGGAGAAGATGACCTGCAAACGACGTGCTCTGGGCCTACGAGCTCCGATGAGATGAGTTGCAAGAGAGGGAGGGAGTCGGCAGTGGAGGCGGGGAGAGAGGTGAAGAGGGAGAAGTTGACGGAGGATAGTAAAGAGTTTTACGCCGTCTACTTGCTGCAGTTCGCACAAAGAGGATGATTTGCTACCGTTATCGCCGTTATCTTCTGATCCAACGGTCGGATTTCTGCAGCTTTTTGGTCATTTTGCGAGCTATTTGATAGCAATATATATATATATATATATATATATATATATATATATATATATATATATATATATATATATATATTAATTTAATTGCATTCTGCTGAAGTTTGAAGCTAAAGAGTAGCTGATCAATTGCTCCCGTACTATAAATTTATATCAGCCCCAATCAGCCCTTCAGACGCTGACGTGGCAGCGCATCTTTCAGGGGTTGATTTGTACTAATTGAAAAAAACGGTGTTGATATGCGATTTCCCCAAATTTATTTACTGTATAAATATTTTCTTTTCTTAGCTTCTAGAATTTGCTATTGTACTAAACTAAAGTTTTAATATTGAAGGTAATGAATGATAATGCTTGCTTTTTATGTCCAATTTGATGATAGGATATTAGATAGCTCCGTTGGTTGGACGAATAATTTATAAACTATCATTTATGAGTTTGATCGTATCATCATTGCAATATCAGATTAAGTTTTAAGAAACATAGCAGAGATAGCAAAAAAAGAAAATCACTTGAAACCACTTGGAGTCGAGATCATTGGCAACGTCGACATTATTGATCAGGATGTCACATTGCAACGAAATAAGAAATTTGAAATATAGGTCCATCGAATTTAAAAGTGGGATTATTGTTGCAGAAATAAGAATTCAAGGTCCATCAAACAAATTAATACTAGACATGTAATGCCACATAGTCTTTGGACAATAAGGCTGTTTATGTGCAGCTTTGGGAGCCTGGAAAGTTTTGAGAAGTTGCAGGCATTTCCAGTCTATTCATTTAATACAACAGAAAACAAAATCCTATATGTATATCAGCTCATACTATAACTCATGTAGAAAGTTGTCACGCAGACGAGGTAAGAAATGTTGTATTTCTTCTCTTAGAGGTGGCAGAACTATCATTAATATCTGCTCATACTTATAGTTCATTGTTTTTATGTCTAAATTGCTAGAAGAAGACTTCCTGTAAGCTACCGATCATGTGATGTGGGCATAGTGTGATGTCCATGGAGGCCAAATGAGGTTGCCAAACTTGTTCAAACTTTGCCTCGGACAATGGCACAATGTTTCTAAAGCTGCGGCCCTCCACCTTTTCTCTAAAGCTTACTTAATTATTACGAACTTTTAACCAAACTGGATGAGTTTGTAAGTACAGGTTTAGTGATTCATAGCAGGGGAAGTTGAATATGCGAACAAGTTCATTACAGTAGATTCACTGATAAAACCAAAGTAACATCGCAGCTCCATTGGAGCATCTAGGTGGTAAATCATGTCGCAATAGATAATTCACTCGATGCTTTGCATTTCAAATTAATCCTAATTGGCTATGCTTAGCACGACGTCTCCTCGGCATTTAATCAAAAGCATTTTAGCAAACCAATACTAGATTCAAGTGTTCCATCTAAACTAGCCAGATAGAAAATAAAACAAAAACCCAAACAAATAAAAAACTGAAAAGCATCGCGGATCCACTGAAATCGTTGACAGAATATCCAATATTTCGACGCAAATCGAATCGTACTCCCAAAAACAAAATAATTAAACAAACTGGTCTAATAACAGTACAATGTCATCGAAATTTTAGCGGGAACTCTCACCTTCTCAATGCGCAATCTGGTGGAATTGAAGTAGCCTTGGTGTTCAACCGATCAGAAACGCGAAAAATCACCACCAGATTCAAGCAAGAACAGATCAATGATTCCAATAAATACTCACATCACCTCGTTGGATTACAAAGATAAGAGCTCTGGAAAGATCGGTGGAAGAAGACGGTGAGGAGCCATAACGATCTCGACTGCTTATTGGAGCATTCGCGTATTATATATATATATATATATATATATATATATATATATATATATATATATATATATAAGTCACCCGTAATAAAAAAATTATAAAAACATATTTTAAAAATTTAATTTGATACTTTTATGTCTTCCATATGAATGGTGAAAATGTCATTGTACAGTTATTTTTTCTCATCTTTTAAAAAAAAGATAGCATTTTCTTTAATTTCTAAATGCAGGACAAAAAACGTTAATTTAAGATTCTTATTTATTTTTATTAAAAGTAGTAGTTTTAATTTGATGAATTGAAAAGGAGGTGTAGCCATGTAGGGGAAATAGCGTGATTTTTTTTTTTGGTCTGTGATTGACGAGCTCGATTTTTATTATATATTTTAATTGAAAATTAGAGTGGTAGGATAGTTACCTTTTAAGTTGAATTTTTTTTTTTTCTATTTTTCAGCATCCAATCCTGATAGCCAACTGAATCAATCCTAATTGATGACTTAACTAATCTCCCTCAAAGTGTACGTCAATTATGTTTTTTTCTCCGAACAATATATTTATACATATTTGAATCACTTACCATATGAAGGTTTTGTAACTATTTAACTCAGGCTTACGCACCAACTAATTTATACCATATTGGTGTTTGAGGCAACAAGGGCATCGGCTGAAATTGTCAATAAATTTATTTTCGGAATTTCACAATATATGGTTTGTAGATATTTCTTTCTAAAATTTAACACCGACATTTATTTATTTCTTACCTTCCGCTCTCACCGTCTTCCCACTCTACTCTTATAATTTTAATCGGACCAAAATACCCTCAATACCTACCAAATTGTCTTCGGCTTACTCCTCTTATGTAGCCTGATCGTCAACACAGTCTCGCTCCCAGTGCCGCTTTCTGTTGGAGCTCACTTCCCATTGCCGGACCATGTTTACGAAGTTGTTCCGCGGGTGCAAGGACGAACCGGGCTCCACTGAGAAGCTCAAGCAGGTCACTCTTCTTCCTTAGAATCGTCTACTTTGTCCTGATTGAATCAGGTTGTTGTAAATCGCTTGATCAAATTGGATTACAATTCTTGTTATTTTTTCCAACTTTTCTGGTGTTTGTGAGGAATATTGGTAAGAATTGTAGGTTTTGGATTTCTGGAGTATATTAATGATCTAGACAAAATTCAGATTCAAAATCGATTGTGAAATTACTCCTTAGTAGCCAACAAATTTTGTTAATCTCCTGCATTGTAATATAAGTAGATCTAGAATCAATGCAGTATCTGCTGTTTGGTTTCATCGACATTAAAGTCGCGGTTTCAATCTGCCTTTAATTCTACTCCACCGCGGGATACCAGTAACGTGTACTGATTAGATAATTGATCAACTGGAGTATATTGAATGATTTGGATTCCGAGCGACACAATGTGAGCCTTCCTGTTAAGAGATAAGATCATATTGATACATAACTCGACAACTTCATTTGCTAGTAAGGTAAGGTGAACAACATCTTCCATGAGCGTTTCTTCTAAGAACTGTTGACCTGGCTAAGATTTAATCGGCTCTTCTTGTGCGTCTTTGATTCTTCAGAAAGTAAAGAACTCTAGATGGACCTATGTAATTCCCATTACAATGCCAATAAAGTGTATGAGTATATTTGCTTGTGGAGGCATCTGCGGCTATAAATCTTGTTTTATATATATATATATCTCAAACTGTTCTGTTGATTATTAGTTAGCAACTTAGCATGTTAGAGAGTGGCTTGTATATTAGCATATTGTAGCAGGATGTTAAATGTGGATCCAGACAATTTCTATCATAAAGTCATACTGGATCATGAGAGCAACTTTTAGTTTCAAGTGCGAATATGAACTTATTTGCATGCTAATCATACTGGGGCAGTAAGCTTACTCAACCATAATGAGTTTAACTTGCAAAGTTTATAACAACAACAACAGCAAAAGCCTTTGTCCCACTAGGTGGGTCGGCTTTTAACTTGCAAAATGTAAGAGAAGAAACAATCATGTTTCTTTTTTTATTTTTTTTCACATCATGGATATGGATATTTTGATAAACTTGCTGAAGCATTTTAACATTCTGCATATGAGAAGAACCCTTTATGTTCTCAATGTGTTTCATGTTTCATGTTCCAGAGTCTCAACGTATTAGAGAAAAAGGAGATAGTCTTGCAAAGGAAGATCTCCCTTGAGGTAGAGAGGGCAAAACAGTTTACAAAGGCAAAAAACAAACAAGGTTAGATAGGAGACTAAATTACATTTTGTTGATGTGCTGTGCTTTTTGTTTGAAATACTCAGTTTATTAGAACAACCTTTACATACTATAGCCTTTAGATATGTCATTCAACGTGAGAGCCATTGGGTTATCTTTCAAATTTAAGCTTGAGAGTATGCAAAGCGATCTTGACTTCCCTTGTGTCATATGATGAGATATTACTGCTCGGTTAATTGCTAGCCTCGAAACAGATTCGGCTTCGGCTTTTAATGTCACATTTTAATTGTAAATCTTGGTAGCAGATTGTGAATGACGTTGTTTTCAACTTGTAGCTGCTTTGCAATGCTTGAAGAGGAAGAAATTTTATGAAGGTCAAATGGAGCAGGTTGAGAATATTCAGTCTCGCATTCATGATCAGGTAGCTTGGCAAAAATTCATGTTTTTCCATTCCTTATCTTTCTAGAGGGGGTATGCTAATTGCTATAGTATTAGTACAAGTTTTGATTCTTCTTTATCCCTTCAAGGAACACAAACTGCAACAACAATCGCCAGTGACATGCAAGGATTCACAGCAATAACATGGATGGAAAAAGTTTTGAGAAGTATATTAGTGGTAAGTTGTCATCCTTTATTGAAGTTCATTTCATGTGGTTGCCCTTATGGGAATGTCCGGTTTCTTTGCCTCATTGCTTCTTTGTTTTTATAGTTTGTACATCAATTTCATAATTGAAGTACAATATTTCCTTCCTTCGTGCAACAAATATTTGCCTTTTCGTTGATTTTCCTCGGACGCGTTACAAGGTTGGAACGCCGTCTGGGAAAAGTTGACGGGAGGATATATTGCAGCGTGAATAAAACGTAAGCAACCAATTAAAAGCCGTGGTAAATTTGGAGGACCAATTTGCTTTTAGGGGAACGTGTAGGGCCAATCATGCCTTTTTCTTGCCGTTATGACTTGAGCTATATTCAGCTTTAGAATATAAACTTGATGTATGATGCTATTGTTGTCTCGGTCGTTATATGTATGTTGTTTGGGTGCCAGCTGCACTTATTGGTGCACTTTAGACCTGTCTATTTTGACGTGGAAATTGATGGGGATGGGTGTATGTAGATAAAGATGTAAAAAAAGCCCGCGGGCCGGCCCAGATGTGTGGGCCGCGTGCTGGCCCGCGCCTGATGCCGCGCGGGCCAGTCTTAAGAATTCGGTATTCTAAACTAAACATCTATAAATACCTCTCCATATCTTTCAATTCTCACACATAACTTTTTAGCTTTTATTCTAATTTCTCAATTCAATATTTTCAAGATATACACTATAATTATATACTCTCTAATAGTTTATTTTTCAGTATACTAGTTTTTTTATCAAAGTAAATATTAGTTTTATATTTTTCTTATAATCAAAATAAAATCATTAAATCCATATAATTATGAAACCTACGGTATTAATTTTATATGTTCTTTTTTTTTGTTTTATATGTTCTTTTTTCTTTTTTTTCTCGTGAGCCGGCTTGCCGAGCCGAGCCACCGTCCCGCTACTTGCGGGGCTAGCCACCCCGCATTACGATACGTGCGGGCTGGCCCACGGCCCGCATTTAGCCGCACGGGCCTCCCCGGATGGGCCGGATCCGTACAGCTGACATCTCTATATGTAGATCCTTCAGATAATATGCTGAAGGATTAAATTTTACAAATTTGGGAATTCTTCATCGCAATGAACCTTTGTACAAGTCATACATATACTCCATATGCTAACATAGAGGCTGACTAATTAATAAATGACATATGGGTAGAGTATTAGAATGAATTGCTAATAAGCAGAGTATTTGTGTGTAAAATTACATCTTTCCAAGGATTTGTTTATAGCACTGCATATTCCAAATCTTATTAAGAATAGCACTTACAGTGTTTCTAATACAGCATTACTGCTTGCAGGTCAATGTGGAAGAGTAGAAAAAGCCGGTGTGTATTCGGAAATACTACACCTGCGCTGTATTCAGAGAATCCAATGCAGGTACTAACAAATACGTCTTCATTAAAGTTAACCTCATTAGAATGTAGATGGTCATGTATAATTCTATGTCGCTAGCTAGGATAGTTATAGAGTTACTTCTGAAATACGATGTCATCTTTCGCACCTGCATGTATATTCTTATAAAAGCATGCTTGTTTTAAGTCTCTGTGTATCTGTTATTTGCAATCTTTATTTTTCTGGTTCTTTTAAAGTAATTTGGAAAGACTCGCGGGGTAGCAAAATTGTGGGGTGGGTGGCTTATAAATCATCACTCATAAGTTTGAGTCTCGCCCACTGTGATGTGGGACATGATTTTTTTTTCAGATTTTTTTAAGAAAAATATTATGAAGATCTTTGCAGATATGCGTCTGTACTCAATGATATATCGGACAACAATATATATATGTTTGATATTTTACACACGGACCATAGTCTAAGAACATGTTTTACACACTGATTATGGTATAAGGACTGTGGTTAAAGTAACTACGTCGATAATGAACAAGGACTATGTGGGTTGGATTCTCCATAGTATCACAAAAAGGACTATGGTAATGAACAAGGACTATGATAAATTTAATGGATCACAAAAAGAAAAAGATAAATAGTATCTATTTTTGCCTTAATACCTACAATGATAAATAAAATTAAGCTGTAATTAGTTTATCTGATAATGTTACGATCTGTAGTACCAAAAATGAGTTGTATGGGTTTGCTATTACTGGACTTCATTACTTGCAAGGCCGTGGAGTGAATTGGCACCGAATCCCTCCCCCCGCCCCCTTTTTTTTTTCTTTTCTCTTTTGCCCTTTTTTTTTTGTTTGAGAAATAGTTATCTAGTCTTTGTTGGACTAATAAAGATAATAACAAATAGAAATGTTATTCTTTATAATTAATTTGATTCTACAAAATTCAGGACTGATAAAGATAATCCTATATCAACTCAAACATTTAATAAAATATTTTAAAAATACTTATTTATACTTTTTAATACTTTTGAAAAGAATTATTTTTTACTTTTTAAAGAAGTCATATAAAATCGGCTATTGGAAGGAGATTATGATCTGTTATTTGTAAATGATAGTTCATGAGTTAAAATTTTAGCAAGGAGAGATTTAACTTAATGCGCTCCATTTTCGGTTGAAACATAGGATGAAAGTCGAATTTGGCAGGCAAGATAAAAAAAAAATCACATAAAAAGCATTTTTTAAAATATTTAATTAAAATAATTAATATAAGGTGGACTGATATGAATAATATTATATCAGTTTTGATATTTTTAATGGACAATCTAATTCTAAAGAATATTTTTTTTTTTTTTAAAAAAGAAGAGATATTATATCCATTTGCTGAAATCTGGGTTGATCTTAAAAATCTATGGCTGTAAAATTTTCTTGAAATTTAGGGTGAACTGGCAGAGTTAATCCAAAATTGTATTTTCGATAGTGTCGGCCGTGAAGTTAATATATTTACTGAATATTACCAAGTCAACTCTGCAGCTGTTTAAACAGCGTTGACGGTATTATTAGCTCATGTATTTCAAACGCCTTTATACGATTTGACTTTGTCATCCACCCACATCTATATACAACATGTGACATATTCATTTGTTGCAACGAAGTCTCACAGAACCTACGATGCGTACTGGGTGACAAATATCGCAGCTTTTTGACTTAGAATTTGACCATGTATGTTGTCTGACCTTGATTAAGCTACTTTTAGATAAATAAATAGATAAATATGAAGGTTTTCAAATCCGAGCTGTAAAATTAGATACAGAAAAGTACCTCTGTTATCATAGAAATAGTTTGTATGACATGAGACTGCATTAAAAATTTAAAATATTGCCCTCCGCCTGGGACGAATCGGTGGGGCGTGGTGGCTACAATCATCACGCCCTGGGTTCGAATCCCGCGGGTGCATTTGCCGCCGAAAAATCACGGTGGCTGTGGGATAAGTGTGGACGCCGTATTTTCTGGCACATGTGCGAAGGTGGTGGGCGCAATGGCTACTCTAATGCATGGACTGAGGGCGAACGCCACGCCGGAGTTTTACTATCTGACCGCAGGCCGTGCCAAAAAGGTTCGATGTCTGTCGGTTAAAAAATAGTTCCAAATGGGACCAGATAGGTTTTGACTCGTCATCTCAAATTTTTTTTAAAAAATATTAATTATTTTTTCGGTCTAACTCTTACAAATAGTTAGATTATCAGATCTTTTTGGGTTACTTATAAATCATTTATGAAGAATGAAAAGAAATTTATCAAGGCAAGTCAAGAGCATAACATAAACAATTTTTTTTTTTTTGGGAATAAAATGGGAATTTTTTGTGGTGTAAGATGGATTTTTTTTTTTTTAGATTATTATAGGAAAATTCTAGTAATCGGTCTACTTTTGTTCGATCATCGTAACAGTTAAATTCACGGACGCACCGTCTCATATTCTACCATTCGAAATGTTCTTTCGATCTGGATAGGTACGAAGATTCGTGTTATTATCTAAAAAATACAAAAGGAATAAATCTTTCGTATGGCGCTTGCATGATTCAAATAGATCTTTATATTATGAGATGGAAGCTCTTACAATCCCTAGCCGCCCGGGCGAGATGGATTTTGAATTTTGAGGAAGAGCAAGTCTGTTACTCTTTTGAATTTATCCCAGCTAAATTGGCCGAAGACATTCAATTGGATTAAATAATAATTAAATATGCTTCACATTGACATTATAGAGGTGCAACAGTAAGCTCTTTCCACAATACAACCCAATAAATTTGTTCAAAAAATCAAAAAGGCATTTTTTAAAGATAGTTATTAAAATATTCTGTCTATACGGTCCAATTTATATGATTATTATAAAAGATAGCTTATAAATATAGATTTGAAAATCTAAGTCATCTAAAAATTCTTCACATATTTGAATCCCCGTAAATATCCACGTGCCACAAGGACTCATTCTAACGGAAAGAATGGTTACAAGTCAGCAGGAGATCCGGGTCGAAATCATTTTCATGTTTTCAAATTGATGGGACCATGCGACTGTCGATTGGATGATTCTAGGGGCCTGCAGGGCGAAACCATTCAATTTCAGCCTTTGCAGTTTTATAAATTCATTTTAAGCCCTCGTATTATATGTCGTACCGTCTTGATCATTATATTAGTATTTTGTGGAATTATTTTTAATATAAAAATTATAAATTTTGATGAGATTTATAATTTTAATTTATAATTTTTTTTTTAAAAAATACTTCTAAATATATATTTTGAGACTTCGAAATTTTAGCAGGTTAACGGATCAGATTCAAAATCCGTTAATAGTTCGGAACATCAAAATATCTACGTAGAAGTATTTTTTAGTTAAATGTTGAATATAAAATTTGTAAATCTCATCAAGATTTATAATCTTTATATTAAATTTTTTTTCAAAAATACTGATACAATAGTCGAAATAATATGCACAGAATTGAGAGAGATGCTAAAAAAAAAAAACATAAAATATAGGGACTGAAAATGAAAAAGTTTAAAAAGGAGAGGCCTAAAACGAATTTTCCCATGATATAGTTACTTGGTTGCGGTCACTGTCATTCAACGGTAAGAGGCGGGCAACGCTGGCGAAACAAGTGAGTTTTGATCTCTGTTATTTATTTATTTTTAATTGGACCGTGCTTGTCGTCACAGACAATTGCACCTAAATTGTCACGAAATATTAAAAAAAAAATACGTTTCTTCTATATTTTCGTAGCAATTTATGTGCTTTTGTTCCTGATATATAGTATTTTTCTTTTTAATTAATAATACAAACGAGCACGGCTACGCACAATCAGAAATTCACCAATAAAACCAACAAACTCATAATCTATTTAAATAAATTTTAAAAATAATTTATAAACATTTTTTCTAATTTTATATTAAAAAATTTCTCAAACAAACTATCAAATTGGTTGTGTATGAATTTAGATCGTATTCAGCTCACGGGATGGAGCATGAATCTGTATAACCGGCCAGTCACTAACCTTACTCCATCACCTGCTTGTCGTGGTGTATATATAAATAAAGCTTAGATAAAATGTTCATATCGATCATTAAGCCACCCGACCAGCTCACCGAATTTAGTGTAACCGTAAACAAAAATACTCTAAAACTCGAGAACATTTTTTTTTTGAGATAACGAGGCGAAATATTTTTCTGGATCTTCGCTAACTCGCAGACCACAGTTTTCTACGCACATTTATAGGACAATTTTGGACCCATATACGCGCATGAGAGTAAAATTTCAGTCTGGCGTCCGTCTTCGGACCAGATATAGAATATTGAAAGTTATCCAGCCACCAGCTTTTCTGCGACCGCTGTAAACTCGCAGCCACAGGCACATTCCCATTTCAGGACACCCGTAGAGTTCGAACGCGGGGCGTGATGGTTGGGGCCATCATGTCCCAACCGCTCGTCCCACGGGCAGGGGGCCGATCAAGAACACTTTCCACCCTTTTTCATTGTTTGATTATATTGATAATTCCAACTTAAAAATAAAAATAAAATAAAAATACAGCTATTACTAAGCTAATGGAGAATGAGACATCATCAACGTAACTATCGTTTACACTTAAACAAGAATTTTTTTGTTTTTATTTTTATTTTAATCTCCCCTATGTTGTCAAGAATGACTAACACGGTTGCATTTGACGTGTGGATATCAGCTATATTTATTGGCATAGGATATGATATTGTTTTCGATAAAATAGTTGAGAAGACGCTCAATATAATAAAATATTATCAAATTTATAATTTGTGGAAAATAAAATTATGACGAAAAGTGCCAATGCTTAATTTTTATTATACAAGAACGATGGAGTTACTGTCATATTTAATTCCTACAGCTTACCGTTATGAATTAGTTACAATTAGTTACTTATTTTAATGGACTACTTGCTAATTAGATAGTTACTATAACTTATTTTAATTATTAGATAATTTTTGTTAGGATGTAGATAATTTATTTTAAAATATTAGTAAACAACACACCCATAATATAAATGTAAAAAATAATAAGAAACTAATTTAATACAAAAATTATAAAATATATAAACTAATTGCCTTCTTATTTAGGTGACGGCGCAAAAAGGACAGTGATAATACTTTGAGAAGTTGGAGACATAGCAATTAAGGGATGAAGCAAGAGATAGGAAGAGGAGAAATAGAGAAGCACTGTTGATGGTGGATAGAGAAATATATATAAATTTGAAATAATAAATTGAAAATAAGTTTATCATGAGGGGCGGCGCAATGGACATGGATAATATCTTGCGAAACAGGAGACGGCGCATTTAAAGGACGAAGTGAAAGAAAGATATACCGGGAGACGGCGCAAGCGCGGGGATAATACTATTTTCTACATTATTTATTTTTCTGTTTGTATTATCTTTCAGGATATATAAAAAAAAAATAAATAAAAAATTAAATTCGTGGTGCTAGACTGCTTATTTGGTTTCACAGTGCTGCTTCGCGAAGCTTCATGTTATTGAACGGGACGCATACATGTATTATATATGTTAGCGGCGGCAAATATCTTCTCAGATCATCAATCATCTTGGTCTTCTCCTCCTCTCATCTTCTCCACTGTAAACACCATTCAGTTATATCCATCGATCATGGAGATGAACGATGACGTTTCAACGCTGGAGTTCATCCGAGACCTCCTCCTCGGCACCGAAACTCCCGCTGGCTTAGAATTTAATGAAGAAGCTCACACCACCCATTCATTCAACAAAAGCTATTACATCAACCAGCAATCGAGCTCCATGATCAGCTTTAGCTCAATTGACTCAACCAGCAGCGAGAGCTCTTCGATCTCCGACCGCCGCCCATCGTTGACTATCTCACTACCGAGCACGGTTCCCAAACTCGAGGTTGAATGGGCCGACGCTGTAGATTGTACTGCCGTCGCCGAAGTACCGGCGTCGAAGCTCGCGAGGAACGAAGACTGGCGGCGCTATCGCGGTGTGCGGCAGCGGCCGTGGGGAAAGTTTGCGGCGGAGATTCGCGATCCCAAGAAGCGCGGGTCCAGGATATGGCTCGGCACCTACGATACTGCTCTTGAAGCAGCTAAAGCTTACGACCGCGCCGCCTTCCGCTTACGTGGCCAGAAAGCGATACTTAACTTCCCTAACGAGCTCGCCGCCGCTTCTAACAGCCACCAAGCCCCGCGGCCAAAGGCGCCGCCGCAGGAGTCTGCTCAGACAAGCTCTAATGAAGCGAAGAGACAAAGGGAAGTAGTAGTTTTGGATGACGAGGAAGAAAATATTAGGGTTGTGAAGAAGATGTTAGAAACGGAGGAGCCGCCGCCGTTAACGCCGTCGAGTTGGAACTGCTTGTTGAATGACGGTGTCGACTGGTCGACGGAGATATTCAACCTACCTCCTTTATCGCCTTTTATGTTGTCGCCGTTACCGTCGATCGCCGTTTAACTTGCCGGTGCAACTTTCGCCGCTGTCGCCGCATACACCGATCGGTTGCCCACAGCTGATGGTCATGATCTGAGCACTTCTCATCATGAATTGTGAGAGTGAATTTCAATTTTTACACCAAGGAAAATATAAAAAAAAAATAACATATGCACCATTCTCATGCAGAGTGCGCGCAACTTCGACGTATGCACATGTTCATATACTAAATAATGGATGAGAGAATC
This sequence comes from Xerophyta viscosa, assembly GCA_002076135.1. Lineage (NCBI taxonomy): Eukaryota > Viridiplantae > Streptophyta > Magnoliopsida > Pandanales > Velloziaceae > Xerophyta > Xerophyta viscosa. The sequence goes on along the minus strand of MJHO01000036.1, from coordinate 1,701,727 downwards.
AGTGGATAAATATATATATATATATATATATATATATATATATATATATATATATATATATATATAAAAGAATTGTTTCAGAATAAAGCTTTGTAGCTTTTATAACTTGTAGAGGATAAAATGAAACTTTCAGAAAATAAAGATTTTAGATTCGGTTGTGCAAAGACTATCAATAACATCGAGGATGATTTATCTCATTTTTGTATCCCGTGTCAAATAACATGAATCTCTTATGTCCAGGCGGAAAATGGGACTACATATAACATTCGCAAATTTAGCTACTATCATAATCACATAAAAATAGATCGAGTACAGAATTCTTTTTACCCATAATCTCGAATAAAATTGTGTACATAGAGAATATACTTTTCCCTTTTTCACTACAAATAATCACATATACATTTTCTTTAGAGAAAACTAATATCCAGTAAAATTAGTGATGTATTTTCTTTTAAGATGAAAATTAGTGATATTAGATATTAGTTATTCACCATTATACATAGATAATGAACAAAAAAAAGGAGGGCAAATTGCTATCAGCCCGTGTCGCACGCAGTTAGCTTCGATAGGGACTGATTTGTAAAGGCTTTCGGAAATAGACGGTTGATATATAGTTTCTGAGAAAAATTGATCCTTTCTTAATCCTAATCCTTCTATAGTAGCAAAATAATAAATGGACAATTGCACTTTAGTCTCCCCTATATTGTTTCAATATCACTTAATTTTTTATATATATATATATTTTGATCATTTGACACCTTTTAATACATTTATAACACCTTTTAATGAGTTTCTGACACGTTGACATCACGACATATTTAGTGTTAACTTTTGATACTTTCGTATTGAAAAATAACATCATAATATATTCTTAATATCTTATTACACTCTTTTAATAACTTTTGATATCCTTTTCTAAAGGACTTCAGTGTATAATTTTATGACGTACGCGCAAAAGTTTCTTACAATTGGTCATAAATGTAATATGTTTAGGTCTTTTGTATCTCAATGCAAGTCTCCCAATGATAAATGTATCAATTGTACAAGGGTCATACCAAAGTCAAGGTTCTATGTACCTACATTTTCTTGTATCATAATCAACATTTTGTAACCTTTATTTAACTCTGATTCACACCCTAGGGGCAAAGAAAAGAACAATAAAAAGAGTCAACGATCTTTATAACCACAAAATTCGATATTTACTCTTACTAATCCGTCGTTATCTCCGTAACTTTCAACAATACGTGTGTAGGAAGTTAATGAATCTAACTAAAATATGGTATTTTCATGTTAATATTTAAACATTACTGGTATAATATCATTTTAATTTTTGAATAAGAATAAGTCAGTCCTGCTGTTTTCTTTGTATTTATTCTTTTTTAGCAGATTCGAGAAAAGAAATTAATTTTTTTCAAATATAAAATAATCGGCGCCAGCAAATATATTCAATTCAACAAAAGAAAATGCTAGGAAAAAATAATTTTAATAATTATAAAATACTCATTCCTCCCTTGTGCATTTTTTGATTTCATTGATGCTTCCAGATGTGGATACATGTATTACTAAGCTACAAGAAACATTATGATCTTCCCAATGCTAGGAGCTAAGAATATCGTTATATATCGTCGACCATCGCTCACGAATTCGAATCTCACCCTTAGTAGTTGTGAATATTGTCGAATTTTCAGATAAATTCTTGAACATTTTTGTATATATGTACTTATATTCAACGACCAATCGGAGAGCAACGTATGTAAGGTGTACTCTTCGTTCATATTAAACGGGGTTGTGGCTTGAGCTTAGCGAATACCTTATACATCAGCTTGAAATAAATCACGAGCCTCCATCTATCGGAAGATATACAAGTAAACGCAAACCTACGGACAAGGAGAAAGCGTGATTGGCAAGATGATCCAGAAGGAGACGGGATCGTCTCTGCTAAGAAGCACAGACGATCCGTGTGGCTTTCATCTGGGCCGTTAATCGGTCCAGCACGTAGTACGAGATTTTTTTTTTATTAAACTTTTATCGATTTATTTAACCTATTTTTATGCATTATTTTGACACATTGTTTGATATTTTTTCGAAAAATTTTGAACTATAAAATTGTAGATCACATCAAAATTTACAACTTTGTAGTTCATAAGTTTTCATAAAAATACATAAATATCAATCAAATAAGTAGACAAAAATTTAATAAAAAAATTTCGTGACACGTACTGAGTCTATTAACGGCCCAGATCACATAGCACACAGGACGATCCCATCTCATCCGGGAGATGATTAGCTTCTCTATACTTGTTGGATATGTTTCTTCCAATCACGCGTCACCATATTTCTGCATTCTAAGAAATAACGAAATTTATTAAACAATGAATTTATTAACCACACTTTTATTATATTTGTTTAGAATCCATCGATCGTTATCTCTGTAATTTACAAACAATGCGTGTGAGGGAGGTAAATGAATCTAACGACTTTGTTTAGTCGATTGACTCAAAGCCGTAGACCTTCTCGTCATCGTTTCATTATGTAAAATGACATAATTGTTCTTCAGCGATAATTTTATTATTTTATATGATAAAAAATATATAAAAATATTATTTTAAATTATATATATTTATAATTTAAATTATTAGAAATATAGAAAACGTAAATATTCTAATTAAAATTAAAAAAAGCTGTAGATTTTTAAATGTTCTCAATTTTCAAACTGTTGATTCTGGCGTCATATTATTTTCAATAAATTTTCCTGATTTTTATTCGCTAAATAATGTAGTATTCATTTATTCTAACTTTATATACTTGCAAAATCGAATTCAGCAGAAAAATATCAATTTTATAGGATTTATTAAAATTAAAATCATGCCTTTTTTGAGGGAAAAAAAAGGAAGAAAAAATCAATTTTAGAGGATTTATTAAAATTAAAATCATGCATTTTTATGAGGGAAAAAAAGAGGAAGAAAAGTGTGTGGAATAAGTCAATTTTTCCGTTAGCTGTTGGTCGGTTTTATTATTGATGAATTAAAAGTCAAACTGAGTACAGTAGAAAATGGTCAACATTGTTACGTAATGGAACATGGTCCCAAATTTTAGGAAAAGCGGAATTAAATGCACCCCCTAAATTTTTTTTATCGGATAATACCATATCAGCCCCCTATTTTGAAGTCGATATCATATCAGCCCCTGAAAACGCATTTTCAGGAGCTGATATGGTAGTTTCAAACTATCGGGAACTGATATGGAATTATCCCTTTTTTTATTAAATAGTGATGTTTAATATTTTAAAATGGTTAAATTTTTCGTTTAGTGTTATACAGTAGGACTATATTGGATGAGATTTTATAGGTGTAGGGGTGAATTTTTTAGTGAAAATTTTGAAATGTACAATATTTTTCATATAAAAAAATAGCACTATCATAAGACCACCACAAAAAAAATCACTAAAAATAATAAAAATTATAAAAATATGTAGGAGTGACTCCTTGTAGTAGGGGCCCATAATCTAAAAATTAGTTTTAGTTGACTTTTTTTGTCTATTGTTTGCACAATTGGTGGTATGCACTGATGTTTTCTAAACAGAAGTTAAAAGATATGATCGTTGAGAGATCTTGTACACTTTACATTTAGATAAACGAATGGGCATTTACGTTTTTATACCCTCTAATAATTTGAAATTATAAAAATATTTATTCTTGATCTAAAATGATATTTTTATACTTTCGTAATTGTATGAAATACGAAATTGCCGTTGCTATGTTAACTGGCATTATCTTTAAATAAGGACAATGATAGTTTCTTCCTTTTACAAGATCAAGTGGGTATATTAAAATAATTTTGAATTTGAAAGATATAAAATTACAATTTGAATTATGGGAGGAGGCCATAAAAAGGCAAATGCCCCATAAAAGAAATATAAAGAGCAGTAGTTATCATTTTTTCTAAAAAATTAAGTTAATAATAAAGAAATAATTACAAAACTCTTGCTTGTATGCCGCCATCTTAAATAAATTTCCATTTTATAATTTCTTCCATCTTCCTTGGCGGACTTGCTTTTATTGTTAAAAATCAAGCTAATATATATATATATATATATATATATATATATATATATATATAAGGGAAAGGGGCTATTTTCTTATCGGCCTAAAAAAAGAATTCATAATGTAAATTGGATCGAATATCTTGGTCGTGATCAAACGTGCATAACACGTATTCATCAAAAATCCAAATAATATTTAAAGATACGATCTGGATCGTTGGATCACGATCAAGTTGTTCGATCAAACAATTCACATATAGAGGAAGAGCAGCGGCTCTCTATTCGTTCAAACCATACAATTTATACTCGGCTTAGGGATGTAGTACAATGATCGTTAACCCACAAATATTTTGCCATCACAGAGAGAGAGAGAGAGAGAGAGAGAGAGAGAGAGAGATAATGATTTAATCATGCATGATACAGTACAGATAGGGTTGCACTTAACATTACGTAGGGATTAGTTATTACAATAAACAAGTGATTATGATATAACCGCTGCAAACAACAAGTAAACAACAAATATGGGCTGAGACGCAAAATCTTTATGTATTATTATTATTATATATATATATATTATATATATATATTATAACATGTGAGAATAATGGAGGAGGACGAGGTCAGAGCTGCGCGCATTATGGCGAATTCTGCGCGCCGGCGTAGTTCTAACGTGCCACCATATATTAGGTCAGACCTCTAATGTGAAAATGGAGAAGGTGTCAAGCATAATATGTAGCCGGTGTCAAGCATGACAAGAGTTCAACGTTCACCAAATTAAATCTTTGGCCCCTAACTGGTAGCTCAATTGATAGAATGAACATATAGTTTATGAAATTATTTATCAGTTTGACCACTGCATTTGTCAGAAGTCAATATATGTTTGAAAATCTTATTCTTTGATTATAATTTAAGAATTTTAGATAAAATTTGTTCAGTAAAATAATCTAATAATTTGTTTCGAGAAAGATCGTGACATGTTATCTTAAAAAAAAAAAAATAAAAAATCTTTCTGACTATAGCGACTATGTCATCAGTTCTCTGTAAATGTCTTAATTATTCTATGTTCATGCAGGTGGTTTATGACCAAGCAAGTATCATTTATTTATAAAAATGAGCTGTTTTCTTCATCTTTTATTAACATTTATGTACTAACTTATTAAAGCTTAAGATTTATAAAGTGGTGCCAACTGGGAATTTATTATGGCTTATCTGTTTAATACTGTCCAAACACCCCAAAAAAGATCTAATTAATACCATATTGTCAAAAAATGCAAATAATATATATATTCTATAATTTATATACTTTTCATATAAAACATCTGCTACAAAGTTCTGAAATACAACAGAAAACACACATATCTATTATTACATACATATACATCTCATATAACTAATAATAACTTGTTCATTCTTCTCCCTGCACTGAAAGAAGAATACTTGATTAGTAACTTATTAACCATTGATTCTGTTTCGAGATCTGTACGGATAAACGTATATTCATCATCTTCTTCTTCATGCATGCAGCATGCATGATCTTATTAATTAGATAACTGTCAGCTGAGGGATTCCTAGCGTCGGATACGGTGATAAAGGCGGTAGGTTGAATATCTCCGTCCATCCATCGACGCCGTCATTCAACATACAGTTAATCCAACTTGACGGAGTTAGCGGCGCTGACGGCTCCTCCTGCATCTCTAACCTCTCCTTCTTCACTGCCCTAGTATTTTCTTCCAGATGTACGTCGTCTACAACGACCACTTCCCTCTGTCGCTTCTTTTCATTAGAGCTCCTCTGAGCAGACTCCCGCTGCTGCGGCGGCGGCGGCGGGACGTGGCTGGTGTTGGAGGCAGCGGCGAGCTCGTTAGGGAAGTTGAGTATCGCTTTGCGGCCACGCAAACGGAAGGCGGCGCGGTCGTAAGCTTTAGCTGCCTCAAGAGCGGTGTCGTAGGTGCCGAGCCACATCCGCGACCCGCGCTTCTTCGGATCACGAATCTCAGCGGCGAATTTCCCCCACGGCCGCTGCCGCACGCCACGGTACCGCCGCCAGTCTCCGCCGCTCTGATTCCCAGACTTCGCGTCTCCCGCTGAAATTGTTGAAACTTCGAAGACGCCGTCGGCGCCGTCAGCCCACTCAATCTCGAGCTTCGGGACGACGCCGCCGCCGGGCACAGATATAGATAACTTAGGGCGGCAAAGTTTAACGGAAGTCGCAGAGCTTTCACTGCTGCTGTTATTATCACCTGAGCTAAAGCTGATAATGGATCCAGCAGGCTGAGTAATTGTATAACTAGAACACATACTACCCTGATTCTCGCCTTTGATGTAATAACCACATTGATCATTGTAATTTGTATGATCTAAGGTCATCGTACTATTATCAAGATGAATATTCGGTGCAGTAGCAGCGGCAGGTGTGTCTGGTCCGAGAAGATGATCTCTGATGAACTCCAGAACTGAGTCGTCGTCGATCGTCGCCATGTTCATTAGAAGAGTTAATGGGTGAAGATGGTGAGCAGAGCTATTAATATATACCATAGCATAAGTACATTAAAAAATTTAAAACAAATAAAGATAAAGACTTGGTATTAGGAGAGTGGAGGAGGAGGATGGGCTTCGTGGAAAGAGAAATGGGGAACAGCAGCAAAGTCAAGCTAGAAAAGGTTTTTTTCTTATCTTGAAGAGATCGAAGCCTGAATTATGATGTGGTTGATTGGTTGGTCTGGAATGATGAATTCGAGAGTCAAAAACAGGTGAAATTTTGGAACTTGAAAACCACGCTTCTCGGTCTTTTTTAATCGTTTTTTTTTAACGTGGAGACGGTCTTTTTTTTTAAACTTTACGAACCAATCTCAGAAAATAAAAAAATATGTTAATATGGTACATATAATTATTCTTTATAAGTTCATATATAGGATTGTCTCTCTGGCTACAAAATTTTACAATGCTCCTATATAATTTTCGTTAATTAATATGTTCTGATTAGTTTAAATTAATACAAAATTATTAATTTAAAATATACATATTTATAGTTAAATTATTTTATATTTTAAAATAATTATTTAAATATTAGTGCAAGTATTAATAATGTGTTCTGATTATTTTTGTCTATTTATTAATATATTATTTAACTTTTTTTAAATAATATTTCAGGCTTCTAGGTCGTATTCCTATTAATTAAAATCATCTTATAATGCTATCTCAAGAAGAATATACCATCCTGAAAATCCACGGCCTCCCGTATAATATCAAAAATGAAAACAACCCAATGCCTATCATAAAATGTAATGTGTCATAAATTAACTGATTAATCATACAAATTCCTCGTTCTTGTCATAATTAACTCCCCCCTCGCATATTATTTTTCCAACATCGTCTTCAAAGTAGACGTAAAAGAGAAGCAAATCCACGATACATCCAATGAATCCCGCGGCCACCTGCGTAGAAATCTTCTTTTGCTTCTACAAATAGGATTACTTGTAACCGTCTATGTTAAAAATATTAAATTTCTCAAAAAAATAATAATAATTTAAATTTAAAAAAAGAAAGTTGCATAGTAGAAGCTGAATGCACTATGTGATAAAGTTGGACTCTTTACGCGAAATCGACGATACGTGTGACAAATATTGTTGTATAGACATAGATTTCGTCAACATGCATTCAATATTTCGGCTAAGTGTTTGAGTATGGAGCTGTTGGGAAAGGGACAAGCTTGTATGACTTACCAAGTGAGCTGTTGGCCTTTTAAATGCATCCTACTTCTTGAGAAATGGAAATGGGCATTTGTGTTTTTATATCCCTAATAATTCAATATTTAATTTTTTTTTTCATTTAAAATAATATTTTTATACATCCATTTATTGTGTAAATGACGAATCTGACATCGTTAAGTTAATTGTGCTCAGTCTTTCACGAAAATTAATGAAAATTTTATTATTTTATAAGACATAAAAAACGTAATTTCGAATTATATGGGTGGAAATTAATTAAGAGATTATAAGTTACATGAAAATTTTAACAAAATTTGATGGATTGAACCGTAAGCCCTATATAGACTTTATGTCTCGAAGAATTTTTTTGGACCAAAAGAATAGAATTCTTTTAATGGTGGAATATAAGTGGATGTCACTCGTAAGTTTATTTGATATAATGATAGTACAAAAATGAGTCCATTAGGAATATAATTTTTCCATATTAATTCAAAATTGGTATATTGTTGTTTACACTCAACTATCTCAACAGAGCCGAAAGAGAAGCATGCAAGCTCGCTCGCCACTAGAAGGCTCTTTTTAAGATGTAATAGACATTTCAAGGAGGAATCAAACATTTTATCCCGTAATGATATGTTTTATTTAGTATAACCAATTAAAATACGACACATATAATACCTCTATATCATGGTAAGAGAGGTTTACGTGCAATTATGACAATCATATTTTGAGTGATTGAACTTAATTGAGGAAACATCGAACGTAAATTAAGGAGACATCAAACTATCAAAAAGAAGATTTTGATCATCTGAGGAGACGTTAGCAAAATGTTCAGAAAAATCATTCTTGAGGAAATCCCGAGGCTCTAATTAATACAATCAATATCACACGTGTGTGTGTATATATATATATATATATATATATAATATATATATATATATATATATATATATATATATATTACTTGCATACCATATATATCATGATATATTATTTACAATTCTGATTGTATTTGAAGTTCCGATACCCTGATGAAAAATGCTTGATTTTAAGTGGGACGAAAGTGAGTGGTTGGTGCAACATTGCCTTCATAAAGGAGGTTAAAAGTTTTATATATTTAGAGAGATGGTAAGGATGGCTCCAGCAGTCCATTATTGGCTCGTCTTTAACGGATTTTGAAGGCACATCATCTTGACTCTGCTAGGTCGGACTTGTTACTGGTTCGTCGTTGTTGTAACCAAATCAGCTTAACCTCACTAGGCAGGACTTAGTACTGGCTCGGTGTTGTTGTAACCATATCATCTTGAGCTCACATAGCTCTTGACCTTGCCGGGCGGTGCTGTTGGCAGTGGATGAGTTTTCCAACCAACAAGACTTATTTCTGGCTCGATGTTGTTGTAACCGTATTATCATGAGCTCACATAGCTCTTGACCTTGCCGGGCGGTGCTGTTGACAGTGGATGAGTTTTCTAGCCAACAAGGGAGTGGTCAGCTTCGCCGTCAAAACTCTCAGAGTTATGGATAATAATCTCGGATCAAAACTATTATCATTTTTGCTAATGAAAATAGTAATAGAGAAAATTTTCTAATATTACATTATATTTAAATTGTCAAAAATTATATAGATGGTACTTTTATATATTCTAAAAATATAACAAACAAATAATATATATATATATATAATATATATATATATATATATATACTTTTCTAATATCCTAAAGAGAAAAAAACTCCTAATTTTTTGAACATTCTCAACCGAGGTTGAGAAATCTGCTGCATGTATGAAACTTTAAAAATTCTTCACCTACGTCGCAAAGTTAGAATCCAACTTGAAAACCCTTCGGCGCCATTTCATCAATCTTCATCATCTTACGTACCTTATCTTCCTATACAATCTCACCTACAGCAAAAGACGCTCCTACGGATAACAAGCTGGCTTTTTATCGGAACCAAAAATTAAAATACATCAACAATAAAGATATTTCTCAAATTTCTCTCGGCGCTCTTCCAATTATAAATATTTTTGTTTAGTAATGATTATCGCGTATGTATATGGCATGCTGATGAGAGGGTGCAAGATAGAGCTGCAGATATTTGCTCTCCGGTTTCTTCTTGCATTGAGCGAGTCTGTTTTTTATGAGAGGTAAATAAAAATTACAAAATAGATAACTGTAAAATTGAATAAAAAGTAAAAAAGTTGTTAGATGACCCTAAAATTTGCCACATCATTGTCAGAAATAACACGTTTTTTAATTAATCAACAACATGAAGATTTTGTGTGCATATTGCTACGTGTTCAGTCGGTTTGGTCTGAATTTTACCTCATAATAAAAACAAAAGATATTAATTAAAATTAGGGGGAAAATATAGAAATGCCAGGCAGGCCGGACCGTAATCTTGTAATTTGGATCGAGTAATGTCCGTATCTGGTCCGCGTCAGATCAGGCTCAGCCCTACCAAGTCGGACCCGTTGAAGATTCAATCATGGCCGCACAGTTTACTAGTGCGCCAAGTCAAAACGTGCGGAGACGATTGATTCTCTGTTGTTGTGTATGTTCAAGGCCCTAAAACCGCTCCGATTCACCGCGACCGGCAGCCGCCGAGGACCAGCATACTTCATAGTCCATAATCATCGCTCTGCTCGTCGCCGATCACCTCGCAATTCATGGCTTCTACTAAGGTATAATCCTCTCACTGCATGTGTAAATTATGTGTGTATTTCTCTGGCGATTTAGGGATCTGAATCTGTGACATGCTGTTCAGGTTGACAACCGGGGTTCGTTTGGTTCGAAGAGGTCGCGCAACGAAGGTCAGCTGATCCTTTCAGTTATTTGTATAGCTATGAAGCTCTTGTGATAGTAGCGGTTTTTGTTTAATTTTTTTTATTAAATATATTTTCCGTGTTGCGTCTATCTCATTGTAGCCAAAACATTCTATAGGACCACTGTCGGTGCAAACTTAAAATTATGTATATCATATGCTGAAATGTAATAATTCCAATGCAAAAACTGTGTCGGAGGATTGAATTGAACCGGAAAGTTAGGGAGTCATGCCACTTAACTTTACTGGAGAGGTTCAGGTTTTGTGGTCGTTGCCTTTCTGCCTCTGATATTGTTATTGTCGTCACTATTTTGTTTGCAAATAAGTGAGTAAGTTTATCAGCTTCATGAGGAACTTTTTTTGCTGTCAATATATTTGAGGCTAATAGGATCCCACGGAAATAGCCTCCTTCAAGGCATGGCTGCGTACATTTACGCTCCCCAGACTCCGCCAGGCGGGACTTCTGGGTTCTGACTGGGTTGTTGTAAAATATCTTATACGGAACAAGGTGGTTAATTATTTTCTTATGGTTAGACTGAGCATTTTTCGAGTAATATCTATATCTAATAGAATCATTTGTTTTGCTGTACAGCTAGTGCATTTATGCCCTAAGGTCCTTACTGTAGATGTCTTGAATAATATGTGAAAACTCTTTGCTGAGGATGCAATGACACCTAGATTTCTTAAATTAAAAATTCTGTTGTCTGTTTGTGTTATATAAATTTTCTATGAAAAATTGGTAATGTTATAAGAAATTACAATTAGCAGGATCTCGTAGTGATGGTGATTGGACTTGTCCTAAATGTGGAAATGTGAACTTCAGTTTTCGTACTGTATGCAACCGTGGGCAATGCGGCGCTCCCCGACCATCCGCTAGTCCGGTGAGCCAATTTTGCTGTGTTGTTTTGTTACCTCAACCTAAGGTTCAGTGTGGTACAAACGAATGTCTTTTTTTCGTCTATATATGGTATTCTGCGAAAAGTAAACACTTATTATAATTTGTACTAGAACCTCTTAATTCAACTTGAACCATTGACATTTCCTACCACAAGTTAGACGAGTAAACTGTATTGATCTTTCAGTATTTACTAGTTTGACAATGCATATATAGCGGAGAGTTATGATAAAAAAGGGTACTGTGGGGAATATCAATGGTCGAATCTGCGAGGTGGATCTTGATATATTTGTATGTCGTACAAGTGGAAATTTGTAATGTAGATATCCATTATATGATCCAAATAGTGAATTTTGTCTAATACTTGCTAGCGATCATGAAATACTTGATTCTTTTGCATGACCCATGATCATGTAAATATGCGGTATTTGATTCTTGTCCTTGATACATGTTTGGAATGCTTGTAGGGAATGGGTTCAACGCCCATACGTAGTGCTTATGACCATCCAATGCCTCCTTATTATGGTGGACTAGGGGCTCCTCCGCCAATTGCGTATGGTATGTCAGGTGGATATGGCGGCTCGCTTTCCATGCATGGAATGCGTTATGACTATGGGCCTCCTAGCAATGCTCTTGGACCATATGGACCGTTATCTCCATACGGCCCATCTGTACCATTTGGAGGTAACATGCAATAGGTAGCACTGAGAAGTAATAATTATGGAAAATGCTATTTCAAGAGTTTAGTAACTTTTCTTTATTTCTAGGCATGGGTTATGGCCCTAGTCCTGCTATGGACAGATATGGATATGGCTACCGCGGATCTCCGATGCCGGTATGCTTTAACAATTTCGCAATTTATTAATATTTTGTTGTTGGATCTGCATTAATTTGACGTATACAATATCTAAGAATCTGAATTTTTGTAGGTCCCTGGCTCATGGTCTGGAGCTGGTTTACCTGATAGTAACGCCTCACGTAAACGGCGTGGAGGTGATTATACTTTGTGAACCTTATGCTTAATTTTTGGTATATGCTTATTTAGGTCTCCATTTATTCTTAGTTGTTTGTCGTTCCTGATCACTACAATGGTTTTGTTTCTCAGGGCCAGATGGCTTGCAAGAAGGTGATTGGATTTGTCCAAAATGTGAGAATGTTAACTTTGCCTTTAGGACAACTTGTAACATGAAGAAATGTGGAGCCCCAAAACCTGCTAATGTAAGTTATCTATTATTATGCGTTTGCAATGTAATTGTTTGATGTGCTTCGTCTTCACTCTCTCAAGGAACGGCATGTTCTAGAAACTAATAACTCAGTGTATAACCATTTGAGAAGGAGAAAGAGGGGGAGGAGATGGAGCCAAAGGTGATGAAGGAGAAATGAAGGAGAAAGAGTTGTGAGGACTGCATGATAGAGGAGAGGATGAGCAAGAAAGCATTCAATTGCTGTCTATGTTTCATCTGATGGCGCCTTCGCTGAGCCACGCCCTCTTCTCTGCTTTCATTATAATAATAATAATAATTATTATTAGTCTTTAGATTTTTGTTATTGTTATTAATATTATTACCATTACTAGTAAGTACGTTTTTAGTTCTTACTCCCCGTGAAGGTGGAGGGAGAAGGTTCTGGATTGCTATATGCTTTCCAAACAGCTAGTTATTCAGCTTCTAGTTATTTAGTCCTAGTTATTAACTTGTTAATTTTTCGTCATTCTCGAATGGAAAATGGCACTTGTGGTATATGCTCAGAAACAATCTCAGTCACTTCAGTCCTTGCATGTATATATATGGGCCTCCGAGTAATTTTGAGGTATATTGATGTTCATCCTAGCCCTTAGCTGAGTGATACAGGCTGTGCAATAACGCCGATGGTATAGATCGGCTGTATGGAGCAAATTCTGTGTGCGTGCTGTTTCTTGTGTCGGGTGACTCTGTTTTCGTGTATCTCTGTGAAAGAGGTTGCATTAGAGTAACTGTTTATGTCCTTTGACTGGACTTATATTCTATCTATGCTAGGTAATAGCTCGTAAGATTTTAACATCATGTCAAATTATTCTGCTGATATATATGTTGTTTTAGCTCGTAAGATTTTAACATCATGTCAAATTATTCTGCTGATATATATGTTGTTTTAGCACTTAGATTCTGAGGACAACTTGTGTAACATAAATATACCAAATAAGTTAAACCAAGATGTATGACCGATGCAGTACTCGTCGGTTTTTATATTCTTGTCATTTTCTTTTATTTGAGTCTAATGCTTTTGTGTTCTTTTTATTGCGTTCATTGTATGGATGATAGTACGAGTTTTTTAGTTATACATAGTATGGTGTTTGCTGCTGTTGAACTAAAACAGATTCAGAAACTCGATGACAAGATGAGTTTCTTAGTTCAATACTAATTTTTGGTGATAATGGATAACCAAATAAGCTAATAACCGATGATATTCCACATACAAGTATGTCTGCTAGTGTTTGCAAATATTGTTTTTCTTCCATTTAGTAGTAAACTTTGGAATTTGTTTTTTTTTTTTTTAATATTATACTATCGGTGATGTTTTTGACGCAATGTCTTTCTTTTAGCAGGCACCAAATAGGCCGTCTGGCAGCAAGGATAATTCAGGCATCCCCGAAGGTAGTTGGACATGCACCGAATGCAATAACGTTAATTATCCTTTCCGTACTGTGTGCAACAGGAAAGGGTGCGGACGCGAGAAACCCTCCTCGAGTTAGGTGTCGACAATTTCACTGTGGAAAAGAGTGCAGTTCATGTATTATTGGTTTCAGATGTGTTTGTGGGAGTTTTGTCCAAACTATTCGGATTTTTATTTATCCCTGGCTCCCATCTGTACTAATGCCAGATTTTGCAGTTGACCCTTGTTCATTGTTGTAGAATCCCAAGCCAACCAGATTGAGTTAGAATAATGCTCCATCTTTCTCATACTTGAGGATTGTTTTTAGAACATTTGTGCTTGATCCTATTTCTTGCCAAATATTATTATTATTATCTTTGTGTAACAGCAGATTCAAATCATCTCTTTCTTATATCTCTTATATTCTTATACCACTAATCAAATGCCGTTAGTTGAACTGAATTATGCACATCATTCCAACAAAAGAAATATTATCTATACTAGTTTTGCGAATGATTATGTTAAAAACTTATTTTTTAAAATATTTTTTAAGTTTAATTTATATAACTTAATAGTTATTTTATACTAAAATATTAGATTGTATTCGTTTATGTTATTAAAGTAATAATAAATATCATATGATATATATAAAAATTATTTGAGGCATTGCGTATAATATTGGTAATAATATATCAAATTTTTTAAATTAATTTAGTTATGTTGAATTTTAATTTTAAAAGAACAAATACGATATGTTATACCGAAAGTTACTTAAGATGCTACATAATATAATGGATTTAAAAGTCAGTTATATATATTCACCATTCACGATATATCTGCTAGACGCAACGCAATACTACGTGGATCGTTCATCACCTACAACGCCAAAATTCACCTATTACAAGATCATCTTAACTATAAGAGATATCGGGATTGCCTGATGATGTTATTAGAGCCGGAGCTTGGGCAAAAGTGTTATGTACCTGAATAGTGGGACAAAATTGTAAAGATCAACATTTAGAATTTTAGTTTAGATTTAGAGACATTTTTTGGTTTATTTATTTATTTATATAAATTAATTATATATCAACCTCTATTTTTATAAATTAATTTATATAATTTTTGAAAATAGGAGTTGATATGCAACTACCCTATTTATATTTATATTGGGGGGAGAAATGACATGCTAAGAGACAGTTGGGAATACAATGCAAGACAGTGGCGCCAAAAATCACCGAGATGATCCCGTCCTAGGCGGCTTATATTTTACTAGGATCATGAGGAGGTGGCGTTCGCCTGCGCAATCTGTTTCCCGCCAGCTTCCTTTCTCTTTTCTTCACAAATTATTAAAAAGCGAAAGAAATCTGGCGACGAACAAATCCAAGAAGAAACCGAGGCAACAATAATAGAATCAAAATGCTCCAGTGGATCCTGCCAGTCTCGTCGATGTTCCAGATGGGATTTGTTTCTTCCCTTCTCAGATGCTTTCGTATTTTATTTATATTCCTTTGGAAATTCAGTTGCAATTCCCGATCGAATCCCTTCCCAATTTGTACTGTGGTATGTACTTGATCCTTTGCTACAAATGACCCAGAGTGTTCGTTAATTATAAGATTCAATCTGGGTAACTAACTTTTAAGTTGGTGAAGTAAAATCTCTTCAATTGACGTTTTTGCAATGAATTTGTTTATTGATCTTGTATGGTGCTCAGTTAGTAATCACAGTGACCAATCGAGTAATCATGATCTGATAAATTAACTATGCAGAGGTAGTATTTATCGTCAATAGAGTGGTGCTAATGGAATTTTTCCTGTTGATGATTGTTTATCTTTGTGGTCGAGTGTATTGAATTTGTAAATTATGAAGTGTTCTTGCATTGAGTTGCTGATGTTTGTAAGCGAATTTATAAATGAGTCTCCATAGTTGGAACTAAGGCATTATCTCTCTCTCTCTCTCTCTCTCTCATTGCAGATAATTTTCACAATCAAGGCTTCTAAAACCAAGTCAATATGGAGGGCAACTCCACTGCATTGGAAGCAGTAAACCAAGAAATTGTTGATCTGGTATGCAAAAATCCTTTTACATTGACAACGTTGTTCTTTCGTAATTTGGAAAAAAAATAATAGATAACGACTTTTGTGTTCTTTATGTTTTCTACTATAATTTCATATAATCTTACAATCAGAAACTTCAGCTTGCTTGAGTAAATGCCAAGCTTTACGTTATATGTGTCTTTGATGAAAATTTTGCCTGCGCAGGAGAATATCCCTATTGAAGAAGTTTTTGACAATCTTAAGTGCACAAGAGATGGTCTGACTTCAGAAGCTGTTCAACAACGAGTGCGCGTATTTGGTCTTAATAAGCTTGAAGAAAAGAAGGTTGACCATAAGCTGAATAACAGATAGCAAATAACTGTTTTAGTTAAGTCTAGTCACATTTTTCCATCCTTATTATTGATGATGTATTTTGTTTTTTTTTTTTGTTCAGGAAAGTAAGATACTTAAATTCCTAGGATTCATGTGGAATCCATTATCCTGGGTCATGGAAGCTGCAGCTCTAATGGCCATTGCTCTTGCACACGGTGGTAGCGACATAAGGGGAAATGTATGAACTCGGAGCTCTTCTTTTATGTCTGTTGAACTCAAGTAATGTAGTCCATTTATTTGAAGAAGTACCAAAATCATCATAGTGTTCTTTCCTGCAAAATCATTTATTCATTATTTAACTAGGATTGATGCTAGCTTGCTGAGACAATCCCACCCTCTTAAGTGTTTTTAGGGCAATCATTTGAATCCTGCTGTTATCTGAAATTTTTTGTTCTAGTCAATTTTCAAGCAAAACTTTTTTTGCATCTCCTTTTTTGGTTTTTTATCGCTTGAGAATGTGCTTTAATGGAGTTTTCTTATGGCAACTGGCACTATTAACATCTCTTTTGCAGAAAAGGACTATCGATTACCAGGACTTCGTTGGCATATTGACATTACTTATCATCAATTCGACCATCAGCTTTATAGAGGAAAAAATGCAGGCAATGCGGCTGCTGCACTTATGGCAAGGTTGGCACCAAAGGCCAAGGTAAGCAATGAGTTTCATAAGTCCAATGATGCTTTATATGAATGATTAGTTATCTGGTTAATGTGTTCCACACTCTTTTTTTTTCTTTTTTTTTAATGTGTTCCACTTTATGAGAGATATCTGTCAAGTGTTTCTTAACATATAAAAAATGCTACAAGGTTTTACGTGATGGCAAATGGAATGAGGAGGATGCATCTGTACTGGTTCCAGGAGACATAATTAGCATCAAACTTGGTGATATTATTCCTGCTGATGCACGTCTGCTCGAAGGTGATCCACTGAAAATTGATCAGGTACATAATGTTCCTTTTTTTATGGCAATACTAGTAGCGCTAAAAAGGTAATAGTTACATGAATTTACTGAGTGGTGACATAGCCAATTCAGACCTAGAAATTCGGATTTAGAACAAAGAAAAGTGAACTGGAGACTTCGGTTCATGTGCGTTCTTATGAACTAAAGTAGTTTTCGGAAAACCATATAAGCGCTAGGCAAATATTGTGTTGAGGTACTGGATGGTATTTCTTCTTTTATTTTTTTATTTTTTATAAAACCTTAGAAAGCTCTGATGTTGTATAAATACCCCTTATAAAGCAATGTTCACTTTCTCACATCATCGAAGTGTTATTTGCTTATATATAACTGTTTGTAATTTCCCTGTATACCCTGATATTCTTTGGCTCTTTGCTCCCATCTTTCTTCAAAAAAATTAGTTTGAAGGAGTTTACAAGAAAAAAAATGGTGGTGCACATGCAAACTTTATATATTTCAAGGGGCATGTGGGCATATATAATTTTAGAAGAGCATTTAGACAGCTGATGTGTTGCTTGGCATTAAACTTTTAGAGGGAAGGTCATGTATAATTCGTACTTGCCATCTGTTTTCAGTCTGCACTTACCGGAGAATCACTGCCAGTTACTAAGAACCCTGGTGATGGAGTTTACTCTGGTTCTACTTGCAAGCAAGGTGAAATAAAGCAGTTGTCATAGCTACTGGTGTTCATACATTTTTTGGGAAAGCAGCTCATCTTGTTGAATCGACTACGCATATTGGTCATTTTCAGAAGGTTCAAGTCAACTTTTACTTTTAATCTTTTGGATCGTGCCAATAGAATTTTTTTGTTATAATTATACTGTTTTGTCTGACCTTAGTGAGCCAGTCTGGTTCACGGCTCAAATTCAGATATCTACCTCATTATGAACTCTGAAGTGGTCAATGAAATTAACTTAGCAACTGGCTCTTTTTTTTGCTTGTTCTTTTGCCAAATACATTAAGACTCGTTGTTTCTTCTCAGGTTTTAACTTCTATAGGGAATTTCTGTATCTGCTCCATTGCCACTGGAATTCTCATTGATGTTCTTGTAATGTATGGCCTTCAAGAGAGGCACTATCGGCAGGTGGTTGATAACCTTCTTGTCCTGCTAATAGGGGGAATTCCCATTGCCATGCCTACTGTGCTTTCTGTGACAATGGCTATTGGCTCTCATCGGTTGTCCCAGCAGGTGAGAAAGTTGTCTCAACTA
This sequence comes from Xerophyta viscosa, assembly GCA_002076135.1. Taxonomy (NCBI): domain Eukaryota; kingdom Viridiplantae; phylum Streptophyta; class Magnoliopsida; order Pandanales; family Velloziaceae; genus Xerophyta; species Xerophyta viscosa. The sequence goes on along the minus strand of MJHO01000036.1, from coordinate 1,683,034 downwards.
TTCAAAAATTGTACTATGTTTTAAAATGTTTGAATGGTTATGTAAATCAATCAGCTGATCGATCATAGTTTCAGTTCTTACTCACAGCTTCCTACCTTTCAGGGAGCAATAACCAAAAGAATGACTGCCATTGAGGAAATGGCTGGTATGGATGTCCTTTGTAGTGACAAAACAGGGACCTTAACTCTCAACAAGCTCACGGTCGACAAAAACATGATTGAGGTTATATACATAACATCTCATTTCAATGGTTATAAATTTGCAGTTCACCAATTCCCTTGCTAACTGTGTTAATATTAGTAGAATTATTGATTCAGGGATATTTGGAACTTATATCTATGCTTTTGTTGTTGAGAGACAATTTTCTATTCTTTTATTGTTGAGAGTTCTCTCCTGGTCAACAGTTAATCTATATCTTATATTGTACTCAGCATTCTCCAGAACACAAGGAGAAAAGAAAAACGTGTAGAGGAGATTGTTTTATTGAACCAACAGATGGATATTCCTCTTTTTTTTTTTAAATTCATGATTATGCATATAGGTTCTTTCCAGAGGTTTCGACAAGGATATGGTTGTCTTGATGGCTGCAAGGGCTTCAAGGTTAGAGAACCAGGATGCCATCGATGCTGCAATCGTTTCTATGTTGTCAGACCCAAAAGAGGTACTAGCTTTTATTTGATTTAATTATATGAATAAGTAATTTAGATTTTCTTGATGCTGATATCAAATTTTCATCTGTACCCTTTTTTTGTATGAATGACCTTGACACCATATATCATCCTTGGCAATTATGGAAGTTGCTATCATTTGAGTCATAAATCTTCGCACAAAGATTATGATGAGCTTTTTTCTTGCTAATCCTATGAACTCATAAACTACTTAGGAATATGCATCAACTCTTTTGAAAATATGACGATCTGCTGAAAAATCTAATTGAAGGCTCGTGATGGAATCCAAGAAGTTCATTTCCTTCCATTCAACCCAACTGATAAGAGAACTGCTCTCACATACTTGGATGCTGCTGGTAAAATGCACAGGGCGAGCAAAGGTGCACCAGAGCAGGTATTAATCATTCACCTAACTTCCTCCCAACTATGTGAAATTTGAGATCTTTTTTTTTTTTTTCATTTTCCTTTTGAGCAAAGCCACTGCCAACAAAAGATAAGGGATCAACATATCAGCTTGTGTTGATAGATAGGACCTTAAGAGTACAGGATATACAGATCAATAAACTACCTCTCCTATTGTTGTTTCCAAATTGGTTGCTCTCTAGAAACACAGAACCTAAACGATGGCGCATCTTAAACACCCTTACCATTCCTACCATCCTTTGTTGAGGTGTAATATTGCTGTTTGTCTTTTTTATCTTTAAAGACCTGTTATCATGCCACTGAATATAGTGAAGACCATATACCTCTCTGCTTGCATTTTGCTGCTCATTTATCTCAGGGGAAGTATAGTGTTTTTTTTTTTTTTTACATTAAAAAATAGTTCCTTTGTGTTTGATTTCAATGCTCATAAATTTTAAAAGTTAAACTGCACATCCTTACGTAGATAAGAATCCAAGAATAAAGTGATATACTTTATGAAAGGTTTGAAAAAGCTGTATATTGAATAATGTATTGGGAATATATACAAACAATAACAAACATTGTGCGAGTCCTGTACACATAATATATACAAACACAGATATATTCTAACATTGTTTATCGAATCCTACCTCCTCTATTAGCATAAGCTTAAGCTTGTACAATGGTTATTTAACAATCAGAAAGAACGAACCTATAAGGTTGGATGCTAGCTATGAAATATCTCTATTTACCAATTTATACAAAAGAAAACGCATGAACTCAAGAGAAAAATATGCATGATTATTTGAAACAGCTGAAACCAAGTGTGGACCCTGAATTTTCTTGAGGAGGGCAAACTATTTAAGAGAATATAAGTTAAGAATTTTTAATTAATAAAATCAGATGAATATTTATTAAATAAAACTATAGAACATAAATATTTATCTTAAGAATAACATATCATAATACATTGCTATAGAGTGCTGATAGATAATTAAGATCTGAATCTGTCAGATACACATCTAAAGTAACATTCGCTAAAGTCATTCATCATCATAAATATAAAAGTAAACGAATTTGGAAGTTGGAACCCCAAGCTTAATTGAAGCTTTGGAACAAGGGAGAAAAAGAGAAGAAGAGGATGAAAAGGAAAAAGAAGATGATGAAGTAGAAAAGAAAAAGATTACCTAAATATAAAGATAAGTATAATTTAATTTAAATGTAGTAGTTGACTAAAACATCTCCATGACTGCCTCACATCTTAGCAAGGAAAAGGAGTTGAATAAGCTGCGAGGTGTTGAATAAGCTGCGAGGTGGTTAGAAAGGTTTTTGGAGAGTTTTATAAAGATTTAATGATGAGGGATGGAGCAAGAGTATTTCTTTTGAAAGGCTGGTACATCCCCCTACTGATAACTGCTGATACTTTCGCAATCTTGTGTAGATTCTCAATCTTGCATGGAACAAGGTAGATATTGAAAGCAAAGTGCATGGAATAATTGATCAATTTGCTGAAAGGGGTCTGCGATCACTTGCTGTTGCTTACCAGGTTTGGCAGTTTCTTAAGTTACTGGCTTAAATAAATAGGCATTCTGGCATTCACAAAGAACAAACATCTTCAATCGCGTAGTCTCCCTGAATGTATAATTATGCATGATCTTTCTCACCGCAGGAGGTACCAGCAGGTACGAAGGATAGTCCAGGAGGACCTTGGCAACTCATTGGTCTTCTTCCTCTGTTTGATCCACCAAGGCATGATAGTGCAGAAACCATTCGAAGAGCACTAGACCTTGGAGTGAGTGTGAAGATGATTACAGGTGCTCATTTACGTTCATGTCTTTTGGCTGATCATATATTACCGTACTTATTAGCAGTTGCTAATTTAACTAAACTTTGAAACAGGTGCAGATGACTTGGTCTAGTTTACAGTAAATTGTAGCACTAGAACACGCTAGGAAGACTAGTGAAACATATAAACTGTTAAATGACAAATAACTGTTTAATGAATATTGATGCACAGTTTTAGCTTCAAGTATATATTTAACCTACATTGCTTGCACTCCTAATTATTATGAATCACGATGACAAATTTCCATGCCTTAATTTCCTTAATTTGAAACTAAGAAATTCTTTTAGTAGACAAGTAGCTTATAAAATGTGATATACGTGGAAACTTTACAAGGTAGGAAACATTTAGAAACATTAATGTGATTTTTTTCTATTAGATGTCATACATCACATTATCATTAAATCATGGTTGATGAATTAAGAAATCTTGAGTTACGAATTAAGAAATATTGATTGACAGCATCTCATCTTCTATGGTGATCTGTTAGAGACTGAGAGGTTAAACTTCAGTTCTCTGAACGACTTCATGAGTTTGTCAGTAATATGGTATGGTTCAACAAACCATAGGGGTATCTGAATTGGAAGATAATATGGATATGTCAGACAGATAGATAAAATGCAGGGATGTTCATCTAAAACCTTGTTTACTTGGATTATATAGGCGATCAATTGGCAATTGCAAAAGAGACAGGGAGAAGATTGGGAATGGGAACAAACATGTATCCGTCATCATCCTTGTTGGGTGCGGATAGAGATGCAAATTTCGCAGCTATACCAGTTGATGATCTGATTGAGCAAGCGGATGGGTTTGCAGGAGTTTTTCCTGGTAGAAATTTTTCTTTTTTCCTTTTTCTCATTCTGATAACTTATATCTTTGGCAAGCTTTCTTAATCCCGTCAATTATCTGTAGAGCATAAATACGAAATCGTAAAGAGATTACAAGCTAGGAAGCATATTTGTGGAATGACTGGGGATGGGGTAAATGATGCACCAGCACTAAAGATAGCAGATATAGGAATTGCTGTTGCTGATTCAACAGATGCTGCTAGAAGCGCTTCTGATATTGTTCTCACAGAGCCTGGGTTGAGTGTGATTATCAGTGCTGTTTTGACAAGTCGAGCAATCTTCCAAAGGATGAAAAATTATACGGTAACCCAAGCTACTCTTTCTCTCTGTATTAACCAATGGCTATGAGACAAAGGCTCTACTTGATTGTATTTCAATCTCCTACCTTGCAGATATATGCAGTGTCAATAACCATAAGAATTGTGGTAAGTTACTAATGAATTTTCTCATCTCAAAAAAAAAAAAAGATACTAATGCTTTTCATCTAGTACTTCTCTTGTGTGTTCCTATTGCCAATTGATTGGCTGTTATCTATTTTGGGAAGTCATTGTTATAATCAAGGTTCTATATAAGTTGTTTGAATCGATGAAAGATAATCATGATTTATATGTGGTCAATACTTTTCATGGACAAGTTGTCAAGATTTTTTTTGTGAAATTGTCTTAGTCTTTTAAAAACCTTGATTACAGCTAAATATCTGTTCTTTCTTATCTATGTTAAACAAAGTTTGTCTTATTAATTTATGACTCACCAAATAAACAAAGGGCACCAAATAACGCATCGTAATTGGCATTTCATGTCAGTAATTCTGAAAAAGGTGAACAGAATAAAGCATGTCCTCTCCCAACCACAAAAAAAGTATTAAGTTTTATAATGATTCAACTTACCACCAAAAGGCTAACTGTAGGCATAGTATTAATAAGATCTGTACTAGCTTGCACAGGTTAATCCCAACAATCTGGGTTTCGTAAAGATCAATCTGGATACTTGTCTGTAGCTTGTAAATTATAAAACAAAGATAGAAAAATGTTTACACATGGCATCTACACTTTTGTATCATTGCACTTCTACTTGCATGTTTTTCTAGTTTTGTTCATATTGATAATATTGTTTCTCTTCACAGCTTGGATTCTTACTACTGAATGTTTTCTGGAAGTTTGATTTCCCTCCTTTTATGGTTCTCGTGATTGCCATTCTCAATGACGGTTAGACCAGCATCTCAATTGAGGTTTATAAACAAGAAAGCCTTATTGCTTTTGTTTATTAATGTTTTTTTGTATGCTATTTCAGGTACTATCATGACCATCTCAAAGGATAGGGTCAAGCCATCTCCTCTTCCTGATAGTTGGAAGCTTTCAGAAATTTTCACTACTGGAATTGTGATTGGTTCTTATTTGGCGATCACTACAGTTACATTTTACTGGGCAGTTTATGAAACTAGCTTTTTTGCGGTACACATATCTTCACTATCTTCTTTGTGTGATTATTTCTAATACAACATCCATGTTATCAAGCTACTAGTCTCCTGTTTAATCATAATCATACATTACAAGCCTGTACCATCAAAGACATAAAGATCTTTTATATCTACTTTCTGTCGGTAGTAAAAAAAAATATTCAAATGGATGGATAGGTTAAATTATAATATTGGTCCCCAGAGTTTAGCCACCCATTTTATTTAAAATGTCTTAAGATGAACTTCATAAGATGAGAAGTTTGTCTTATAAAAACCTGTGGAAATTTCTTCTTCCAGTTCCTCTTGTTCTTCCCTTTCTAATTTTAGAATTTATATCATTGCTGTGTTATTTTTTACTTTCTTGTGTTTTATTTTTGTTATATTAAATTTTAAAAAAATACCAAGGATTTGACAGAAACTAATAATCTTTGAGAGAAACTAACTCCTCATAGCAAATTTGTCCTGAAAAAAACGAATATGCAGCATTAGCAATCACCCTAGGGACTGTTCAACCAAAGTGTAAATACGTGAGGCATTCGGCCTCATGCATGTTCTTCTCTGTTTCATTTCTCCCCTGAATTCAATACTCTTGTTGCTCTCTTCAGAACCATTTCAAGATCAGAGACTTCAACAAGCATAATCGCAATAATGCAGATGCAAATGAGATATATGATGAAACAGAAATGCTGGCATCTGCTGTTTATCTTCAAGTGAGCACCATTAGCCAGGCATTAATATTTGTAACTCGCTCCAGAGGATGGTCCTTCCTAGAAAGACCAGGTCTTTTCCTAGTTGCTGCATTTGTCATCGCTCAACTGGTATGTTTGTTATCTTCTTATTCGTATACTGAATTTTGTAATAAGACGAGGTATCTCTAAGGCGGTAGAAGGGCTGCAGAGTAGGATCAACTTCTCAATGTATGAACCATGACCCCCTATTCCTTCTTGAATGTAAAAACCACATAGGTGGTAGTAGAGATGCATAGCAACACTACGACCACTAATCTAATCTCAAATTAGCTCTTTAATAGGCAGAATCATTGCTATCACATGTTTCATAATTCAGATCAAAGACAACACTATACATGTAAACTAAAGGTGAAAAGCATGTCCACCTCACCTTAGAGTTTTATATGGTCGTCAAATTTAGATGTACAAAGCATTTCTCTATTTTAGATATTAACTAGTTTTATACCCGTGCGATGCACGGTTATAAGTCATATATATATAATCATATAAATATAAATAATGATGTTGAAAATTTTAACTATTTTTTATATTTTTAATTTCATACAAATTTTATTTTATTAAAATATTATACTTTATTCGTAATATGTTATTAGAGTAAGAAGAAATTTTAAGTACCATACACAAAATTATTCGAGAATTGACGTTAAATGATATATGTATATGATTAAAAAATTTTGTACATGATAAAGTTTTATTTTAAAAAAATTAATATTACATAATATATAATATATATATAATTATTTTTATACTATTTTTTAGATTATTTTTATAAATTATTATTTTAATTAAATATTTATTTGTAATATTAGACCTTTTATATTTTTCAAATAAGTTACATGACTTTATAAATTTCTATCAATTAATACAAATACCATATTGCTTGTTTAGAATAAGAATAAATACTATATGGCATACCAAAAATTATTCAAAATGCCACAAAGTATAACGACTTTGATCACCCAGTTTTATATATATGTATATAGATTATAAAACCATTACCTCATTCATATGCTTTATTGAGCACATAATGCTACAAACCAAATCCACCCAGTCCTGTGCCACTTGCCTAATATCTTGAAAACTTCTACAATCCACGATATGTTAAAGAAAGTTAAAAGTTTGAACTTCCTGTGCAGATTGCTAGTGTGATAGCTGCAACTGCAAACTGGACATTTGCCGGAATAAGAGGTATAGGATGGGGTTGGACTGCAGTTATCTGGCTTTACAACATCATTGTATACATGTTCCTTGATCCTATCAAAATCTGGGTTCGTTATGCGCTTAGCGGGAAGGCGTGGAATCTGGTTCTTGATAAGAGGGTGAGTCATCCTTTCATACTTCTCGTAACATCACTATGTGTTTGAATTTCCTTTTCTTTCCTTTCCCTTTAGCTCAGTATATGTGCTGGTTATATTTGGGCAGACTGCATTCACAACCCAAAAGGACTTTGGAAAGGAAGCTCGGGAGGCTGCATGGGCTCATGAGCAACGAACATTACATGGCTTGCAGACTGCTGAGACACGGATCCGTACTCCATTTACAGATATTAATCAGATGGCTGAAGACGCTAAAAGGCGTGCAGAAATTGCAAGGTAAAATATACGCAAAACATAGTCCTTGGGTTTCTTAGTGATTATATCTTTTTGAAATCATTACCTGAGCTCCTTTTGTTAATCTATGCATAAGAACTACACACTCTTAAAGGAAGGGTGGAGTCATTTGCAAAGCTTAGGGGTTTGGATATTGAATCCATAAATCAGCACTATACTGTTAACAGATCGATACAAGTATGCTTTTAAGATTCTCAAGAGACCGGTCATGGGCATGATTCCCCTCGTTAATCTCATTAGAAAAAAAAAAGGAAGATCTTCAAGAGGCCAGGAATCTATTTGCTCCGTAGCTTGTTCATTATACACTGATATTGTCCCTGTTGTTGTGATTACTATCAAATGTCTTCCATTTGTACTTTGAACCATGGTTTTCGGTGCGGGACGGCATGTGCCTGTTCCGGCAGTTGTCGGCACGGCACGTGTCAAAAAATCTTATATTTGAATTTTTAAATTATTTTTTATTTTTAAAAAATAATAAATAAATATATATTGGTATGGTTGGCACGGCACCATCGGCACGACGGCACGTGCTGGGATCTGAGTTTACCGAAACTCGACTCAGCTCGGCACAGAAAACTTTGCTTTGAACAAGAAGTTATGATAGCAGGAAGGTCAATAAAAAGAGAATTACTACTACGACAAGCAGCTACTACCAAAAAGGTTAAATTACATTTTGTAGCATCGTATAATTGCAAACATCTTTAGTAGAAAAACAGAACAGAGTATGAACCTATGTGTGTAACAACAGTGCTAGTTGCTTAAGGAAGGAGTCGTCTCCCACTAGTCATGATGTTTAGTAAGAGAAGTCATCATAGCCACACAAATAACAAAACTACGAAAATTAAAGGATAGAAGTGAAACCAGAAGCATTTTTTAAGCACAAGATCTTAACATCACTTCGCAGGATATCGATGAAGTTTTCTGTTTGGATTTTGTGATTTTATTTGATCCAGGTTTCTTAAAGTTACCTCAAACACATAAACCGTGGTGGAAAACAATATTCATTGACCTAAGAGGGAAACTATACAGATTCCAAAAAGGTTCTCAAGCAGCTTGGTGGAAGATCACACACAAAAAAAAACCTGTTATGCGAACCTTCACGAATTGGTCGGCGCTCAAAGTGCTAATCTTTTCACTTGATTGCTACAATCCTCGTGCGTATGAATCGGTTTTTCAATCCATTTGTTTCAATTTCGAACAAGAATAAGCATCCAAGTTAGAAAGCTTGCTTACCTCATCTGCCTTTGATGTGAATCTGCAAGCAGTCTAGCACGTAAGATGTCCTATTCCATTATTGATGATCTCGATCCCCTGAAAGGAACTCCCAAACTCTATCTTCGACTAGAATAGAGATGTCAACCGTACGGGACCGGACCGGCCAGCACGGCCAATGACGGGCCGGGCTGGCACGTCCGCATAGTGGCAGTTCGGCTCGGACTGTCAGCCCGCACGGGCCGGCCCGTTAAAATTTTTTTAAAAAGTTTTTTAAATTTAAAAAAATAATAATTAAAAAAAAAGAGTGCTGCCTTGGGCATGCGCTGCATGATGGGACAAGGCATCCCATAATTACAAAAGAAAAAAAAAAAGTGATGGCAACGCGCTGCCTCTATATATATATATATATATATATATATATATATAATATATAATGCCCATGCGGGCCGGCCCGCACGGCTTGCACAGGCCAAGATAACGGAACTGACCCGCACTGCATCATGTGCGGGCTGGCCCGCAGGCCGCGGGCCAAATTGACATCTCTATCTTCGACCTCAACAACACTACATCCAGCCTCCTTCCCCTGAAGTTCTCAACATCTCCGACCTCTTTCTTTTTTGCATACAAATTCCTCAACATAATGTAGTTCCTCGGATTCACAGGTTCAATTTTTGTGGCCTTACGCAATATCTTGTTAGCCCTGGCAACATCCCCTGATTTCCAAATGCAAACAATAAGAAACTCAATATGATACCGTTATCCATAGATGGCATTTCGTTGATCAGCCTCTCCGCCTCGTTGAAATAACGTCCTCAACCTAGGAGGTCTGCCATGTATCCATAGAGCTCAACTCTTTTTTTTACACCGAATACCTTCATTGCCCCAAACCACTTCCTCCCTTGTTCAACAAGACAACGCTTCTTTTGCGAAACGATTCACAACATAAACGTTGATCATAGATTCCATCGGGCAAAATGTAGATAGAAGCAAGGTTTTCTGTGCCAAGCAGAGCCGAATTTCGGTAAACTCAGATCTCGACACGTGCCGACCGTGCTGATATATATTTTTAGTTGTTATTTTTTTAAAATAAAAAGAAAAATTAAAAATTAATTAAAAATTTCAAATATAAGATTTTTTGACACGTGCTGTGCTGGTTCGTGCCGTGCCGATAACTGTCGCAACATTCACGGGCTGTGCCGAGCGGCACAAAAAACCGTGGATAGAAGTTGCCTGAACAACTCAATTGCATGGTGCGATTGCCTGTTCTGGCTACTCCCATTAATCGTCGTGTTCCAAGAGTATAAATTTCACTCCTCCATCTCATATAATAATAATCTATCAGCCTCCATTTACAACCTTGCAATACCCAAATTATATACTAGTCCAATAAACCACATTCTCTCATCCAATTCATCAAAACGATCTTAGCAGAACTCACATCGCCCAACACATCATCAATCAAAGCATTAAAAGCAGCAGTGTCCTTCTCGTGCATGCATGGAAGAGCTCCACTGCAGCTTCAACATTACCCACATTTGCATATCCAATGACTATCGAAGTCCATGACGCATGGCTTCTCCGGGGCATTTCGTCGAACACCATCCTTGCAGAATTGAGATTACGCCATTTTGCGTGCATATCTACGAATCCAGTGGACGTATTACACGCGTCAAAATCGAACCACAATATCAAATTTTGACCTGGATTTGTATTCCCTCCCGATTGAACTCCGACTGAGCACAGAAATTGAGCAAGAAAGGGAACGTATAACTATCGGGGAATCCATCAGGAGGACCTCTCAAGAGATCGAGGTAGAGGGAAATGCGATTGCAACTACGAAACATTCGACTTGCGACTGCGTGCTAAGTTTGTAAACGTTGCAGATGCGGGAGTCTCGGCGGCCGAGGTGGTAGAACAATCGGCGGGCATAGCGCGAAATATAAGGAGATGGAGAGAATTAGGTCGAACTTCTGGCCTCAGAACGCAGCAGACGAGAAAGACATAGGCGTTCTTCTCGGCTCCATATATCGTCGGCGACGGCGGCGGAGCTCCGCTGCCTCCGCATTTCTTTAAGACTATTTTTACATTTCTTTATAAAGAAATATGCCGCAGAGTTGTGGGTGCATATTTTGGTGAAACAAGAAATTTATACATGCTTTTAGGGGTTCCACACCCACGTTTGAATATGTGGTTCTAATCCTGCTGTATGCGAGTTTTTACTTTTTAGATAATAGGTGGACTTTATCTTAGAAGTAGCTCGAACTTGTTTAAACTTGACTCGAGCACACTGAATTGGAGCCGAGTTTGTACACTAATTCGAGCTCGAATAATTAAATAAGCTGAGTCCGAATGTCATATTATTATGCTCATTAGATTCGCGAGCATTAATTAATTTTTCTATTTTACTCAAAAATTATTTATAACATTATTTAAATTGTTAAGAGTTTAATCTTAATTCGATTGATACAATTGATACGAGGTCATCGAGTTTCGCTCAATTAGACTCAACCTCACGTTTGAGATTTTTTGAGTCGAGCGCAGTTTGATCTCAGCTTCTGAAACTCATTAAAGCTTTGGCAAAACTAATCGGTCCGAGTTTCGGCTTAATGGTGCTCGGCTCGAACTTGACTCATTTTCATCCCTACTTCGGAGTGCCGAGTCATCCTAGATTCACAAATTTCTATGTCCAAAACACTTATTCTCCTTTTCTTTTTTTTTCCTTTTGAGACAGAATCTATTTAGAGTCATCACACTCATTATCAGGGGCCAAGGGCTGAGCATTCGGGTCAACCCGAACCGAACCGACCCGAACCGAAATTTTAAGGCTGACCCGAACCGAATACATTCGGACCCGAACCGACCCGAATTTCGTTTCAACCCGAACCGACCCAAACCGACTAAAATTCGGATTAGTTCGGGTTGGTTCGGGTTGACCCGAATAATAGTAAAAGTTAATTTTATTCACTACCAATTCGAATTTGGGTCGGTTCGGATCGACCGAATAGTTATAATATGAATGTTTTGTTTAAAAAGAAAAAATTAGCACATAAAACTAACGAAAACTAATTAAAATATGACTCGCTAGGATAATTCGGGTCCAACCCGAACCGACCCGAAATTCGATTACCGAACCCGAACCGAATTATATAGACCCGAACTATTAAAATGCCGATCCGAACCGAACCCGAAATTTAGACTTTGTTCGGATCGGTTTGGTTCTATTTTTCGGGTAGGTTCGGATAATGCTCAGCCCTAGGCCAACCGGACCTTGCTTAAGCCAGGAGAAGCAGGCACTGTGCACATACATTTTTTGTATTCTAAGCACCCATCATTTTATACTCTCTTTTGTTAATTACTTACCATCATGGTCCTTTTATTGGATCATTAACAAGGCCCAATCCTGGACTTACTCTTGGACCACCAGTTGGGCCAAGCCTGGAATGGGAGCCATTTCGTGTCCATTCTAGTTTGGCATCGTGGGACCACGTTCGAAACCGACTCGCGAACAGTTCGGGAATCCATGTTTCCAAACACGTGTTCTCCTTTCAGATCCACCTGCTTGCTGACGTGTGAATCACGAGCCGGATTGTAATGTGAATCATGGCCACGTTGATCACGATGCGGAACGCACTAGCAACTGTTATTTTTGTAGAGAAGTTTTCGGCGTATACAAAAACACAAAAAGTTTCGGCTTCTGTCATCATTTCCCACTAGAAATGTATGAAAATGGAAGTTTAACTATATATTTGATGAAATTCAGTAGTATATATGTTGAAAAAATGTAAAAATCAGCTACTTTTACCAATTTTTTTTTAAAGTTTAGATGTTTCATAGTGCTTTTCAAATTAGTATTTTTGAATATTATTATTTAATATTTGGACAATTTTATTAATTGATAAATATTTGATAGATGGTATTTTGATTATGATAATAATAAGGAAAATTTCAAGGTTTTTTTAAGCAATTTTGTTTTCTCTTAATGTATATATATATCCTTCAATTACCGATATACGGGCGAGATTCTTGTCAAATATTAATGAAAAAAGAAGGGGGAATTTCTTTTCTTTTCTATTGATTTGAATAATATTGAAAGAATTAGCGTTTTCTCCGCTCGATAATACAGATTTTACCTTAAAAACAAAAGAAAATAGTGGGGATCTCACTGATCATACCGTCTATCTACCTGCGAATCGGTGAATCACGATGCACGTGCTTCTTCCAAAATTTCTGTACGGAATCATAAAATGAACGTAATCCAATCCAAAATGACGCTGCTTTGCCTTCTGCAGGTCATTATCAGGCTCTACTAAGCTCTCAATCAAAACAAGATACGATCTTAAAATAACTCAAATTCTACTATGCTCCACCGAGAATCCGTTCCGCATTCTATAATAAAAAATATATTTTTATAAGATAAGATGAGTCACAGTTTGGTATAATCAAGAAATTCTCTCAGCTTTCAGAACTTATTCCGAATTTTATCTGTTTTGAGAAATATTTCGAAACGCTCAAATTAAAAGCCGTTGTGATTATCAGTGATTTTTAGAGGATTTTTAGGATATATTATCGTATATACAGATATAATATGTGAAGGATGGTAAAGTATGACCTGGATTTCCGAAAATTTAGTAGTTTATTTTTATTTATTATTTGTTTTACACATAATAATATTAGGTTGTTTGTTGTGGCGACGAGTCCCACGTCTTCTGAACACGCCGTCATTGGAAAGCGACTTCGATTCGGATATTATTAGCTGGACGATATAGATCTTTCTACTGGCTTGCTAACGTCAAGATTTGTGGACGAGATTCATTTTATTAAGATAATATAATTTGTTTTGTATAAATATTTGGGTATAAAAGAGAAGAACTAAGGAGTTAGTAACAAGAACTAAGTGAAAGGCAGAGAGCGATTTTGGAACGATGGAGAAGAGCTTGTTTGATCCGAGGATGCAAGCTTCAGTCATGGCGAAGATGGGACCGAGGCCGTCGTCTTCCTGCTCATGGCGACGATTTTCACCGCCTTCGTTTAAATCTAAACAGAGAGGTAACGTCGCTTCTTTTTTTTTTTTGATTTTTAGGGTTCTTCTTGTTCATGAATGTCGGTCGTCTCTGTATCAGATTTGTCTATAAAGGCTTCATCATATTCAGCCGCAGAAATTTCAAGTGAAGATACAGGTTTACTGGAAGAAAACAGATATTTGGCGAGTGAAGTATATAGATTGTATGGCATCAATGGTGCTTGTTCTAGTTCATCTCTGGCAGAAATTTATGTGCTTGATGCTACTGATGATGAGTATGAAGGAGTCATCATCAATCCAGATGGATTGCCACCAGACCCTGCTAAATTTGCATCCAAACTTAGAACTTCACTTTCTTATTGGGATCTCAAGGTATATACATTTTTTTCTCAGCAAAAAAAAAAATTAAAAAAAATGTAATACATCATATTTTTTTGAATTTGGAGTAATATTTAAGCAAGATATATAGAAATATTATAATTTGTTATATTTTCATTAGAGTTAATTGCTATATATTTGACAAATCTATCTTTTTGTACGAGTAAAAGTACTGAAATTTGTGTATTTTTTGCTTCAGGGAAAGAAGGGTGTATGGCTTAAATTGCCAGTGGATCGTTCAGAACTTGTACCTATTGCAATTCAGGTGCAATAGCATAATGTCTTATGTTTTCCTAATAAAATTTAATCATGCGGAAATTTTTATTTCGCTTTTTTACAGAGCGGGTCATTCTGTTTCTTCAATTTTTTTTTATTTTTTTAAACTTAGTAGAAACTAGCTTATATTTTAGAGATCTTGTAAAAAAAATCCTGGTTTGTAAAACTTGACAAATAAGCCCCTAACTATTTGAAATATTACAAAATTATTCCAAAATATGTATATAAGTATTTTTTTTTTCTTTAAAAAAATTGAATAAGAAATATATTAATTGTGGTGCCTATAATTTTTTTAATTCAAATTTTATTTTAAAAAAATATGTTTAAATAGATATTGTGATGCTATAAATTTACATAACTAATATACATTTATATTGAAGTATCTTTTTAAAAACAATTTATACAAAAGTGGTAAAGTATATCAAAATTCTTTGTTTAGACTCAAAAAATTTATACATATATATTTTAGTTTAATTTTGTAATTATCTGAAAAAAAAAAGTTATTTGGAAGGATGACAAAAAATATGGTTGATTTGACATTATTCTATATTCTAACACCTCATATGGGAAAAGAACTACTCGAATACTGTTCACCTTGTATTTTTCATGTATTATTGTGAACTTCTCATGATCGAAAGAAGCCTTTAGATCGTAGATTTTTGCCGAATTTTTGCAAAGAACAATAAAAATACTCTATTTGCTGATATAGTTAATCATTTTCTTGGCTGCAGGAAGGTTTTGTATACCACCATGCAGAACCAGCATATGTTATGCTTACATATTGGCTCCCTGAAGGACCTTCTTTACTTCCTGCTAATGCAACCCACCATGTTGGAGTAGGAGGTTTTGTACTAAATGATAAAAATGAGGTAAATCTTTTTTTTTTTTGGTTTTTTTTTTGGGTTCATCTTCACGAAGTTCATCATTTTTGTCCAGTGGATATCTGGATGAACAAGACATTTTTTTTTCTTGTAGGATTAGTTCTAGATAAGCTTATAATTGGTTCTTGTGTATCTGGTGGCTAAGCTTTGTTAAGAAAGTGTTATGTCAGTCACCTGTCAGCTATATAAAAAAGATAAAAATAAAAATAAAATGATAGTCTACCACATCATTTTTGTTCGTTTCTGCATAAAACCTTTTTTTTTTTTTTTTTTTTACTTACGTTCACAGCCTAACATGAGTTTTATGAAATTTCTAAGGTACTTGTGGTGCAAGAGAAGTATTGTTCTTCATCATCTGCTGGCTTCTGGAAACTTCCAACTGGCTTCATTCTTGAGGTACTTTTTTTTTATGATTATCATCAACAGAAACAGATTTATTCTTTTTTAAAAAAAAAAAAAAGAAACGGAAATAAATTAATGTCTCGGTATCTGCCTTCTGCTTGCAGTCTGAGGAAATATTTTCAGGAGCTGTGAGAGAAGTAAAGGAAGAAACTGGTGTAAGATAACAAAACTATTTTTCTTCCCTTCTGAGCCACTACTATCAAAATTGACTTAATTTCTCCCATCATGATTTTGACAGATTGATACCGAATTTCTTGAAGTGATTGCTTTTAGGTAATTTCCCTGCTTAATCTATAGAAAATTATCCAAAATAACAATGTACAGATGATGATCCGTTTTTTTCAATATGTATCTCAAATTGTACAGGCATGCACACCAATTGTCTTTTGGAAAATCAGATTTATTCTTTATCTGCATGCTGAGGCCATTATCAACTCAGATTGAAATAGATGAACATGAAATACAAGCTGCAAAGGTAATTCTTTTAATCAGTTGATATCTAAAATAGTTTTTACAAACCAAAAATAAAGCAGAAATCTTTGCAAGGAGAACAGTAACTATGCTGGTTAACAATTTAATGGAACGTATATACATTACACATAACAGCATGCAGAGTTGGTAGTTTTTGGGGAATTTTATAGATTTGTTATCATTCACAAACATGTACGGAAACAGCTGTTATGTAGGGGATCGAAGGGGTCTAACCCATCAGAAGATACGAACCTGAGATTGAGTTAGAGATTATGGTTTCCTGCAGAATTATATTAGGAGTTTTATTTGGAGAGTATTAGGAAAATACTTGTATTAGAAAATATATTATTTAGAGGAGAATATTTAGGAATTATTTTAGGACAGAATTTGGTAGGATCTTGGAGAACTAGCCCTTATAAATATTCGATATATTCCTTACTTTTCATTATGAAGAAATATAGTAATTTCAGTTACACTAGTTTATAGCTGTAGTTTGTAGAGCCGCCACCTGGCCGCCGGTGTTTTATTTTCGCCGCGTCCGGGCCGCCGATGTGAGCCGATCCTTCGGAGTAATGATTGCGTATATCTGATCCTCTCCAGACTCCGTCCAACGGGACTCCTGTTGTACTCTTTTCTTTTCTGTTATGTTTTTTCTTTTTATCCTGATGTTCATATTTTCTTGACAGTGGATGCCACTGGAAGAATTTGTGGAGCAACCATCCATCCAAGACGATAAGATGTTCCACAAGATCATCGATATATGCATCGCAAGGCTAGGTAAACAGTACTGCGGTTTGGCAGCTTATCCGGTAATTTCAAAGTTCGACGGGAGGAGATCATCTTTGTATTATAACGTAGCGGAGCCACAAGATTACAACTGCAACTGCAAAGTGGAGTGATAAAAAAAATGTCATTCCCCAACTTTTCTTCTATGATTTATCCAAAAAGAACTGCTGTAACAAACAAATCCAGGAGTTATTTTGCAACCTGGATCTCTCTACCTGTATATAGAATGTCTACATGAGTACATATCATCTTCTATCCAACTCTTGTCTTAGTTCTTGATTTACTAGTATTAGTTCCAATTCGTTTCAAATTTATGGATTTTAATTATATTTTGTTTTATAATTATAGATAGTTTGAACACGGGTATATATTGTGGAAAAATTTTATAATGAAACGTTTACGCTACGTCAACATATATTTTTATTTAAATTAAAAAAATAAATATTATAAATATTTTTTAAAAAAAAATTATAAATAAAATTTGTAGATTTTGATGAGATTTACAACTTTCATAAAATCTACAAATTTTATGTTTAAAATTTTTTCAAAAAATATTTCCAAATATAGGTACTTTGAAGCTTCAAAGTTTAACGGATTGAACAAATTTTTAAACAGTTTTTAAATTCGTTAAACTTTTAAAACAATTTTTAAACAGTTTTCGAACCCGTTAAACTTTTAGAGCTCCAAAACATATTTTTAAAAATATTTTAAAAAAAAAAAATTTAAAAAAATATTTTGCCACAAATTATAAGGTGTTCAGAACATGCAAACACAGTTATATATTGTAAGTGTAGTATTTTCAACTTATATACACAGTGTTCTGAATGAATAAACACAATATTTCTTTAACTTTAAATTTCTCCCAAGCCGGATTCATATAAATTGACACACTTTACAGTATATGCCCAGAGCCGTTTAGAACAGATAGTTACATTTCAGCCCTGATGTTTAAACATATTGATAAATTTGCCCCCACTCACAAATCAGTTCCTATATTGAAAACCAGAAGCTGATATATTTATTCCCAAAAAAAAAAAAAAAAAAAAATTCTGTTTTTGGGGGTTGATTATTGAAAACAAAAGCAACTATACACAAGCAAAGCTATTGCGACTACAAAAAGTACCCAGATCTAAACACAATATATATTATGAAAGAAAATTACAAGCTTATAGTGATATTTAGAAAATCAATTCAGACAGCTAAAAATTGATCAATAAATAATTGCCAAGCAACAGGAAAATTTATAAAAGAGGACTGTTACATATGTGTTTTACAAAAGGGTCTAATATAAATATAGAAATTAGGTCCAAACTTATGGATGCTGGTTTATATAGGCCACCAGCACTTTCATTCACAAAAAAAAAGAGGAAAAAAAAAACAAAAAAGAAAATAAAATCACACTCACAAACTCAAACGTACCCACTATCGGAAAGTAGGAATACGCACATCCAGGATCATCTTAACATGTATTATCGGGATTGATCCAACAGAGAAGCCTATTATGAACAGCATTGCCCTAATGAATTGCACAAGTTCGAGCACAATGCATGTGTGCATCGTTCCACGCTGACGAACAAAGCAGATAATGGAATCCCATGATAGTCAAAACATTCGGCCGCTCATATCGAAAGTTGCCTGTTCTTATGTTCTTCAAGTTTTTTCTCCACAAGGTCATGAAGATTTTTAAGTACTGTTCTTGCAAATATTTTAGCTTCCATAGGGGCTGTTGCAGCACAAGCTGCCGCACGTAGAACCCGGCTTGCTCCAGTTTTATCTAGAAGTGTCGCATGGTGCATTGCATGTCTCCCATCGGGTATGGTGAACTGTAAAAGAAACATAAACCAAAGCTGATTTTGAAGACGGTTGAGATACAAATGCCGCTATTAAACAGAAATCCTGCCATATTATCGCACTTCATTTGGACTTGAACAAATCTTAATTCAAGTGGCTGCGTCATACAATATCTCCACATTTTAAAGCAATGGCAGTAGAAACCACTATTGGAGATTACATAATTATATTAGGAAAGTATGAATAGCAAAACTTCAGAATGCAACCAAGGTTTTCCATGTCGTGCCGAGTCAAACTTTGGTAACTTCCAAATTCGAGACGTGCCGACTTTGCCGAGCCGTTCCAATAATAAACGATTTTTTTTTAAAACTTTAATATTTTATAATAAATAAAAACAAAAGAAAGTAAATCTGAATTTTTAAACAATTAAAAATTAAAAAAAAAATCCGGTCACACGCCTCGTCACCTTTAAGGTCACGCGTGCGCGACTCAAGGTCGCGTAGGCGTGCAGCAACTGTTCATCTTCCTCCGCCTTGCGGAGGAAGATAAACATTAAATTATTATTTAAAAAAAAAAAGGGAAAGAGAGAAAAATGAAGAGGTAGAGGCAGCAACGATGGCACTAGTGGCAGTAGGATCTTCTCGTCTTCTCTCTTTTTAAACTTTAGTTCCGGTATAGCTGGGCCGTCTTCTTCTTCTTTTCTTCTTTTTTTTTTATATAAATAGTGGTGTGAGGTGCTGTGCCCGGGCGTGACGGACAGCACTGTTCGATCATGGCGACCGAAATGGTCAGCACAACCAAGTGGGCGGACCGGCCCGTCTCGGTGCCGGATCCTAGCAGACCCGGCATGTGCGTGCCGTCTGGCACGCAAAACCATGTTTTAAACATGCTAGCCTTCACTCAAAAGAAATAATACGGGCTGGGATCAAGAAAGTGTGCCGTGTACCTGAAGAAGTGCAAAAGCAGCACAAGCACGTAGTATAGATGAAGGATTCCTAAGCATGGCAACAAATCTCCCAATCTCAGCACCACTATAAGAAAGAAAATGGACAATAAGGCACTAAGATTTTCCCAGCATATAGCTCAATCCAATTTACAGTATAAATAGTAAAAGCAAATTAGACTACAATTTGATATAGACTGAATACATCAGAATGAACAACTGTAATAGAGATTCAGAACCTGCATCGCAAATGACCTGCTTCCTGTATACGAGCTGCTTCAGCTACTTGCACTAGGGCTGTGGGAGATGTGGATGCAGCAGCACTTGAGAATAAATGTGGATCTGAAAATGTCAGCACAAAGGCTTCTATATGCTTCAAGGCCATCCTTCTAGCACCATCTAAGTTAGCGCTCTTTGACGCACCTTCCGCAGAAGAGCCAACCAATGCAATTTCATCCATTCTGTAGCAGTATAAGAGAAATGATAAAAAGACATTCAGCTTCAACAAACACTCACTGTTACTAGTAGAATTTTGTTATGAACATGCTTAGAGGATGCTGAAGCCTGAATCAACATTCTCATACGGTAGCTATAGTACAAACTATCAATAACACCAAATGCCTTCTTAAAAATACGTGGTATTGACCCTTTACCCTATGGTCACATTAAATTCATAAGCTATGTTCTACCATTAAACTTGCTTCGCTGTCATCTCTTGTTGTTCCATTTCTATACACCTTATTGGATGTTCAAAGTCCAAAAGCCAAAAAAAAGCAAAACCATTCAAGGGATTTGGTCGGTCTGTCAGGCAAATTGGCAGGGCTGGGCCGTGACTGTATAGCCTGTGGGCTCCACCACAACCTCGCCTTATATTCTATTAGTCCTTCATTTTATTTTACTGACGTGAGCCGGAACATGTAGGAAATAAGAGAGTTAATAAAGCATGCTGAAGCAACATCTATAAGAACATTCTAATTAATACACTAGTAATCCTAAACTACAGAGTATCAATAACACCAAGTGCTTTATCAAAAATATACGATAAAACTGCATCCCGCCATCCCATGTCACCATTCAGAACTTTATTTCTTCCAATTGTCCTTCACTGTTGCACTTCTCTTTCTTGTATATTTTATCTTCTATTTCTTGTTTATTTTATCTACGCTTATAAGGAGTTTTCAAAAGCCAACATAGCCCAAGAAACCCCACAAAGGTTTTTTCTCTAAGTCTATCAGGTCCATCTGGCAGTGACTAGACTCTAGAGCCTCACGTTCGAGCCCAACCCTACCCTAAATTCTATTATCTTTTCATTTTCTTTTAATTGTGCAGGCAGGCACACAAAGAAACTAAGAGATAGTTACAACATCTGAAACCCTACACCTTTAAAGCCATTTACTAAAGTTGTTTAAAATCAGCTTATGTTTGATCATTTGTTAAGAGGATGAGCCATATCTTCTAAGCCATCTAAAGTTACATTTGACAAGCAACTTGTAAAGAGTGAAAATATGATCTTTTTGGGCTAGAATTAGAAATCCTTTCTTTACAACCACCCCCCAACCTCTCTCTCCAAAAAAAAAACCTTCAGATTGACATTCATAGGAGTGGCATTGGTTTAGGCAACTGACTATGACAGGAACTTTGTTTTACCCTAAATTTTACATTCTTAGGAGAACATATGATGCGGTGCAAAGCTGACTTTCAGATATTGCCTACAGGCAACTTGTCAGGAAAAGCGGGTAGTGCCTTCTCTACTGACAAGGTATCTCTATAGTAAACTAGTAATATGAGGCCTAGCATGTTTATGTGGGGATGCACGATAGACAATATAAGTATTTGAAAACAAAAGTGATTGATATAGTTGGGAGATGCAACATCAGGCAGTAATTGCCTTTACAAATGCTAGAGATCTCAAAATAATCTGTATAGTGATGCGGCATTCCAAAAGTCCACACATTTACATGTATCATGGGACCCAACATTGAATCATGCAACATGTAAGATGCCACATCAATTTTAAACCTCATTGGAAGTCTCTAGCATTTCTACATGTTAATATCAATTGAACACTGAGGTGGTTCCAGACAAATAGGCATAAAGGCCATATTTATATTCATTGTTCCAAAAACTCTCATGACACAACACAAGTTACAAATATAATATTTAGGGGCCCGACATTTTGGGTTGCCTAGTCAAAACTCATGACAAAGATCCTACTATTATACGAATATTCTAATATTGATATGAAGCTCTGCCCAAGGCTACTCCTGGCACATATGCTAGCATTTGACAACCCTCACAAAGAAAAAGACATGATAAATGTAGAATGATGATACTGGTTTACCTTCCATCAAACATATATGCAAGTGCTAATGCTGCCATAAAGCGGGCCATTTTTGATCCGGACGATGAACAAAGGTGTACAAGGACCTGAACTCCCCCTTCTTCAACTATCCGAAGCGCATTGCCAGAATTAAAAGCCAGATTCCAGAGCGCACCTGCAGCAGTCTCATGGACATCCTGAAAATAGAGAAGATATGCATAAATAAAGAACTAAGACCACACAGCAAAAAAAAAATGTGCATGCTTCTCAACAAAAACAGAGCTGTTGAAATGTGTCCTTATGTATTTACCACATAGCAGATAACTCACCCAAGCTTTTAAGAGGAAGTGCAAGCTTTTGCAACTTATAAATAGAATGCCTACTTTGTACAATCTCATCAATAGCTTTCATACTTGCAAACACCTGAACCTATAGGCATAGCCAAGCAATTTACTTTTATGAACTACTAAGGCAACGGTCACCAAACATGTCTCAATGTCACATCTCACTAACACAACATGCCCAACTTTTTGATGAGTTGACCAAGTGAACTTATGAGTTTCTAAGACTATGGCATCTATGTGAATGAAGTGACCCACATTTGAGCAAAAACATTTTGGTCCTCAGAAAAGAAGGCATCTTCTTCTAGTCACATGACATAGCTTACAGTTTTCATGAAACTTTAGTTGCACATTATTACACAAACATGTAATCCAGAAACGAAAAATCTACAGTTCTATAAAAAATGATCTTTTGGAAGACCTTTAACTTCAAAATGCATTCACAAAGCTGAACTGCCAAAACCTACTGAATTATTTAACCAAAAGAAACAATCATTTTGTCTTTCCAATTGCAGGATCTTGTAGGAAGCCAACAAAATTGAACTATGGCAACTGGACTCTAGGTCAAGGACAACACCAACTGACATCTGCAATCCAATACAAAAGCAGGCATTCATTGTTGACGAATTTAGCGCGCAAGAGAGAGACTTTTCCCAAGTCCTCAGGAAGTTATGGCATACTTGGAACTTTCCAACAAGACAACTTCCCAACAAAAATATGCTTTTACAAGGAACAGTAATTGGAACTTACTTCAACTACTGAACGAGCCAATGCAATAAGAGGCGCTACTCCTCCTTCTCTTCCAATTGCAATACTAGATGCCATACAGAATAAATTAGAAAGCACATATAGGTTAAACTTAATTATCATAAGCATTGTTCGATAAGGTAGTAAGAAAATTTAATTATCATAAGCATTGTTCGATAAGGTAGTAAGAAAATTGTACGTAACAAGCCTCGTACGCTTAAGCTTAAATTTACTTTCAGGAAAATATTCTAGGAAATGCAATGAGAAGAGTTTTCTGGATAGTTGGTACGGAACAACACAGACAAATAGAATAATTTGGGAGGGAAAAACGGGTATATGCAGATTGTTGTAGAATTTCAAGCACACAACAATCCAATAATGCCACTATTACTCTTCCACATATTTGGAGAGCATCGATACAGCAAGCATTTCCAGCTAGTATTATTCTTCTTTATGGAAGACAAAATATTCCTCACGAGCTTTTTGCTGGCAAATAACTTATTACAATACCACAATGAAATGTTTCTCCAACTGTTTCCATCACTCTAATCTTATATCCAAGACTCTATGACTTGAATAATCCAAGTCTCCAATAGTTGACATGATCATATTACTTGCGACACGCAACATCGCAATAGGGCTAGGAGAACTTTTAGAGTTAAATGTAAGCATTAGAGAGGTTAAGGTCAGCACTCAAAATATGATGTGAAATTGGACTACTAGCAGAGCTCTAATGTGGTCATCAAATAGGATACAATATGGGATGGGCCTATAAGCAGTTGTCAAGCTATGGTGAGCAATAGAGAGACAAAGATCAGAACTCAAACTAAACAAAAGAAAAAGACTAGTACCACATCTCCGCGTGTGTCCTAATGTGCTCGAGCATGTGCATTACTACAACCCAGCCACATTAATGCGCCAAGCCAATGTTCTGTAGATGCATTTAAAGCAGAGAATGCTGATAATTGTGTGATGAGGGCCTTGCATGGCTAATGTTGGCTTATATAGGTGATTATGGTGGCAAACCGCATGGTTATCATGGTTCTGACAATGGATCCATATTAGTGGACTACTGAAATTGAGAACTTCTCCAATATCTTCAACCACTGATCAAGAATACTATCATCACTGTCATAACTGAACTTTCCCAAAAAGAACAATAGGAAAAGCCTCATACTTTAAAGAAACTCCAAAAGAAGTTCTAACAGCCACTAGATCAACCACCTAAAACTGTGACCAACTTCTTTTTTAAAAACTCTTACAAGTTTCACCTCCGCCTTCAGACCAGATAACTTACCTTTTCTCCACTATTTTGTTTATCGTAGAATGATTAACGCCCACCTCCACTACAACACATTATTCACATACTAATCCAGCATTCCACAATGCACTTCTGCCTTATGCAGATATCAAAGTCACAGTGGAAGGAATCTAACCCAGCATATCTTGGAAGGATGAAGTTCACGGACACCAATGCTAGCAGGAGTGCTGAAATAACACTCGGGCTATTTATATTGCTCTGATCTTGAAAGATACACCATCCACCACCAAACGTACAGCTAAGAAGCTCTAACGCAAACATGAAGATGAGGGTATTGGATTTTCAAATTGCAGGTATATCCCAACATGGTTTTTCGATACTACGACTAGTCTCTTATACTAAAGACGGCTTCCTATACTCTTGATCCTTTGAGACAGCAATCCAACATAAGATCTATGAAGGAGACGCTAAAGATGCAAAACAAAAATAGCCACCAAAAATTTCTGCAGTGTGTTGGCTGAAAAATTCTGATAATACAGCTCTGTAAAATCGTTCTGAAATCTTTTTTTGTTAACACAAGCAATAAAGGAAAAATACAATAAATAAAGGGAGAACAATTGCTAACTAAAGATATATAACCGCTAGATTTGAATGAATATAAATCCAGTGTTGTAACTCAAGAGATATTTGAAATCTATACTTAAATTTCTGAGCAGATCGGTAATCAATGATGAACAAAACTAAAAAAGAGTTAAATATGTACTTGATTCAGACCAATGTTTAGCTAACAGAAGGCAAATGCTTGCATTTCTTTAGTCCGTCCGATCTCAGAAAGGTATTACTGTTACTGCTCTGAGGACTGAATTAAGTTGCCATATGTAGATAATGAGGTCAATCATACAATTAGAAGCGCTTCGCAACTGTGACATCAAGCTTCCTCTTTCTCACTAAACAGGCAGAAAGCATACAAATTTTATCTAAAGAGTCTGCAAGAATGAGATGTTGCCAGTGTATCTCGGTTAACATAGCCAGCCACAAAATAGAAAAGTGCTAGAAAAGCACAAAACAGCAACGAAGGATAAAAGATGACATGAAAATAGGAAGAGATGAGAAGAATAGACTTCAAAGGAAATTATCTTGCAAATTTATTAGAATGGTCTATTTGAATCTTTTCAGTTTGTTTTATAGTTCTCTTCTGCCTTTAATTGAAACCCTCCAATACAGTGTTAGTTGGTGGATACACTATAGTAAAGGCTCAATATGCCAAACTGCCCAGCAACTCAAACTACTGTAGCATGTAGATTTAAGATGGCTCTAATACCATGTGAATGTGCAATTTAAAAAACAAAACAAAACAGAACCAAAAGACCCTAGAGCTAAGGAAGCAATTATTCAAAACATTAAAATTGTCTAAGAAGATTTGAGGACTCAATTACCTATTTGCTTCAGAAACAGATAAACCCCATAAAGCGCCAGCAGCCCTCTCTTGAAGACCACGGGAAGAATTCGTGCAGGATTGAGCAAGAGCAACCTAACAATTAGCAATATAGATTCAGTCAAATGCAACAAGATACATTAAAATTAAGTCGAGTACCAAGGCTAAATAGCTATCTTGTTAAAAACATGACAACATTACAACCGTCATCTATCAGTCAAAACGAGGATTTCCACTCACCAAAAAGAAAGGATAAATCCAATTAACTGAAGCATTATACTGAAAAGTGCTTCCTCAACATTGAGAGAAGACAAGTTTTATTATATAAATATAAGAATTTGCTTTAAACAGGTCATGTGTAAGTAATAGTAGTATAAATGAATGAGCATACCAAGGCTTCGACACCACCAGCTGCAGCAATCGCTTCTCGATTTCTATCATCAAAAGATAGATTCCAAAGTGCACCGGCAGCTTCTTGCCTTTGTTATATAGCACCAAGAACCACATAGAAGTCATTAATACTTTCTGAAAAATTGTCCACAATTTAATAAAACGAAAGCTAGTGCAAAATAAACATGTGAATCATAAGTGTTACTAAACTTTCACAACAGCTTCCTACTGCCCATGGAGAAAATACCAACCTTACTTCTTAAAAATTATGAAGAAAACACCTACAGTGTTATTAACTTATCCATCCCAAATAGTCACTGTTATACTTGATAAACATCAAATACAGCAAAATCATGGATAAAGCACTACCTTACACCTTCATTTTGAGAACAAGTTAGCTGTACAAGAGCCTCAAGTGCACCTGCTTCCTGCCCAACAGCAGCATTGTTGCTGTTGCTATCTCCGTGAGCGGCCAAATTAGCTAACGCACGAGCTGCCTGGGATTAAATAAGAGTAAATCAGAAAAGATATCATAACAGAATGTCAGAAAACTAACATAACTCAATGGATCAGTATGGTTGATTAGTCCATGTTATGTTCGGCAGAATTTTATTGCTAGATCCACAAATGAAGTATAAACAATTAAATAAACTCACCATGGCAAATATAAAATGTTAAGATATGAAGGCTATCAACATGGAGGAGATATAAACCAACACAGACGAAGCTAATGCAACTGAAAATGCGGGGAAGGGAAAAGAAATCAAGAATCTAACCTGCTCTTGTACTCCCTCAACTTTACATGTTCGAGCAAGCATAACCAGTGCATGGACCCCACCTGCAAGTGCAACTTCCATGCTGCATTTATCATCAGCAGCCAAGTTTGCAAGTGCACCGGCAGCTCTCTCCTGTTTAAACACAACAATGAATGAATTGTTAGTGTTTTATTGTCCAACGTTATTCAATAAACTACAAAATCAGCTGTGACAGCTTCAAAAGTTCTTACAAGGACACCATCCATCCCTGGCGGCCACTTGTAAATCAGATCCACTAGAACCTTCACACCTCCAGCCCTTGCAATTGCCGCCTGGAAACAAAAACAAAAACAAAAAAAAAAAAAAAAAAAATCTTAAATTTAGAACAGACTAAGAAAATGTAATACAGATCCATTTTAGAAGACAAAACAAAAGGAACCAACCTTATGCTCTTCCCCAACAGAAAGATTCCAAAGTCCTCCAGCAGCCTCTTCAGCAACCAACCTGTTCATGGACCTTGCAAGATCCGAAAGAATATTGATACCCCTTCATCAGCAACTGATTTTGCTACCTTCGCATTTACAGAGAGGTTTGCAATTGCCTGCACATCCAAAACCAACAAACTCTCTCCTTATCATGTTCATAAGCAATAATGGCACACAAAAATAATAAAATAAAATAAAAAACCTACTTTTGCAGCTTCAGACTGCACCCCTTCACGGCAAGATTTTGCAAGATCCAAAAGCAAAGGAATCCCACCATGCTTCATGACGGCCTCAGCTCTTGCACGATCCACCGTGGCATTTTCATCATCAATAACAACAAAGGTGGCAAGTCCTGTGGCCGCTCTCTCCTGTACATCATCCTGGCAAACTCCTAACAAGGCCAAGTAAAAGTGCAGCACCTTGTTTAAGCCAGAAATCATCCAATCCATTACCAGGTGAGTTGGTCTCTGCTATTCTTAGTAAACTGTGGGACAGCACCCACTCAATCCAGTTCATTATATCAATCATATTCCTATCAATGTTCCCTCTAGACTTCCATTCAGAGAATACATTTCGTTCCTTGACGGTGGTATCAGAAAATAATGAAGCGATCCCATTGAAAATCCGTGAAGATAGTAAGCAGGAGTTTGCCTTTAGTGTTACTATAAGCTGTGGAATTATGATTTCTTCCTCAACAAAGGAGCAATTGAGTGCGCAAAGGACCTTCAAGCTCTTTGAATTAGACAGCAGCCGTACGACAGCACTGGGCGATACATCAGTTCGGGAGATATCAAGAGCTAGGAGACTGGGGAGCTTGATCCAGGCGGAGAGAAGCAGAAGCCCACTTAATATTCCGTGAACCAGCGAGAGAGAGAAATCGAAGCGACGTTATGTTAGTGATACTGGATTCGTCAATCCCACCACAATCGGTAAAAGCTATTTCTTCGAGGCGAGGGCAGTGTTGTGCAAGCGCGTTGATGGCTTCGGTATCAACGTCACGGAGACCAGAGAGGCGTAAGCAGCGAAGAAAAGGGCAGCAGAACGCAACGTGGCGGACAGCATCCGAGGTGAGTCGGTCGCATGGGTCAGGTCCGATCTGGAGGCTTTGGAGGGTCATGCCGTGCGGCGAGAACGGAAAGCGTGGCATCGGAGATGTCGCGGCAGAAGTCGCCAGAGAGTGCGACGAGTTTGCGGGCAGTGAGGTGGATTAAGGAGGCTGCGGCATCGGAGCCGCGGAACCGGAGGCGGAGAAGGTTGGGAGCGCAGCGGAAGGAGAGAGCGCGCGCCATGTCAGCAGTGCAGCGGTGTGGCCGGAGGTCGAGGGGGTCCAGAGGCACGACGCAGCAGCGAGAGAGCGCCACGTGCGGCACGTGCACGCCAGGCTGGCCGATCCCGGTAGTTTAAGCACGAGAATAGCTGGACCACCGTGTCGTCGGGCAAGCTCGTCCAATCCATCACCGCGGCCGCGGCCGCCGCCTCCGATGCCGACGACGACGACGGCGAAATCTCGTCATCGTCGGAGCGGCAGCAGCTCCGCCGCTTCTTTGCCATCGAAGAAGAAACAAAGTCCCGAAATCTAGTAACCAGCAAAAGATGATGGTCCCTCAAGAATACCAATATACTGAACTAATAATCTCGTAATCAGTAGTGATAACATTAATATATACAGTGACGTATTGGATCTGAGGGGGGACGCGGCGCCGCCGTGGGGAATGGCGGTGGCCGCCGCAATGGCGAAAGGGGAAGACGGAGGAGATTTGAGAAAGACAGGGGAAGGTATTTATACGTGGAATTGGAGACTTGGAGAAGAGAGGAGAGAGATAGCGTGCTGCTTGGTATTTATGGATCGAATAACAAATTACGATTCGCAAATTCCAAGTTCAAAAATTTATACGTTTTAAACAAATCCAACTGTTTTTAACATACAAATAAAATAAGTTATTTGGATTATAGGATTTCTAATAAATAATAAAAACTAGGCATTCTTTGTAAAATTCTGTAAAAAAATTTCAGATAAATTTTTTATTTGTAAAATTAATAAAATCACTCCAAAATAGCCCATTGTTCATCAAAGCGTGTGATTTTAAATAAGAATTTCGGTAACATTGAAATAGTGGCATGATAATCGACTATTTAAATAATTTAGATATTATTTTTTTTATGTGACTATGCTTATAATGTGCATAATAGAGTGAAATACGTTGGGGTGTTCATCATCATCTAATTAGACCAAATTGGACTAAATCGAGAATTGAACTAGGCCAATTCAGTCAGACTAAATCGGACCTGTTAAATTAAAAATATAGTGTCATTAATAATTAACAAAGACAAATTAGAAAAATACCGAAAGAATCCAGTCCTCGATTTTAGCTATATTGGGGCTGATCGGATCAAAAATTGTTATAGATCGTTGGTCTAGACAGAGAACCAAAACGAATTAGTTTCGGTTCAGACCGGACTTTTACGGACCGTATGTATCCTTTCAATTCGACTTTTTTCGGTATAAAATGGTATATGAACACCTCAATAATATGCCTGTTTACTGGAACTTAGGCTAGGAAGAGAAGCTAGTGGCACTATCATCTTCCTTAAAGAAGAGGAACAAATAAAGAAGTCTCATAACAACAAAATGACTTAAAGGATAAGTCTTCGACAAAATAATATTATTAATATTTTAAAAAATACATCACAGATGAAAATAGGAAAGAAAATAAAAAAGAAATTAAATCCTTTGTACTTGACTGTGAAAAATCTTTAACAAGTTTATTGTAATCGTCCTCTAACCATTTCATACGAATATATTAATATAGCATGTTAAAATTTGTAATACACGATATATTTCTTATTTATAAAATCCATCTTCAAAAAAAAAAAATATATATATATATATATATATATATATATATATATATTATTTTGTGGAACTATATATATTATAAAATTAGTTTCTCACATTCTCACAAGTTCTTGCACATCTATTGCTGCTAGGGGACCTTGTACAGGCCCTACCAAGCCCATTAACCACGCTCTCACTACCGGGTGCTATGGTGCGACAAAAATTTTGTTCTAATGCCGCAAATGGATCCTGATTGGACCCAATATATTATCATTGATAGAGTATATAGATCAAAACTATGAGCTTATACAGGGTAAAAAATTCACCTTCTAGTCAAATCGGTTAGCAAAATTGGATGTTAGAATGAGTCTACACTCTACTCCTTGTGAATGATAGGTCAGATGTTCAATATTCTAACAAACGTGAGTTAGGAGGGACTTACCGTATAGCTCCGTTTTAGATCGATACGGATTAGAAATCGAACTCGACTATTGCAGACAAAAAAATAGAGGGTAAGAATTCATTGTCTTAAGGTATGTTTATTAACAATCCTAGCATATCTAACAATACATTATACAAGTTTAGTAGATATGATTTTCTTTTCTATTTAAAAAAAAAAAGCTAGAAAGCTGCAAAATCAACAACTTTATAATTCAAAAAAAAAAAAAAAATGGTTGAAGGTAGAGAAAAGTAGAGAGAGAAAATAGTGGATTATAGTTCAATTTGGCTTTAGTTAATCAATCGCATATTATGTTCACTTTTTTTTGGTATGGAGGGTCAAAGCCATGGGCGGATCCAGCTTGTAGCAAGTGGGGTCAAATGACCCCACTATATATTATATATATTATATATATATATATATATATATATATATGTGTGTGTGTGTGTGTGTGTGTGGGTGTGTGTGTGTGTATATTATACGGTAATTTTTTCCCTATTCAAAATTAAAAACGTTACAATTATTTAGAATTAGTATATAAAATTATCTAGAATATCACAAATATTTACCGAATTTAAAACACTCACGAATATTTCAGTGTATTTCAAAATTACCTAGAACACTCACGAATATCTCAGAATATTTAAGAACACTTAAAAACACCCCAAAATATGTATGAACATTTCAAAATATTTCGTAACATATACAAATACCTGTGAACATCCTAAAATTTGGTTTTACTGTTGAATAAAATTTGATTTTTTCTTTTCATAATTTTGACTTCTTTTTTTTTTTGTATTTACTACAATTAAATGCAGAGTTTGAATTTATATTTTGGGATGTTCTTAAGCGTTCGTAGATGTTTTAAACTATTTTATATTATAGTTTAAAATTAAAATATTTACGAATTTTCTGAAATTGATATGATATTCAAATAGTTAGCATTCTTATTATTTTATTATCATAAAATATTGTTTATTTTTTCTGACCCCACTTAAAATAATTTCTGGATCCGCCACTGGTCAAAGCCCTCTAATTTTTAATTAATCTAGTATGGCTAGCATCGTTTATATCTTACTGAGTCAAATAAATAGCCTCAATGAGAGGTGATATAAGGATATGGAATCTCAACGGTAGTGTGAATGCTCTTCTTGCTAATTGATCCTCTTACCTATTGCTCACGATGAATGTGTTAAATCTGAACTTTTTAGGCTCCTTCCAATAATTTTTAATATTCCGATAGTGAGTATCCAGTAGACTATTCTAGCGAAAGTGGTGGATTAGAGTGATAGATTTCGCTTCGAATTGCACCTGTCAAAATCCCATGTTCATGCTAACTGTATCGAAGATTCAAATCTCGTAGAGCAAGTGAACATTCTAACTTTGTTTATAATCTTCCATATATTAACTCGGAGAGCAAGTGAAGATTCTAATCTCGGCCCAACAATCTTTTAAGCTAGCCCAAAATGAGCAAACTTATTCGAAAAAAATAAATAAATAAATTGTCAAATTAACTAATCTCATTTATTACAAAAAAAAAAAAAAAAGTAAGAACAATATCATTATTTAACATATTCAAGAGGACATAAAAATATTAATTTAAATTATGAGATATTTAAGTAATTTTAAATTATGAGAGGTATAGAGCATAAATACTCCTTTATATGACATTAAACAGTAGGGGTTGCAAATATAAAACTCTTACTCACAAGCAAGTGTTCCACCAATTAGAATCTACGGTGAAAGACGGATAGATCATCACTCAGAATCTCATATTGCTTACTGAAATACTTAGCGAATCCAAAAAATAAAGGGCCACGGCTATGTGATTACATCTTTTATATTACCATATTCAATTTATCAATTACCATCTGGAATATCCAGCCATCCATGGTAACTCTAACCTCACCTCTAAAATTTATAATACGATACAAAAATACGACCAAGTAACAAAATTTCTGCTATGAACATCTAAATTTAGCAGGCTGCATGCTAAAGGAGAGAGAGACTTGATACCTGCCTCCCTCTTTCCCTTCAATTAAGTAAAAGGAGGAAAATAAAAAGAAAATATCAAACTCAGATCTTGCATTTTGTTTTTCTTGGTTGGAAATCTCAGCTTGAGATTAAGAATTTTTCCTCTAATTTCACAATGTACGTGATACAATAAAGTTTTAAAGTACACAATAGCGTAGCGAGAGGAGCGGATAAAAAAAGCGCTTTTAATCAGAGCTATCTTCATCGGTGGAATCCGGCAGCATGGAAACAACAGCGGCACAGCAAAAAGAATCACGATCCTTGAGAAGAAGACAGCGTCCATCCGAGTTCCATCTTAAATCGAAAATGCTGAAATCGGGTAAAGGAATGGTCACGCAACAAGCACCGGACGGGCTCCACATGTATAAATTTGTGCTTCCGGTGCACAACAAAAGACGGGTGCAGCTCGGATCCCAGGCTGCTGCACGTATCGGCTCCTTCTGAATCAGGACTGCTGCAAGTTCGAGGCGGCGAATGTCCCATATCCAAAGAACAGTTGGCATGTTGTCATTGCGGGTGAAGATATATTGACTATCTTTACTCCATGATAATAGACCTACAGAAGCTTTGTTTGTTAAATGCAATCTTTCTGAAACTTCGTATTTGCTAATATCTTCTCCTAAGTTTTTTCTTTTAAAAAAAATTAAAAATTAAAACAGATTCTACCAACAGAAAACAACAAACAAAGAGACATCAATCTATGTAATGATAGTAAGCTAGTCCAGATTGGAAGAACCTTTAACTGTCTCATGTTGAAACTATTTTAACATGATATCTAAAGATTCTAAACCCAATTGGCACTGACGTCACGACAACCATTCACAATAGAGAGAGAGAGAGAGAGAGAGAGAGAGAGAGAGAGAGAGAGAGAAAAACTTACCAATTCCTTGCTTTGGGTTGGGCTTGTCGATTGCTGGCTTTTGGAATGGCAAGGTAATTGGGAAATCTACAACTTCATATTTCACTCTGGAGCTCTCTTCTACAGTATTTTCTACATTACAAAGAAGAGAATATCAGAATCTGCTAAACAAGACGACAAAACCTGACATCATATCAAATTAAAAATGAAGTAACATGAATAAACTTCACGACAACTAACAGATTTGAACAAGAAGACCGACTTAAAAAAGATTGCTGTCAATCTCTAGGTATAGGTACAATCCCACACCAGACTCCTATTTGCAGAACCTTTTTTATTGTTTAAACTAACAGCTTTGGGATGGGTGTTGGTTTAAGAGTGTCTAAGTAATGTAAAACTACTCAACTTGGTATCGTCAAAATGCTCATGTAGAGGAACTTACCAGGGCAGCCACCTTGGTAATTTGGAGAAAAGCGATCAGTTAAGCATAACTCTGACATATTAATTTGCAAAGGCTCATCTACTTCCTACAATAGGTGTCTCAAAAATCAACATCCTGATATTACACATTCATAAAAAAGCCAAATGAAATAGGACACGTCAAACTTTTAATTACCTTGAAGATTGCAGCAATGCAAGGACTACGGAGAGTTGTGATATGCGTAAATTCAGCAAAAGTCTTCCACGTCAGATGATTCAGTATTCGTAACATCTGATCATAGCTGCCAACTGCTAGAAACTGACCACAAGGAGACCATGCAACAGTTTTCACACCTAGACCACTTTCATATGCTTGATACTTGAAGAGGCATCTTCCATCTGGAGAATAAATCAGAACCTGTATCAAATGCAAAATTACGTCTAAATATTTGTACAAAAAGCAGAAGATCATGATGATGAAGAATGTGACAAGATTGGCAAATTGGCATTCCAAAGGAAATACAAGGAGATGCACAATGCCAACCATGGCTGAAAAGGATATACAGATAAAAATGTGCTGCAAGTGGAGCATACATGAACTTCTTGTCACTTATGTTTGCTTCCATCAAGTGCTAATGCAAGCTTGAATCAGAGGAATTAAGAGTTTTTTTATCCGCAAAGGACTTTGAATTTTGCAGCACATAACATAGGTTGCTAGGCAAATCATAATTGTCATTGATTTTACAGGAGGCACACAAAGGGAGGAAACAATAACTGCAAGCCCTTCTCGATAGAAAAATAAATCAAGAAAACAAAATATCTTCCACTATATATATATATAGTTAGTGTTGTTCACAATTCTAGAAGCCATTTGAAAGTACTAGTTCCATAATATCAAAATTCCATAATATCAAAATTCCATAATATCAAAATTCAATATACATCCGATGCTATATAGAATATGAGACTCATAGAAAAAAAACATTAGCTAACTGTTTAAGGACAAATGTCATAAGACCAAACCATTTACAAATCAAACAGCACAATCAGTTGTCCATGTTGAAGAGAAGAGTAATCCAACATTGAATCCCAGACCACAATCGCACTATCATCAGGGGACCACTCAACACCAGCCAAATCGATTGTGTCAACAGCGAAAGAACCCATGATATCCCAGGTATCACAGGACAGCAGATTTATATAATCCTTGCAATCATGTCTCGTGCAAATCGCAGCAAACTTCCCATCCTGAGAAAATGAAACACCACGTGAAGCATGTTTCGGCCACTGAACCTGTACGCATGCAGTGTTTAGCAGAGACCAAACAGTCAATCTGAGCTGAAACTCAGATGTCGTTAGTATGTGACGACTATCAGGGCTCCATCTCGCATAAGCAATCCCAGCAGGACCTTCGTCAATTTTACATGTCCATTCTGGCTGGCTCAATGACCATGCCTGAACCATCGGTCTTTTATACAGGCCACACAGAATATATTCTGAATCATGTGCCCATTCAACGTATGCTATCTTATCGACACAGGAATATAGTTGTAAGACCTGAACAATGTGTAAATAAGAGGTCAAATTATATATCTGAAGCCAAAAAAATAGAATTAACTATTTGTCTCTTCTAAAGTTCATACAGAAGGTACTTTTGAATCATGTGCTCATTCAGTGAAAGTTATCTTACCAACACAAGAAAATGGTAGCACGACGTGTGTAAATGTGTAATAAGAGGTCAAGCTACATATTGAAGCCAATTACACTAACTAGCTGTGACAACTGCTACATTGCAAATTTGTAATTAACTAAAATTCTCGCACTAGGTCTTATCATAGCTTCTTAGCAGGATTGTTACATTGAGCAATATGGTGTGTAGAAAACCAGTGCTATTTTATACAGAATAAATTGATGATGAACTATATACTACTACTGCACTATATCTGCAAATAGCTGCATAAAAGTCATATATCT
The DNA here is from genome assembly GCA_002076135.1 of Xerophyta viscosa. Lineage (NCBI taxonomy): Eukaryota > Viridiplantae > Streptophyta > Magnoliopsida > Pandanales > Velloziaceae > Xerophyta > Xerophyta viscosa. The sequence goes on along the minus strand of MJHO01000036.1, from coordinate 1,646,999 downwards.
GCTACGTTTTAGGTTTAATAGAGGTTTAAAAAGAAGCACGAGTAAGCTAATGCTATGCAATCTTTTCCTTTTTTTTTTTGTTCTTTTTTTTCTTCTGGGTGAAGGTCACCAGGATCCGAGCTCCCGGCTCTGCGGTTAGATATCCTCAGGGGAAACCAAACTACCGACCCCATTGCGCGGAGAGTGACCCTAGGAATATCCCTGTTCCAATTCCATCTCACCCATCCCAACAGTTAGTAGAGCAAGGCAAGGAGTGATCCTAGGAGCAACCCATACTATATTATTACCTTGAAGGAGAGGACATCGCGAATAACAAGACGGTAGTCGACAGCGACGGCGAGGAAGCGAGCGTCTGGCGAGAAACAGCACGGACCAGTCTGCTTGTACGACTCCGTGAACTCCATATTCACTCTAATTTCTAATTCCTAATCTCGATCTCTGAATATAAACACAAATGAGAAGGAGATCTATGAACATTTTTCAAATTTCGATCTCGAGATCGGGGCACGCTCGCCGAGATCGAAGGTAGATCTCATTCGCAAATGGAAAAAGTGGAAGGTGGGATTTTGCTACTGAGTTTTTTGAATATAGAGACCTGAGACAGAGGAGGAGTGCTGTGCCGACCGCACCAAAATACTCGGTGCGGAGTCGGACGACCTCAAAATGTTAAAACAATTTTTTAAAACCAATTTATATATAAAGTTAATGTGTTTCCATTTTGTATTACTAGCCGAAATATCATCCGCGATGCGTGTGAAAAAATAAAAAATATTTTTTTTAATTTTTAAAAATATATTTAAAAATATTTAATTATTTAAAAATAAAATATTTAAAAAATTAAGATATTATATATATATATATACAATAATTATTATTAATTAAAATAATATATATTTTTAAATATATTATATATATATATATATATATATATATATTTAAAGTATATATTATTTATATATTATTTTATATATATATATATAGGGGGGCATGCACTGTAGCAACTCCCCTCCCGCTTAAATATTATAAATATAAATACTTAGAAATATTTTTTTATAAATATTTCAGGATTTCAAACTAAATTTTTAAATAATTTGAAAAATAAGTTTTTTAAGTTTCAAATATTTAGTTTGAATTACTTTTCAAGACTTTTAAATAGAAACAAGTTATAAAATCAAAGAATTATAATGTTTCGCTCGGTCTGTATAAATAGAAAATAATGTAAAACAACATGAAAATTTTCGTTATTCAAAATTATGTGTATACTATATCATTCTCAAATTTCATAAATTGTACTATTTATATTGTCCATTACTTTTAACTGTACTATATATATATATATAAAATGCGATGAAAGCTGATGATGCTATGGTATTTGATTTTTGAGTATTTTTGAACTCATTTGTTACTTACGGTTTTGATATTTTAATTAAGACTCTATTCATCAAAAAATAAATTCGATATGAGCTAAATCTAACTCCTCTCCAAAAAATATCAGCGGGCGTGTGTGTGTATGCGTAAGTGTTTGTATATATGTGTATCTTTTTTTTTTTTGCATTAAATCATTAAGAAATTTAAAGCAGAAAATAAATCTATACACAGTTATACATCAATACAAACTCATAAATACACACTCATCTAGCTGTACAAAAAAAAAAAAAAATATATATATATATATATATTAGCCCCCCCCTAAATTTGCGGACTTGCGAATGAGCAGCCGAAAATGCAGAAACGCGCCGCCACGTCAGCGCGAAAACGTATTTCGGAAGGCTGATTAGTAATAGCGAAAAAGGAAAGACTGATCTGTAATTCTGCCAAAAAACATTGATTTTTTTTTCTTTTGATATTAATATAGAAAATTCAGTATACTATTTTTAAAAAAATTATCGTAAAAAATTTGAGTATATAGTATACTACTCAGTACACGATTGGTTAATGTTTTCCTCTCATCATACTAACCCTGACGGCCATCGCGGTCGTATGGCTGCCGTCGGGGTCGCATAAAATAATTGATCCAAACATAAATAAATATATCCTATTAACAAATTAACAACGTTAAAAATCTATAAACAATTAGAGATACAAATTAAAATAAGATGAATAATAAACAAGTCTATTAGCATAATTTGAAAACTTACGTACAGTTGAATCCACCTGCTACTCTTATCCAAAACAAAAAATATGGGTATTTTGTTTTTTTATATGTCTTAAATTGGATTTGACGGTTTTGTATTTTCCTAATAGATTTTGATCGAAATATATTCTTTTATTTTGAAAATGACAAAATAATTTCATACTGATAAAAATACACATGAACATTCTGAACATCCACGTTACGAGAGAATTTTTTTTTATTTCAAAAAATGACACGTTTGAACATCCACGAATACCTTCAATACCCACAAATACACGCAAATATTTATGAACACCCGCGAATACTTCCGAACAATCACGAGCAATATAAATATTTGGAGGTGTTAGCGGGTATTCGTGAATATTTATTTGTGCTCGTAATTTTTTCAGAATTAAAAAAAAAAGGACGTTTCAGTCATTTAACACAACAAAGAGGTACATATCAAAGTCGATTAGGGGCAAAAAATATCAAATATAATAAAGGTGATACAAAAACACAAGATATCTCAAACGGCAAACCAAAAATCATTATCAAAATCACTATTCTACTTAGCTTCACCTTTAACTCCTACAGCTCCTCTCTATATGTATGGTGAAGATACGACGGTTCAACTTCTCGTGATAAGTGTAAGGTGATGGAAGGTAAAGATCAAGGGAGAGAGGAGCTCCCCTACGTACTACTGTTTCATACCAATTAACGTGGAGTTAAAGCAAAATTCTAAATTCTAATTATTCATATTTTAGTTAATTAATAAATTATTGTTTCGAGTGTGCATGGGCCAGAGTCACAGATAGCTGGAGACTTTATGTGACATGCTTGATTGATATTTGCCCACCTAATTTAGATGTCATAAATATGGAGACTTGCATATGAAACTCCTCTTTTTTTTTTTTTTTAGCTTGACCGCTGAGTTCGCTTTCTATCTTACATCTCGACCTAATATAGAGGGATAAACGGTAAACCCTCATAACTAGATGTTACTAAATTTGAACCCCTGACCTATCTTTTATAAGGAATTGTTCTTTAATCTCATCCCAACATCTAGATCTGCTAACCAACTGAACCAACGTTAGTTGGTGCATATGAACTCCTCTACCTTGAAATCTTATTTACCAATAAATCACTTATTTATATTAGTTATTTTTAACATGCTAAAATAAATATTTAAACGTATTTTGTAAAAAAAAAATTAAATATAAAAATTATAGATCATCACATCAATCTTTTTTTTTTATATTCAAACTTTTTCAAAAAATTTTTCTAAACATAGATGTTTCAGCCTCAAAAGTTTTAGTAGATAATTAGCGGATTAATTTTTAAATCCACTAAGACTTCAAAAATTCAAAACATTTATTTAGAATTTTTTTTATAAAAAAAAAATTACAGATCACACTAGAATCTATCTTTCGTATTCAAAGATTCTCCAAAAATACTTATATGATACTCAAACTATCTCTAATACGAATTTTGAGACTTACTAATTTATAATAAATTTAAAATAAAGGACTGATTTATCTTAGATTTTTAAAACTAAATGTTATCCTTCATGAATATCATCACTAAGGATTCATCTCTGTTATCTGGGACATAATTGATTTTGAAAAATTGACTTTTGCTCCTACGAGTATTACATCCACTATAGGAGTATTATTTATGAAATAGATTTTACCCTTAGCTTGTACCTCAAACATTCTTCCAACCACATCATACCCCACCTTTAAATTATATGGTAATTTTATTTTATTTTATTGTTTGGAAGTTGTGATTTTTAAATCAAGTCGGTAGAAATAAAAAAAAAATCAAAATATCAAATAATGACTAGGCTTTCTTTAACAAAGCAAATAAAATAAAATCAAGTATGTTTGGCTTTTGTTTGACAAGAGAGACACTTTATTACTTAAAAACGTATTTTGCATTTTTGAACCTTTATTGATTATACTTTAAAATTAGACCTTTTGGCTTTTATTCATCCGTTGCTCTTCATTTTCCCTATTAATTCAAATTATGTTATGAATGTCCATCAGTTACAGGAGCCGCAAATTTTCAGATCCCGGAAACGCAAATTTTGGGAAAGAAAAAGAAAGACCAAGCCAGCGTCTTGTTGCAGCTTCATTAAACATTTGTATTAATTATAGAGAGGAGAAGATCGACCATTCGCCATGGCTGCTGCATCTCCTCCACCTTCGTTCCATCGGCCATGGCGGCTTCCTTCCACACAAAATACCCGTGCTACCTTCGCTCGAGCAAGCTCGCGCAGCTTCAACGAAGAAGAAGGTCAGTATTAGCTGTTTTCTATTCCAGCTTTATTTTTTCCTAATCGTTCATGTATTAGGGTTTTGATAGAAGAATAGTTTTATTAATCTCAATTAAACAATATATTATTTCTAACGTGATGTAAGTAATTCTATATACAGATAAAAAGTGGTGTTCGAGAAGCACGGTGGACGCGAACATGGGAGCACTGAGGGCGAGGACGGAGGTGGCGAAGGTGAGAGAGAGGTTGCAGAGAAGGTGGGACAGAGTTGAAGGTTGGTACTACGATAGTTATACGCCATTAATGGGGTACGATGAGAAGGCGAAGAGAGAGAAGATGGTGGCGGAGTCGCTGGCGCTGGTGGAAGTGGCTGCTGCAACGTTCGTGCTAACAATCGTCGGTTGCACTGCTTGCCTCATCTGCTTTTGTCTTCTTCTCCATCATCTTCCTCAACCTTTTACGTAGAAATTGCCAAGTCAAGTACTCTTTAATTAATTAATTAATATATATATATATATATATATATATATATATATATATATATATAGTGTTAAAAATTCTGTTTGTAATTGTAGAAACTAGTTGATTATGAGATTATATAAATGCCATTTATCAGAACTATAATGAAGTTGATATAATATTAATTATATATGTATTAATGTATGTGTGATAACATTCTAAGGCACTGTATATTTCTAATTATATTAAGATTTTCGATAATTCTGATGAATAGCTATAGACGGAGCCACATATAGCAATTGCCTCCACTGGTTTTTTAAAAAACAAGTATGCAAATGTTAAGTTAATTTCATATATAAAGTCCTAATGTAAAATATGTAAATGCTTGGGGGCATAAATGTCTAGAAAGTTTTACTTTTACCATCACAAAATTGATCCGGTATGAGCATACTAAATAGATATCCGTATATTGTTTTTAAAAAAAATTTAAAATATAAATATAATAAGTATAACTTTACGAATAGCAGTGCTTTTCTACGATTCTGCTTGGATCCCTCATATATGCAGCTATCTGGTCACTGAAGGCATTTAGTTTGCCATTGAAAGCTGCAACACCGGCATAGGACTCGGAGTTAAAATAAGCTGAGCTTGAGTCGAGTACTACTAAATTCAAACTCAGTTCGATTGATTAATTTCGAACTCGAACTCGAGCTTGAGCTCGAAGAGTTTCAGAGATTGAGCTCGAACTCGACTCGACTCGGAAAACCTCAAACTCAATCTCAAATCGAGTTTGTCTTTGATTATATCAATTGAGCAACATTGAGTCGAATCGAGCCGAGCTCGGCTCTATTGCATGAATTAGGTCAAACTCGAATCGAACCGGAACTCGAACTCACTTAAATAATTTTAATATAAAAGATATTTAAATAAATAAATAAAAGCTAATTTAGGCTTGCAAGTCAAATAACACGATACTTAAGCTTGGTTCTTTTATTACTCGAGCTTGAATCAGTACACGAGCTTGGCAAGACTCGAGTTCAAGCCAAACTTAAAACAAGCTCGAACCCGAACTACTTGTGCGCACGCACCTCGATTCTTTTTCACCCTATTTGGGATTAAGGTATTCCGGGCACTCCTTCAGCTTCATAATCTTTGGATTTATAATTTCTGATTTATACGTCAGCTCAGACTGATCTATAATCTTTTCTTTCTATAAAACCAACGCCTTTTTTTAAAAAAGAAGCCAGCAGCACCAGTTTCACTTGTGTATTCTCTGCAACTTATTGAAGCATCCCTGAAAGGTGCTATTTTGCATGGAATTTACGAAGCTATCAGAATATCTTACAAGTAATATAAAAAATAAAAGAAGGTTTGTCATATTTTATTATTTTCAAGGACTTATTTAGTTAGCCAAGATTAACAAACCATAGAACCTCATGCTAAACATGCAAGACCAATACAAGTTTATCAGAACAAATAACAGAAAGAAAAAAAATCAAAGTGCTTTCGTATTAACGATTTTATTTTTTTGTGAGAGATACTGATGTGGAGCCGAAGTGCTTTCTAATTATGATATCATACACTCGAGCGTATGGCAATAATATACGAAAGACTTTTCAAACACCCGTTTTGATATTTTTTTGAAAAACTTCCAATATCAAGAAATAGATATTGATGTAAGATGTAAATTTTTTTTTAAAAAATATGCTGCAAAATTATTATTTGTGGCTCCAAAATCTTAATATTTTTAAATAGTTTTTAATCCACTAAGACTTTAGAGTCCAAACTAATTATAATTATTTTAAAGTATCTAAAGAAAATTAATATTAAAATTTTGAATATAAAAATAATATTTTCATCTGCTTTGCAACTTTGAATTTCTAAAAAATGTATCTAAATAGATATTCGAAGGCTACGAAATGTCTACTCATTACAAAAAACTTTAGAAAGAAAAGTTTAAAATTACTCCAAAATTTATTTCTTTCGTATTAATTTTTTTTTAAATATTTATATATATTTATTTTGGAGTGATTTTTTAGGTTCCTTAAAAATTAGGGACTTATTTGATAGAATTGTTAACAAAAAGCTTGTCACATCAAATACAACACTAAAATTTTCACCCAAAAGACAAATTTTAGATCCTAGGAATTCATGCCCCTCCTGCAAGGGCATATTGTCCTAAATTTGTTTACAAGCTATTAGTTGTTGGATGAAAATTTTGGTTGTGCAATAGGTGGGAGTAGCATTGCTCTTTACAAAATATAAGACTTTTTTCTCACAAAATTCTTTATCAAAGAGTTTGGTATCTTGCGAGCGTGGCTGGCTCAACTGGATGGGAGGCGCCTCAGAAAGGTCACCACTCAAGTTCGAGTCCGCATGGGATGAAATTTCTCGTAGGATTTTCTAAAAATTCTCTGTAACCCGTGGTAGGAGCCTCCGTTCATAAAAGGATTGTACTCGGATCCCAGTCGGTTGGAGCTGGACGTAGAAATTTTTCGCGAGTTTGAGGTCTCTACGTGGACATGCGCTCGCATTATAGGTCCACTACGATAATCTCAAAAAAAAAAAAAAAGAGATTGGTATCTTGCCGATCTGGTTCGGATTGACCTATCATGTCTATATATATATGTACCGATCCCACCCGAACCAAACCACGGCTTCACGAACCCGATTGAGCAGCGATTGCACTAATTAATGCCAGGGCAGCGTGTACCTCACCAACACCGTGTAATCGCGCCTCCCAGTGTCCCTATTATTTCTCTGCATTTTATGAACTACAACAAAAGATAAACAATCTCTGTTGATTCTCGTTTCTTCCTTCGATCTCTTCGCTGTTGGGTTTTCACAAACATCAATCCGCGTTCCATTGGAAGATTTGATCGCCAGTGTTTTTGATATTCTTCGTTTGGATCATCGAAAATGTTACATACATTGAGGAAAGCGGGTGCTCATCTCTCCAGTCTAGGGCTCCAGAGGGTTGATCTCTACGGCTTCAATCGAACATACTCGAGGGTCGCCGCCACCGTGGGCCACAGCGCTCCTGCTTCGCCTGCTAAACGTTCTCCTGATAAATCAAGAGGTTTTTTGTCTTCTACGGTTTAATTCAGTAAATTGATGGTTTCGTTATTGTGGATGTTGTTAAGTCATTAGCATTCAGATTTATGATGCTCTGGCGCTGTTTGATGAATTGTCTAGTAGGTATAGACGTATAGTAGAAACGTAAAATGTACCAATTTAAGTTGTAATGTCAGCGGTGTTTTTCTGTTCATTTGATGTTGCAATATACACAACGTCGAGAATTAGTTGTTCAAACAGCTCTGTATGACAACTTGGGTAGTCTGTTGTTAGTACTAGTATACTTACCATCAAAATATCAATGACATGTTTTGGCTGGTTTATCAATACATTCTCTGATAGAAGGAACAACTAGAGCAGTTGATTCTTGATTTTGCAACATCTTACATAGTTAAATTTACCTGGAATACAGAGGTTGTATAATTATGGCTTACGGTTATTTGGGTCTGATGTTTATGCAAGTGGGAAGATGATTCTTAATTCCTCATGCCGATATAGATTAAATTGGATCTTGCTGAATCTCTTGCGCATATGCAAAAACTAATATTATGGTCAGCAGACAACCAAGAAAATACAACTGTACAGACTAAAGAGCAACTTCTTGAGAACGATTATGTTAGGCCAAATCAAGATAGTAAGAAAGAAGTGTGGCTATATTAGTGAGTTCACATCTGTTGCCTCATCATTTTTCCTCCACTTCTTTAAAAAGACCAGAGCTATATGCTACATGAAGCTCGTGGAATTGTAGGGTGGTTTTAAATATTTGGTTAATTCAGAAACAAAAATATATCGGGGAATAGAAGGCCTTGGTCATAAAAAAAAAGGTTCTTCCCATGCTTTTCTATGTGCTATGATTGAAAGCTTTCTGTTTTTGTGACAGGTTAGGCTAAATGCTCTTTTTTGGTCAAAACCCTGTTCATTGGCCTTGCCACCTAATTCTCCTATGAGAATAGAAGAGCCACAATATGAGGGCCTTAAACATATTATGCTCAAGTTACTCTTGTTCTATAGCAAACAAAGTAAGTCAATAAGAGGAGCAAATGTTGTCTACAAGAGAATCACCTCACAAGTCGACAAGCCTGCTATATATGATGGTAAGTTCCTCTTGATTATCCAATGCAAGATGGTATTTCATCTTCTTAACTGTTTGCTCCTTTTGGCCACAATTTTTTTGATGATTTCATTTCACCCGTCAGTATTTTTTTTATATTAACATGAACTCAATGAAGATTAGAGAGTGTGTTAATAATAAGAGAAGATATTTTAGGTACTCTGTTAGATCTGAAGTCCCAGGATATATATATTTTTTTTTTTCAATTTTCAAGGCATTTAACTTGTAAGTTCACTAAGACATATTCGGCAATAGTTGCTTAGATGCGTGGTGATGCATATTCAAGCGCAATGAGCGATTGTATGTCTTAAGATAAGACTTGAAAGCTTATCCTTCAATTATAGGCATCATTCATTGAATCCACTCAACTTTTTCCTACCAAATTGATTTTGGTCGACGAACATCGACAGTTTTAAGCCAACTGAATATTGGAAGCTCCATCCTTTCTCCTTTAGCTTGGAAGACCTACTCTCTATTGTGCAAAACTTTCTAAAGTATGAGGACGTATAAAATCTCATGTACTTTGACACCCCAAGGGGTGTCATCTAGTTCAAGTACATGTTGGAAAACCATGATGTGTACGCTAAAGTGTTTGAAGTTATGCAAGTGAAAATTATTCATTTTTCAATTAGTAAATCAAATATTTTTAGCTGTTCCATGCAGATCATTAGCTCTGTTGTTTCCGGTTCCTTCCCTTCTCCTGACAATAGACATACTCAAATATAAATCTGAAATACAGACTGTTTTCTTTCTTTCCTGCTTAACAGTTTTACGGCTTGCTCATAGTTTTTCCTTTTAATATCTGTTTCTGTACCTACTTGTACCAAAATTCTAATTTTACACTTCCGAATGATTGTAGTATTTCAGTTGGAGAAAACATTTAAGACAACATTTTCATTGCTTGTGCTTCATATGTGGCTTTTCTTACGGAGACTAAAGGAAGAAGGGAAGGAAGGTAACGAATTTGGTCAATACTTATATGAGATATACAATCATGATGTGGAGCTTAGGGCTTCAAAGGCTGGGGTTAGTATCCATTCATCTTTCAAATGATAATTGGTCTCTTTCACTATTGGGGCTTGATCAGAGCACATTGTTTTGCTACGTGACTTCTGACTATAGTAACGCGATAGTGTACCTTAAAAGGAAGTGTGTGTTTATACAAAGGTATCTAGAGTGCTTGATAAGGGCACTTTATTTTGCTAACACAAAATTAGTTATTGTATAATAGAATGAATAAGTTGCTGATAATACGCTAATTTGTTCCACAACTGTTACTCTCCGAATCTAAAAAATGATATCCTTTTATTGGATTTGCGTACAAATATTGAGGCATGTGTATGTCAGATCATTTTGGTTTTATTTTTAAGAGCTAAAGTTTACTATACTACGAGAAACTAGTAAGTATTCCACATTCTTCTCTAACCTTCCAGATTTGATGCTTTCTCAAGGACATCAATTGTAATATTGAAATCTGTTGGTTTATCTCGAATAGGTTAATTTGCTATTGACAAAATGGATGAAAGAATTGGAGAAGATTTTCTATGGAAACATTGTTGCATATGATGCTGCAATGACCCCTGAAGCTAAGCATGATGCTCTCGCAAATGTGTTGTGGAGGTATGAGGCAAAATAAACCATGTACTAGATAGCTAGGAAACTCATGTGTATTTCTTGTTCAATTGGAATTTCTATGGACATGGCTTCCACTATAAGCTCTTGCGAGCCTTGAGCAATTCTTTTTTGTCAATGGATGTTCATAGATGTCAGATGATACTTTCCTGTAATTGGTTGGCCATGTTTAGAGATGGATAGCCTACAAGAACATATATATATATATATATATATATATATATATATATATATATAGAGAGAGAGAGAGAGAGAGAGAGAGAGAGAGAGAGAGAGAGAGAGAGAGGTCTTTGCCTATTTATGCCCCCTATAATCTAAAATTGCCAAAGTGTGCCCTCTTAATTCAAAAAAGCATTTTTATGCCCCCTTGACCTTGCCAAATGAGAGAAATGCCATATTGATTGTATGAAATGACATAAACGATAAAAAAAATACTTAGAGCTTTTTTTGGAAAACTTCCAATATAAAAGTTGTAGATTATGAGGAGATCTACAATTTTAGTGTTCAAAATTTTTCCCAAAAATACTTCTAAATAGGTGTTTTGGATGTCGAGTTTTTCCCCTTTTTTTTTAATAGCTATTTAGAACCTTTTTTTAAAAAAAAAACTTTGAACATTAAAGTTATAGTTCTAATCAAAATCTACAACTTTCATGTTAGAGGTTTTTCCAAAAATTACCTCAGATTTTTTTTTAGTATACTCATTTCTACCATAAACGTACATGGTCAAATTACGTTAACTTGATAAAAGCAGTTTCGTCATTTTACATGGTCAGGGGGCACATTTTTGCTATTTTGAATTAGGGAGGTATATATTGACAATTTCAGATTATGAGGGGGCATAAAAAGGCAAATACCCATGTTTCTATAAAAATGTATATATATGTGTGTGTGTGTGTGTGTTATCATACGTCTAACGCGTCTCAGATTTCTTGGTAGCTCTGACATTTGAGTTTTGGTTTCAGGAATGTGTTCTCTGAAGATGGTTCGGAGATGACTGCCGATGCTTTACCCTCTGTTAAGGCATGCATTTCTATTCTTTTGTTCACAGCATTTTGCAAATTAATACTTTACAAGTTTGGCAAGAATATTTGTTAAATTCCCACTTGTTGAACACCCATGTTAGCTGTGTATAATCATTATAACAGTAGCGGCTAAATTTGTAACTTTTACCTCTTATCTGGTTACCCTACCTTCAGTCTGGGTAATCTTTCTTTTTAGTTGGAGGGTAATATCACCCTCCTGATCCTACTCTTACACATGGTTGAAGGGTTATAACTTGCAGAATTTTACAGCTTTTGCACCAAATCCAGATATGCTCCTGGTCGCATTATTTCTTACTCCCTCAATGTATCTGTACATTAATAAACTAATTTTTCTATTCAGGCCATGGCAAGATATACGCGCAGGGAGTCAACTTGCCTATCATTGACAGGTAAACGATTCTTTTGAGACTGTATAGTGTTTAGCATTTTCAACTGAGTAATTCATCTTTCACAATACAGAGAAGGAATCCATATTTTCTGGCAATTTCATGTTTACCTCTTTGGAGACCTCAACACTAACTCATACAAACTGACAAAGTCCTCACACCGTATTCAAATCTATTGAAACAAGAGGCTTGGAAACTGATCATACAATGTCGAGCTGAATAAAGAAACCTTTGCCAAAATAGCAAAAGAAGAAATTGAAGGCTGTTACTAAGTTCTTTGATAGTTGCGTCGCTAAATTGGTTTTAGCATTGACCGAGTAAAATTATTTAATTTCTCTATCAAAGGCCTTGCTGTACAGCCGGTATCCATGGTTGTGGTACATCTTGCAGCTTTATGTTTTTTCTTTATTCAGCTTCCTTGAGCTGGTTGATGATGCTGAAAATTTGCAACTTGTTTGCGTTTCAATTTTATTTTTTAGGGAATTTTGTTGATAGTTACAAGGGCCAACGTCTTATGGAGGGTTCAAGGCATTATATCATCTGGGATAGTTAGTTGAATAAATATTTCGCTCCGGCGAGGTAGCTTGATTGCTGGGATGGTTCATAAATTATTATTTACGAGTTTGAGTTTTGTCTGTTATAATATAGAATAGAAAATTGATTTTTTAGAAAACTTTCCGAAGAGTATGTCATGTGTATATGTGTAGTCAATAGCATGTCGAAGGTTAAAGTATTTTCAAACTATTACTCTTAGATCACGGTCGTAAAGATTATGATTAGAAAAATATTAAATAAAATAATCTAATATATGTTTCAGGTTGTTTAATCTCGTTATTTTTAAAAAGTTGATAAATGATTTTCTAGGCTGGTAGATGTTTTCAAAGGAATTTCTTTACCTTTTACGTGATATTTCTATTTTATTTAGTTAAGATAAATGGGTAAGCAATCCTTTTTGCATTGCCTACTAGACTTTGGGGTAGCAGATGTAGTAGGTGGTAGATATTGATATACATCATTTCACTTTGAGTGGCTTTTTAGGGCTAGCTTTTCATTTAGAGCTAAAATATTATATTCGCGTAAAGTCTTCCCCTGATTTTTTTAGAAAAATATTTAGGAATGTTCTGTTGAATGTGATGTCGCACATGTATGTACCTGCAATTACAACATTTATAAACTGGGCTTTATTATGCACTCTCAAGAAATCACATAAGAAATTATACATGCTGATGTGACATAATCAAGACCACACATCACGATGGGTATATCTGTAATTTTTTTAAGAATTACGAGAAAATTATGTGAATTACGAGGCGTGTGTGGTGGAAATTGATTGTGTGTCGTTTATTAAGGGTTAGTAGTTTTTTCCTTATAAAATGTATAACCGGTAGTATGAAAGTCGAATTTAGAATATTGAGACTTTCTGAAATTTTACTATCCCTGCGACAACTTTGCCACCTTCATGTGGCTTCTGAGTGATGATTCTAAGTAATTATATATGCAGGGTTGATGAAACCAGATTTGTATCGGTAGTTGATTGTCTGCAGTTATCAATCTATGCTTAACAGAGTAATCGATTTTTTTTTAGAGAAGTGTTTGAATGTATTTGTTCTAACATGAGTACTACGGTATGCAAAGTTAGTCCGTAAGTCCAAAAGTTATCGACAAAATTCATTTATGTTTGCTGAAGGATTTTAGCTACTAAATTCTCTTTTTTTTTGGAAAAAAAAGAAGAAAAGATAAACAAATTGTTGAGGTTCAGTTCAATATTGTCCCTATCAACGTGCTTATTTTCTGTAAAACTGGTAGAATTGTGGCACTTATAATTGTTTTAGATAACAAGATAAAATTTTACCAGACTACGAATAAGTACGCCATAATTTTGATTTTATATATTAAAGTAAGAGCAAATGTTGTACAAGTCTCTTAATTTGTTTTATCCATATAAATCAGTCTAGATTATAGACTTACTATTTATAATTGTAAATAAGCTTCTCTTGCAGAATTCGTATCAAAATTAATTTAAATATTGTGTAATTATTTTTTGAAGAATGTTTTAATGAAAATCATAGATTGTAATGATTTTTATAATTTTATATTTAATATTTTTTTAAAAAAAATGCTACTAAATATGTGTCTTGAAGCTTCAAAATTTTAGTTGATTTTAAACTTAATATGTTAATTTACTAAATTTTGAAGTCTTAAAATATTTACATAGAATTTTTTTAGAAAAAATTTAAAACATAAAAATTATAAATTTCATCAAAATTTATAGTTTTTATGTCCAAATATTTAAAAAAAAAATTTATTTGTTAACAAGTCTTTTGAAGTATATAAAGTAACAGTAAAAAAAAATTAATTTGCATGAAGTTTCAGACTGATACATAGCTGCCCTTTAAGTAATAATGGTAATAATAATAGCAATAATAATAATTAGTATTATGAACTGTCAGTGCTGCAATTGCCATGATGAAAACGATGTCAAGCCGCTGTTACGTAAAAAGGAAAAAAAAGAGACTGATACTGAAAATAGATAATTAGTATTATGAACTGTCAGTGCTGCAATTGCCATGATGAAAAAGATGTCAAGCCGCTGTTACGTAAAAAGGAAAAAAAAGAGACTGATACTGAAAATAGAAGTGAACAGGACATAATAGACAAAGCTGCAGTTGTGCATCTTTCAGTACTGACAAGCTGGGAAACTGGTGCTGCTAAGGACAAACGTCTAACTATTAAACCCCATAATCCTTATTAATTTATTATGCTTTTTTTTCTTAAAATAATAAATTAAATTTACTAACCTACATAATTTTAATATAATAATCTCATAAACCACAAACTTAGCATGCCACAGTTTAATTTTAATTCTATATCCAGACGCCTTCCAACTTATGCAAAATTCTGGGTAAAGAAGCAAATTTTATCAGTTTTTCTGAACTATTATCAAGATTCAAAGAAATAAAAGTTTCCAACTCTAGATTTTAATGGGTGACATTGATAGCACATACCTAAAATCAACATTTACAAATTAATATAGCGACATATAGTAGTCCAACCACAATAAAGACACAATAGTCGTGCGGATATGAAGGGGCATTTATATTTTTATGTCCACTATAAATTAAAATTGAAAAAAAATATTCTCTCTCTAATTCAAAATGACATTTTTATGACCCTCTTAACTCTATGAATGACGAAACTATTATCATCAAATTAAATGTCCTTATCTTTCAAGTTTCGTCATTTTATAGGATAAATGGACATAAAAGTGGCACTTTGAATTAGAAAGCATAAAAATATAAATTTGGACGAAAACAAAGTGCTTTTTAAGATAAATTTTATATAGACGATTTTGTCTGGTTATTTAAGAAATTAAGTAAAACATATTATGCAAATTACAAAAATTCAACCATAATGTAATTAACTGGGCTGCAGAGGATTAGAGATCAGATAAGATGCAACTACAAAGTTGTTCTTTAAAATGACAATCTGATCTGCAGCAGATGTGGGACTCTTTTCTGTCTTTCCAGCTAAAATGATTAGAAATTTTGCTGCAAAAATATCCTTTTTTTTCCAGCCAAAGATACATAGTAGTATATATTAAGGGGCCTTGGAAAAAATAGAAAGATAATGGTGAGGCAGGGATTTGCAAATCACCTTCCAGTATCCATTAATCACTCTCGATATGTCATCAGCTTACATGTTAAAACAATATCAATTAAATTTCAACATGACATTTAATAGGCAGACTAAGTTTTTAAATTAAAAAAACTATTTGCTAATTTTAAACTATAACAAACCGAACGGTGCAGCTATACGAATGTTCAAATTGTCGAACAATTTCTGAATTTCAAAAGTTGACCTGTTTAGTCATCACCACATATCAAAATCTAATTAGTGCGATCATGGCATGTAGTATGATGACGTATCGAATAAGGTCGCAAAATATATCTACTAATGAGGAAATTCTCATTTAAAGAAGGGATATACATGTCAGTTTGCAGAGTAGTTGTTTATAATCTATCTAAATTTCACTCCTGTTCCCCCCTACTATTAATTCTTCTCTCTAATTTGATAAATTAGCCAACAACCACATGACCAGCCAACCAGATCTAGAAATTACACATAAATTTACTAAATTCACTTGCCAACAAGCTTCAAAATGATTATAAGATAGGAATTGAAATGTCATCGCCGAATCTGTTCGAGCTTTTCAACCACATTCCTTATATCTGGTCTGAGTGTTGGGGACGGCGAGCAACAAGCCATAGCTAGCTGAAAGTACTTAGCCAGTATTTCATCATCCGTAAGATTTCGCTGCTTATTTTGATTTTGCATTAAATCCGAACCGAACGTGCTGGAAATCTTGTGCTCAAGAATCAGATTCCGTAGTGATGTGGGAACGTGGAGATCCTTGCTGTTCAGGAAGTCGATGTTTAACGGTCGCTTCCGCGTGAGCATTTCAAGAAATATAACTCCTAAGCTGTAAATATCGCTCTTTGTAGTTGCATCTCTCATCTTGATTATTTCTGGAGCATTATAACCCTGAGCAGCAGAAACTTCTAGATTTTCTTGTGCGGTGGCGGGATTCAGCAAGAGATGCAAACCGAAATCTGTTACGCGGGTTGGTAATCAGAATCGAGCAAGATGTTGTTGGATTTGAGATTGCCGTGGATAATCGGCTTCTGCAAGCCAGTATGGAGGTGTTCCAATGATCTAGCAATTCCCAGGGATAATTTGTAAATCACTTCCCATCGATACGGTTCAGAATTCGTGTCTGTGGAATGTAAAAGCCCGAAGTTAGTATGCGAAAATTTATGGATTTAGAATCTCTACTTACTACACAGAAACAAAAACACAAAACATAAATATTCCACTAGCTCGAACGTATAACCGATTTGCGATTATATTTATTGGATAAATGTATGAATTGCCACTATGAACAATATATCGAACAAATTCAGTGTGATCAAATTTTCTTCCAACGGTCTTAACGAGGTTTGCATATTGCGCTACAATCGCGCGAAAATATTACAATGTAACGTACATATTTTACACCACATAAATTAGGATAAGACCCGTAGAAAAAAGATTTTATTTTGTCAAACATGAAAAATCAGAAAAAATTACCTAGTTCTGATCAAATAATCAACAAAATGCACAGATTAAAATCTAAATATTACCGTAAGGGTGTGTGGAACTTATTCTTTCTGTACTTTGTGAAGAATATACGGATTTTCGGACGTATCCAGATAAAAATATTGGGACTTCTCGGTTGGTAGAATATTAATTTAATACCAACCGTAGGTTTATCTATTATAACGGTCGCATAAAAGTGGACCGGTTACCGGCATTTTTCAATATGTCTCAAAAAAAAAAAAAAAAAAAAATTCTACATATTCAATTAGGCATTAGCTATGAACTCGAACACATAGAAAAAATTGAAAAAAATTGAAAAGCAATATCAAATAAATGTGATAATTCCAATTTCTCCATATATATATAAAGATCAACTTACCATGAAGGTATTGCGCTAAATTGCCAAGATGATAATAGGGATGCACAAACAACTTCTCTCCTCTGGGACCAATATACATTGCTATTAAAGGAACCAAATTCGGGTGCCTTACAAACCCTAGCAACCTCACCGCCGGCATAATCTCGGAGGTGCGATTTACGCAAACGGGCCGCATAAACCTCATCAACACCACCGTTCCTCCGCCGCTGCCGGTGCGGCGCTCTAAGAGAGCCCTGTACAGCGTAGAGTAGGCTGATTTTCCGACGACCTCGCCGGGAGCGTCGAGAATGTCGCGGGTTGCTAGATTCTCACCGCCGTGGAAACGGATTAAGTCCTCCGACTCCGCCGGCGGCGAGACGGTAGGAGTAAGATCGCCGGACTCCGGCGAGGTGTTTCTCCTCCTCCGCCGGCTGCGGTTGCGGTGAAGGTAGCAGTAACATGAGAGGAGACAAAACAGGAGGAGAACTGAGAGAAGAGATAGAAAAAGTTTGAGCTTGTGGTGCTTCCCCATTCTGAAGAGCAAAAGAAAAAAACAAAAAATCTTTTTTATCTTACAAAAGAAGAAAAAAGAGTAGGATTTGGAGATTTTTATGAAAAATTATATTGAAAGAGCTTTGAATGTGGAGAGAAGAGCTTGCAGATGGAGGGGACGGAGAAAATGGAGTTAGATCTGGAACAAAACAGGAGAAAGAAAGAAATGTAAGAAGATCCGAGAAAAGTTTGATTCTTTGCTTTTTAGCAAGGAAGAATAGGATGATTGGAAACAAGTGTGGGGAAGGAGATGCTGCTTGCTGAGGATTTCTTGCTCTTGGGAGGAGAAATGGGAAGCTTCTAATGATGAGCAAAGTTAAGTTAGGCAGTGGCTTATTGTTGTGTTAGCTTAGCTAGCCACTGCTGAGATACACCGCTTGTTATCTCACCACACCAACAAAAAGAAATTCAGTATGGAATTTAAATTATAAATTTCAATAAAATTTACAATTTTTTATATTATTTTTTAAAAATATATATTTTGGGATCAAAATTTAACATATTTAAAAAATAATTTTAAAATTTATTTCAAACTTATAAAATATGAAGCTCCAACATACTTATTTAGTAAATATTTTAGAAAAAATTTTAACGTAAAAATTATAGAATTAATAATTTTTATGTTAGAAATTTTTTCAAAAAATATTTCTAAATTATTATTTATTTTTAACTATATAATTAGTGAATTTTTAGTTCGTGATCGGTATCACTAGTAACGCTCTTTTATTTCTTAAAGATCTATTTTGTCTTTTTTATCAAATCAGTCACTATATACCAAATTAATCTTATTTTAACATGGCAGCACACTTTTGTACACCAAAAAGGTCTATTTTTATTGATATACGTGTTGTTACGTCAGTAAAAGCTGATCGAACCTTAAAGAAATAGAGGTTGAATTGATATAAAGTTAAAAGAGATAATTCCAAAGCAGCCCCTGTTTGTTTGAAGCTGCCATATCAGTCCCTGAAAATGCATTTTCAGGAACTGATATGGAATCGATTTTAAAATAGGGGGCTGATATGGAATTATCCGAAGTTAAAAAAGGGGTGGCTGATTTACCATTACCCCTTTCTTTTTCATTTTAGGAGAGCAATATATCACCTAAGTTTTACTTTCTTTTTTTTCCCTGTTGGTCAGAAGTTCTACTTTCTTATTACTATCCAAAAAATTTGATTTTAAAATTATTTCAAAAGAATAATCCGATATTTATCATTTATACTTAAAACATATTACTGCAGACGCTTATGATTGGTATTTATTGATGTCTTCAGCCCAGCTAAACGTCTGCAACTTTCATGAGTTTGTACTGAGAATGAGTGTGGTATATGAGTACGAGGAAGGTGATTTTTTGAGGGTTTCTAGGGTGCTGCTTGGTTTTTTTTTTTTTCTTCATTTTGTTATATTTTTAGAGAGAGTTAACTCATTTGGTTCGCTCACATCTAAGAATTACGGATACGTCAGATTTTTACTTCATAGTTTCCGATATAAATATACCGTGGATACGGTCAAATAGGTATCGGACACGTGGATCTCTTTTCGTACTTGAAATGAGTGATACATTTGTTTAAGACTTAGTCTAAACCTCGTGTTAATTTATATATTAAAATATAAGAAATTTTAATATTATAATTTTATATTGGAGACTAACAACCGTACATCGCACGGGTTTAAAACTAGTTATATACTAAAAATACTATTAAGGGGCATGGGATTATAATGCTGTAACTGTGATCATGTCAGTATTTTATAGGTTCCACCATCATCAATGGTCTCATATAAAGGATGAAACATTAATGGTAGAATTATGTAACATTTATGGAAGGTGATTTATTTATTTATTTATTAGAAACTATTCCAAGGTGAAATGCTTGTTGTCCCCCTTTTTTTTATTCTTTTGGTATCCTACTAAATCTCATCTATTCATCTATATTCCAAACTTCTTGTATTAAACTCATCCCTGAAATATATAATAAGAAATTTGTTAAACAAAGCGATAATTAAGGTGCCATACTATGATATCATTAAAAAAGTTCCTTTGTAAATAAATTATAATTGCCATACTTATGATTAAAAAGTGACACAAATATCAATTGATACTTTAGCCATTTGACACTAGCCTAGCAAAATGATCAATACTCATTTTATTGTATTGTTGATTTTACTATAATTTTAATATATTGTTCCATGTTGAACCAAATTTAGTAATAATATTATTTTATAATGGTCAAGATGAGATAGATTAGCCGATAGCTAGATATGGAGTTTCTTCCTAATGGCCCTCAAAAAAAAAAAAATGTATAATTCTTTCTCGACTAGTTATCCTTGGCTTTTGCTAACAGACCCTAATTATTTACTCAAATCGCTAAAATATACTTATCTCAATATTTAAAAAAAAAAAAACCCTATACATGCACATTATTTATTCGAAAAATCTAGGAGTCGAATTTAAAGTTATCCGATTTCTGAGCCGTTTTCAAACCACTAGAACCTATATCTGGAAAGCATTTTCCTTTTATTTGCACCACACACTGTAACCTAATTGATATATTTTTGATGCCGCCATGATAACAGATATAAAAAATACCAAGCTACGCTCCCCTCGCGCCAAACACAGACCTACTTACTACCTTCACACCATTAGTTGTTGACTCTTTAACAGCAGGTTTTTCCATCAGGATTCTTTAGATCCTACTCTACGGCATACCTATGTTTTTATAACTATTTTTAAGACTAAAAAATTGTAAAATATAACAAGTTACATCACTTTCTAATTCAAACAACAGTTCAATAACAAGTTCTGCCAGACGGAGTCCGGAAAGATGTTGTTGTTGTAGAACTCTCGGCCTCAAAACTAGACATCCAAACATATTAGTGTAAGGGCATAAGATATCGCTAAACAAGCTTTCAAACAAATTCGTCATAATACAAGCAAATGCAGATGTATATAACATGTACGTAATAAGAGGCAAAATTAAAAGTAATGATATTGGTCTTGAATACTTAATCCAAAAAACATTCCAATTTACATTTTCCTGCACCTCGGGATGGTAAATCTTCGTTTTACCGATCCCGAGGCACGAGAAAATGTTGTTCTGCTATTTTCGAACTGTTTTATCCGGCTCAGTACTATTTTCCCCAAAATTAAAGAGCGAGAAAAAGGGAAAGAAAAAGCAGCAAAGATTCACTGCTTGATTTATTATCACATCAGAGAAGGAAGAAGAAAGAGTGGGGGAAGATCCGTAAAGTTGACATGCAAATCTGTTTCTTTCCAGGAACGAACAGAGATCTTTGGATCAAAATAGTGGCCTCCTTGGCAGTATTGACTGGATGCATCATGCACCTTGGTGTTTGTTTATCTTCAAATAATCTGTAAATATTCTAAAGTCGGGCATTTTACGTGCTAAATTTCTATCCATACGTGTTCCCGTCCTGGCTCGATATTCAATTTAGGAGATAATTCTTAACCTGAATAAATTTGGAAATATCCGTCGCTCGTGCAACTAGAGAGCACATTTAAATGTGTGTAATTGTAGCATCACTGAAGTCGAAACTGGGTGGATTGATGTTTTAACTTTTTTTTATCTTCACACATCCATTGCGACATCTCATCGCTCCAAATAATTATGATCTTAAAAATGATAGGTAGCCGCAGAAATTGGCCAAAAACGAGAACATCACCCCAGATGCTTCGCCAGTACAAAAGCCAAAAACGAGAACATCACCCCAGATGCTTAAGAGTGGTCGCCAGTACAAAAGATGGACAGTGACACTTTTTGTATAAACAAGAACGAGCCAAGCCTGATTGAAACTCCGACACTAACAAAAATTGCAAAATAAAAAGAAAAAGAAAGAAAAAGAGAAAAAGAAAAGAAAAAACATCACAAAATTATTTTTTTTTCTATTTTAAGAAGAACCCCAAATATACATTAAAATAAAAAAAAAAATTTAGATACACAAATTTTACTGACATCAAAATTTTATAAAATTTCTTTATATATTTAAAGCTTCTCAAAAACAATACTTATATAGTTATCAAAATATCACTAACACGAAATCAAAGGCCAAGAACTGATTTACAATATATTTAAAATGAGGAGCTAATTTACAAGATATTTCAAAACCAAGTACTGATATGCAAATTTGCAATTTATCCCAAAAAGAAACAATCCACCACCTTTTGTATGCACCATTTCGATGTATTGAAATAAACAGAAACTACAAATAAACATGAACAATAAAAATCATCCCTGCGCATTATTACTTCAAAGTTGAGAATTTCAACAGCTATCAAGAATCATATAAATCTTTTGGCTGAGATGAGATTAAGATTGCAAATTGAACAGAATATGAACTTAATAAATTTGTCTGGAAATAACAATGAAAGCAAAAGTGAGAGTACTGCAGAGTATGGCTCTTTACATAATATATTTTTACGCTTGTTCACTGTACATTCACATATATACAGCACAGAAAACTTACTGTACGTGCTTAAGAAAGTAGAAAGAGAAAGAAGATGTGCTTTTGTACCTCTGATTTTAACTCTAAAGAAAACTCTAAATGTGAGAGACATCATTTCTGCATGTTTAAATGTATCGTAAGACCTATCATGTGAAACATGTATTGGAAGATCATTCCGCCTCACATTAGAGATTCTTCTGAGTTCAAATTAGAGGTCCCTAGCATTACTTCAAAGAAAAAGAAAGAGAACATGCCTGCTTTACAAATTGACGGGCACACTTCTTAACAAACAAGGATGACCTCCACCAAGATCATCAGCCACCAGAGAACAGCTATCTGCTCCATGAGTATCGGCTAAGACCTGATCTTGATGAGTACGGATCCACAACCATGACAACCTGGCAATAGCATGATGCCCGGCGTACTGCACCCTGTAAACCAGACGCAGCTCAGCCCATAAACTGTTGTTTATATTGCCCAGACTCACCGTTCCATCGTAACCATCTAGGTCAGATTCTGTTACAATCACAAAGGAGCTATCATCGAAGGCTAATAAATTCCTTGTGGTGACGAATGCTGGAGCTTTAGCAACTGGGTTGTCCAGACAAATAGATCTTCCAGTTTTCTTCACTCTGAGACGGCAGTATTCTTGGACAGCCTGCAAAATAAGTTGTATAAATTGAGACATATGAAAAATAGCTGATGAGCACACACAACATCAGTGAGCTATTTATTTTTCTAGAAAGTCCTGATAGTAGGTCCTAGGTAAGGGCTGGTTAGCATTTCATCCTGATAGTAGGTCCTACGCATGTTTTTCAGCCCAATTTTTTATTATGTTTCAGCTCCCACTCCCTGTCATAGAGATGTTTATGGCTTCAATTAGGCTTTGATTGATCTAAAACGTGTTACATTGAAGCTTCATATGTATCAGGACATAGAATTAACCAGAAACAATATATAGATGCAATATCGCTTTGCCTGTGCATGGGAGGGGGGATTTTGTGAGAGCGTTTCTCCACGTTCTTGGCTCACAAGCCACATATACATCAATAACCTATTTTCCAATATGACAACTATGAATATCAAACTTGTATTTGGTTCAATGAATGAAGAGAACATACATATTACCATTTTGTTTTGTTACAGAAAAGAAGACCTACCTGGTATTTTCACTATCATTCTAGAAGTATGAACATTTAAATGGCTTATGCTAAGATACTTTCCCCTACCTTCCACTGTGAAGCAGCTAATAGAACTCTAGGCCTGCTCAATCTAACATATTCATAGGCTGCTCTGGGACTCAGCTGCTTATGTTGTACCTGCATGAAGAAGATTATCTAAATATCACCCAAGCTACAAACAACAATCACGTACTGAATGTCCTGAATATACCAAATAACATAGAACAATGGTTGTGCTGCGTCCACGACCAGCTTTGCAGTGTACATATGTAATCTTTCCACTTGATGCATTCTCTTCAAACAGGGAAAAAATGCACAATCAGAACTATGATAAGAGGTTGAATAAAATAGTTTGCAAATCAAATACTTAGTTTTGCTACACAAATAAAAGGGATAACTTCCAAGTTTTGCTAAACCCACAATCTCAGTGAAGTCCTTTAAATTTCGCATGAAGCAGCTTGGTCCTTATGTTGTCTCAACGATTCTATTTTGGTCATTTCGTCAGCAACTATTGAAAGAACGACCAAACTAGAAACTTAAGAGGACTAGATTTAGACCCTTGAGGAAGCAAATTCTAAAGTGCCACAAGGAGCAATCAATTTTACATGTTATCATGCACCACAAAGTTCTGCTTTGTGCCACGACCTGCATAAGGACTGACATTTTTCAGACTCTTCACTATTCTAAAACATCCTAATTCACAAAATTTCTCAGACCCTTTACTATTCTAAAACATCCTAATTCACAAAAAATGGTGGCACATGGTTGCTTTTAATTAATAGTCCTTTTTGCTGAATGGCCTACCATATATTTCAGCATGTTTAGGATCAAGGCTAGAACTTCATTTTTACTTTTAGCAAAGCATTTGCAAAACTTAACCACTATGAAGTTGCATAAGCCCCTTATTATGACTATTTTATAATACTCAAAAGAAGATGGCATTGCACGACAGAGGAAACGCATGAAAAAATTGATCAAGCTCGTGAAGGAACTGTAGGATCTTAAAGAATTGTTTACTTATATGCATTTCAAGAAAATCAAACTGTTGACCACAGAAGAAACAAAAATAACTTGTCATTAGGTTTATTCATCTCTGCCTAACTTACGTTATTCGTTAGATCCTACCTTTTCAGTTAACCAGTAAATGACAGCCCACTTAATACGAGCTGCTAAAACTATTTAAGAAGCTTAAAAAGAAGTGCTTCGAATCATTGCTATTTGACTTGGACCTGTTTTGAAGAAGTCGAGGTATTTCTAAACTAAGGCTCTCATTTTCTGTTGAGTAATTGTTCAAGCAAGTCTTGCAATGGAAGGCATAAGCTGAAGATACTATATAGACATATAAGGAGCTTACTATACCCTTAATGGTGAAATGTTAACGTGATTCAATATAGATAATGACAGATAAATTGAATATATAAGAAGCCAGCTCACATGTATTTATCAATTTCCCGCATTTGATGAAAAAAAAAATGACAAACGAGGAAGTAAATCTGAAAATCATGAGAAGAAACCATCTTACTGTGTATGAAGTCCACAGCTTGACATATGTCCCCAAATGATGGAGCAAATAGGTAATCTCTAGTAGGAATAACCAAATGCTCGATGCCATAGTCCTAAATAGCAAATACAAACATTTAGTGATAGCAAGCTCAAGAAAAATCTCCAGAAATATACAGGAAAAATCATATTGGAATAAAAAAGTATTTTAAAGAAACAATAAGAGAAAAAAGAATATAGATGAACTACCAAAAAGGTAAATTTATCCAACTTGCAATCAAGGATGACATGTAAGAAGACACATGTAGATAATAAGTCATTTTAATATAACAAGCTTATAGTGTTCTCCTGATCTCGAGTTTGCAAAACCCACTCAAATACCATGGAATCCTGGAGTCATAAGTCCATTCTTTATACGGACAACTAATAACGTGAAAGCCTCTAGCTACTTTAAAAATTGCATACTTACGGAATAAAGTGAGGAAGGCACCAGCGTCTCATATGATTCATTCAATGTTATAACACCATTAACACCAAGATGCTTCAAGCGAGGAACATCACTGGGAAAAGGGACTGCACCTAAAAGTACATGCTGAAGATAAATATTTTAGTATAGTAATAAATAAAGGTGAGAGTTTCTGAATTTGTACTAATTGATATAAGCGCAACAAGATGTACTGAAATGAATTATTATGATTCAATTGTGAATCCACTGTTTTGAAGCAATGTAAAGTTCAAATCATTAAGAAGCCCACCTTCATATTTTGAAAAAGTAACATGATTCTAAAACATTTTATTGTTATAGAAGCATAGCAATTCAAAACTGCAATTATAAGAGAGCTCTCATGGACTTTGAATTTCTATATGTTTTACAAGTGACGACCTGCAGCATTCACTATATGAAATAGATACAAGAGGGGGGGAACATAATATTTCCTGCAACAGGTCAACGTGATTGCAAAGAAGCGTGCAAACTTGATAGAAGTTAACTTGCATAGTATAACATAGAACAATGCATGATATTCAAGAACTTATCTAGCAGAATAGAGAACTGAATGGCCTAATAAACAAACAGTTGATAAAGCAAGCAAAGATGTAGGCCAAACTTTTTACAAGATTTACTCTCATTCATTTCATATATCATGAATAAAATTTAAAATTGTCTTCTTGAGTCTCTATCTTCATAAATCTATCCTAGCATGGGGCCATATTTTTAACATTATTAATTTCTAATAACCACATCATATATACCAGATATAGCCATGGATTTATATCGTCTGGGACCCTGGGTCCTCTAACGAGTTGATATCCTTGATGGATTAAAGGTGACAAAAAAAACAAATATTCAAATTGTTACCTTCATGAAACCATATGTAATTGATAGTCCAAGGATGTCATTTTATCGATATGCTACAACTAGGGTATATACGCCAACATGAGCGAAGGAATCAACAACAACTCCATGCAAATAACCACATCACTTTCTTAACAGTTGTGGATGACGTTCATAATTTATTATAGTGCAACATGAAATATGTTAGGAGCAAATGGTATAGTTATGCTTAAGATCTAATGAAAAGACTAACACATTGAATTCACAAAGTTATCATTCAACAACACGGACGTCACAGTGACACATACTCAAATTTCGCAACACTATCACACTTTTTATATCACAGCACTATTGTACACTACTAGCAACACTAACATGGCTCATCATGAACATTCCAAGCCTAACACTACGATACACTGCTAGCAATACTACATATACTACTAGCAATACTACATAATCGCCTGGAACACAAAGAAGTTTCCGAACAGATGCTGATTTGAACAATTTCTTTTGTCGGGAGCTGAACTCAAAGATATTTGAAAAACAGAGGCCGATTTATCATTTTTCCTATTTGTAAAGGGTACTCAATCTGATCCACACACATGTCAAGTTATATTTTTTATTGCCCGGATGTTTTTTTTGTTAATAATGATATTCCCTCAGGAGAACTTTGATATTGCTGCTGTTTTTGTCTGTGATTTTTTTTACAGAGCAAAATTCTAACAGTAGAAAAAGGTGTTTGATAAGAGATGACATATACTGAAAGGTGGAGAAGATTCAGAAGTTTTGGAACTGGTCTAAAAAGCTTTTTCTGTTCACGGAAGCTCTTGGGACGATGACAAAGTTTTAAATAGGATATTCTTTCTTCTGTCAGATATATGTTTTGTCTTGAAATCTGAGAGATTTTGCTTATGTCAAAACTATTTGTAAATATTTTTGTTTTGATTAATACAAAGTTCTTACTTACTAAAAAAAAAAGAAAATTTAAAAAAGAACCATTTCGAAATTCCTTCTCAAAGTTAAATCCCCTCTAACACTATTCAAATGAATGCTGAGAAATGCTCTTGTAGGAATGAGTAGTAGAAGGAAGTTATCCAGATGGTTTGTACAAATTCCATAAAACCCGAGAGAGACGCGGGTTTGGATGTACAATTAGCTAGATGAAGAGAATTGAAATGTGAGAATCACTTCTTAGTTATAGGAGAAAGATAGAAAAATTATGTCTATCTACCAATGCATCACAATAAATTGCTTAGTTTAAGATGAAATTTTTCTCTCATGCTTTATATCCAGCAAAACTATTGTAACCCATAGTCTATAACCTGCTTTATCCATATTCAGTACTTTGACAAATAAAACAGCAAATTTCTAAGAATCATTCCCTCTAATAATAAAGAAATCAAACGCAATTTGAATGGAACAGATCAAATTGCTTACGAAATAATAATATAATAATCACAATTATGACAAAGCAAGGAAATTATATAGGAACACCTACCTCATCAACCTTATCCCACCAATGAAATTCAGATTCGACCTTGTTTCTGAAAACATTGTACAGAAGCGTAGGATAAAAAAGAATCCTAGCCCCCGCCCCAACCACCATCCGTTTGGCATCCAATAATCCGATTTTACTCCATAAAAGTTCGAAATCGAGACCGTCTCTTTGTTCCCTGGATCATCTTCCTTCAATTCTTCGATATGCATGCTTCGAAATCCCAATTTATGAAGTAATTTGAAACCTGTCAGACACCGATCATGAAGCCAGGATCTGAAATTCTTCACATACTAATGAAAATATAAGGAATTGGTCGCGATTTGAACAGATGAATTCGGGACGGGTTGAGGAAATTGAGAAAAGGGGGAAGGAGACCTCGCTCACAAGGGATGCTATTGCTACGCTCCGTGGTTGCTTGCTCGTGATGAGAGAAGCAACCCTTACTTTATTGGCTTACACCCATCTCGAGGACAAGAAAAAGAAAAAGAAAAACAAAATTACATATCAGTTCCTATTTTCAGAACAATACCAATTAGCTCTTGAAAAAGACAAAAATTGTGTGACGTTCGTTGTCACGTTGGACGTTTCTTCGAATTTCGGAAGTCAATTTGTAGAAAATTAAAAAACGGAGGTTTATATGTAATTTTTCCAAGAAAAAACGATTGTCCAAATAATTCTCCATTTCAACTAATTAAAATAAAAAAAAATTAAAAAAAATAATATAAAGAAATTATTAATTTAATTAAAATTATTAAATTTTATTTTAAAAAACCGTTTCAAATGCTTTAAATTTTAAAACTCTAAATTATCTATTTAAAAATATTTTTTTTATATAAAATAAATGATAAATTTTATCAAAATTTAAAAAAATTGTATATTAAAATTTTTTAATAAATTCTTTCAATTTCTTTTTAATCTGTAAATTGGTAAATTTTTTGAAACGCATACGACACTCTAAGAAAAGAAAATGCTAATACTTCTAATTCTAAATAATCAAATACTATTCATCTAATATATAACTCTAATCATAATGGTTAAGAGCAAAACCAGCTATATTAAAAAATCCACTAAAAAAATCACAGATGATATGTCAAAATTTATATAGTTTGTATTAAGTTCGGTGTAATATATGGAGAAAAAAAAAATAAAGATAGTGCATAAAAGATTTTTCACTAATAGATAAAAGTTTTGGTGGATTTTTTGGCTGATTCAATATTTTTCTAAAATTAAACAGGTTTCTTTTCTGCTTAGGAAACAATTATGTTGGGTAAATCCGGCATTAGACGAATATTTAGATGTTAGCGGTTGTTCAACTAGAATATTACACGTGTCAAACATCTGCACCATCATCACATTGCAATCCATTGTGACTATAGACCATTAATCATGTTCAAGATTCGGCCCATGTAGAGTCAGGCCTCGACGCTCGAGTCCAAGAATAACATGCATGCATTGAATCATTGGATTAGTTGGTTTAATTTGCGAACCGATCGTCTAAATTTTCTTTTTTTTAAAAAGAAAAAAAAAAAAAAAAAAAGTGAAGACGGAGGGCTCTCCACTGAGGGCATACAAAGTTTCAAATATTTTCTCAATTTAGAAACAAACAAGCATTGTCTCCCACGCGCTGCGGCTAAATGTAAGCCGTTATGAGATGCAGAAGGATTATAAATTTTGATATTGGTAGATTATAAACTATATAAAAATAGATAATATTTTAAAGACAAACAAAAATATAAATTAAAATATATGATCAATATTTTTAAAAATTTGTTATAATCATGCGCCTAGTCTTGCGCATCCCCTTATTGGTGTTATACTGATGAGTAGTTAAAGAATACATTGGCTAAGAATATGTGTACTTACTGTAGGACGCATTAAGATAACTTTTAAGTAAGATCCAATAACTTGGTACTAAATCACCATTCAAAACGAATTTTATAAAATAAAAATATCACCATCACCCATGGCATATATAAGAGCTAGTATCACCACCAGGTTGAAAACAAATACAAGTTCTTCATGGTTATATTGTATAATAATTTAACAAACATGACTTGGAGATGAATAGAAACTTTATTTGAAGATGCTGAGTGGGCTTTTAAAAAAAATCCTTAAACTCATAAATACTTTTAGAGGAAATATCAAAATTTTACTGGAGCATGGTAATAACACATTCTGGTATGATAATTGGTTATCTATATGGCATCTCTCAACCTATCTATCTGATCATGACGTAGAAGCTCTTGGCATACAAAACCTCATATATGTTGCTCAAATAAGGAGAAGAAATACTTGGAGACTACTAATGTCAGTCTACAAAATTGCTCCTAATCTTGAGAGTGCTTTAAATCAGATTGTACTAAATGAATATCCCGATGAGCTTTTTTGATGTCCTAGGAAGAAGTTCTCTATATAAAGTGCCTATCAAACTATTAGATATAGAAGGCAATTGGTGCCTTGGAGTAAGTTGGTTTGGGATTATCACATTACTCTAAAGCATATATTTATTTTACAAGTTACTTGCCATGACAAGCTTTACACAAGAGATTACCTTCTTAAAATGAGTTTAAAACTAAACCTTCTTTATAGTTTTTGCTCTCAAAATTAAAGTATTAATCAACTATTCTTTAACTATTAAATAATTATATTAAGATATAAAACATTATCAATTTTTTTTTCTTACACTTTAGTATTATAGATGAAGCACCGATAGAAGGCATATTTAGTTGGTTGCAACACGGGTTTGCCCTTGGGCTGACAAATGTCGCATAATTTTCAAAAAGCATTGAATTTGAGAGGTCTAGAAGTAATAGATAGCTTTAAGACTTTGAATTAGTGCATATGTTGGTGGGGTATGTGTGCGTGTGTTGTGAGTGAATCATATCTGACTCGGTTTCTAGTCTGTCACGTTGTAATATGTTAGATCGATTCGCTCCTTTTGGATAAATGAGGAACTTTTGGATTAATAATGTCGACCTCTATATTCCCCGTTTAGACGCCTATTTGATTTGAAATTTGAGGAGCATCTCAAAGCCTACAACAAGAAGGTGAGAGAAGAGAATAATGTGCCGAGTGTGGGCTAGTCCGCACGAGCTGCTATTTTGATACTGACATCCATGGCTCAACCGTACGGACTACTTACGGTCCGTACGGCCTATCTGATGGGCCGGGTCGTAGGCCGCGGACTAGATTTGCATCTATGAAAAAAGAATCTCATTCCAATTTTTGACAATCACAATTGTACACAAATCGGCTGCTCAACAAAGATTTTTTTTAAAAAAAAAGTTTAACAGCCACTCCATCTCTTTTTTAGGAGATTTTTTGCTAGCGGCAAATAATGTATCATTTTTCTGAAAGTATTCAAAACACAATACTTAAATATAGTCAGCGAATAAAATTCTAAACATCTTTCGTATTTCAACATGTCGTGCGTACAGATATACAATTACTGTAATATTTTTAAAAGCTTTTGTATCACCATGGCTGGAGTTTGAATTCGTGAGCGATAGTTACAAAGTGAACTATCCCGGCAGGGACACTCCATGCGATCTTCTCTACTTTTTTCTTCCTTTCTCTTTCTTTGAGATTAAGATTGAGTAAATTCTCTTCAAGGAGTTGTAAGGAACCCTTCCCGTCCTGTATAATATGCTCCATTTGCACCCTATTTTTTTATATTCTTTATCTCTCTCGTAAATTCTAGACTCGTGTTTGATTTTGTCACCAATTTGATTATTCCTCTTTTTCATAAGAAATTATTCTATTTAGTTTCTTTCAAATTGGAAAAATGAATTTCAAAGTTTCCTCCCAATAGTTTTTTTTTTTCTTTTGTTTATTTATTGGTTGCATTCCCAGCAACGCGAGATTATTATATAAAACAAGACAACAAGTAAAGGAGGTAGTACAATTTAATGAAATTTTGAGTTCAAATAATAATGTTTTACATTATTTTGATCTAACAAGTTACGGTTTTTGAAAGATGTTTACTCAAATCAAAATATTAGATATTCAAAATAAAGTATTATGATTCAACATAGGTGTTTATTCTAGATGTATATGCAATCTAAAATAATCTACAGGTTCTAGCAGCTAGATACGAGCTTTTACGTAAATTATTAATATTTAACATAGTTTACGTAAATTTTCAATATTTTACTTAAATTTTCAATATTCAAAATAGAAGTCTAAAAATTTTTCTCAAATCGGTACTTACACTTAAACAGTAAGAAAAACAAATAAAGAAATCTCTAAAAATTTTATTATAGTTACCTTCAGATAATTATCCTAAAAAATACAAAATAATGTTTGTTTATTTATTTGTAGGACTGGCGGTGAAGTGTCATCAACCGTCCCCCTCGGCTCTCATCTCTTTTGCTTTACTTTATTTCCCTCCACTTTTTTTCTTCCCTGCTAAGTTTCCTTTCCCTTCTCTTCCCCATTCCCCATCAACGCGAAGTTTAGCTCTTAATCTGCAACAATGGCCGATCTCGACTTTTCAAAGTCCTCAATCCTAACAACCCCTAAACAATCGTCTTCTTCTTCATGGTTCAGTACTCTCAGTCGCTATCTCTTCAATAGAACAATATTCTTCTTCATCCTCGTAGTTCTACTACCTCTCTTCCCTTCTCAACCACCTGAGCCTCCTAATAGGAGCTTCTTCAGCCGCGGCTTGGAGCTTCTCCGCCTCCTCCTTGTCGGAGTGGCGATCTCCTACGGGCTCTTCTGCCGCCGCAACACCGACTCTGACGCCGGCGAGAAAGACCTCTACGCTGTCCCGCCACCCAAACCTGACGTTTCACCGCACTCTTACGTCGCTGGAATCTCAATGCGTCCTCCGTCTTCGATGACGACAACTACGCCGATGCAGCGGAGGCGGCGACGGCTTCGCTGGAGCCTTGTCTTGATGAACAAACCAAGACGACGCAGGCGTGGAGCTCGCAGTACTACCCTGCAGAGCCGGCGGTGATGGTCGCCAACGATTTTAGTGGAAAGCCATTGTCTCTTCCTGTTAGGAGATTGGGAGCTTCTATTGATGAAGAGAATAAAGATAGCGTTGTGCTTCCGTCTCCGATCCCATGGAGGTCGAGATCTGAAAGAATGATGGAGCTAAATGAACAAAATTTCAACGGTAGTACTATTAGTTCGAAGGCGCCGTCACCTCCGTCGCCAGAAGTGAGGGCGAAGTCCGGCGAGGATACAATTATGATCAAGAAAACCATGCAGAAGTCCGCCACGCTTCCGCCGCCTCCTCCGCCACCGCCCCCAACTTCCTACATCCATGGATATTCATCTTACACGGCTAGAAGGGATTACAAGAATAGAAGCTTCAAGGAAGAGCTGAAAGACCACAGTAGATCAAGAGTGCGAGAAGAGTTCATGCAACCGAGATCAGCGAGAATTCTTCGATCGGATGAGATGAATGGATCTATTGAAAGAGCTGCAAAAGTGGAGTCTAAAACATCAATGGAGAAAATGGCAGAAGAGAGCCGCCGGCCACCGCCGCCGCCGCTAATGAGGTCTGAAAGCGAGAAGGCTAGATATGGGACGAGGAGGAAGAACGGATTCAGGGAGAAGATGATTGTATATTCTGATGACTCTCAGAGTGACGTAGATCCTGATGAAGAGAAGACTACGGAGGTTATCGAAGGTTCACCGCCGCGCATCAGCGGAAAGGAAGCGTCTCCGCCTCCGCCTTCGCCGCCGCCACCTCCGCCTGTTGCGGACGAGAATGAGGTGGACAAGAAGGCTGATGAGTTCATAGCCAAGTTCAGGGAACAGATTAGACTTCAGAGAATAGAGTCTATCAAAAAATCTACCGAACAACGAAATCCAAGGAGCCCAAATTAGCATGACAATGAATTATTTTCCTTTTTGGAAAATATTTTGAAAATCGGCTGTTAATATTTATTAAAAAAAATAAATATATTGCAAAATTCGAATGAATTGAGTGAAGAATTGATTGCAGGCTTGCAGCTGAAAAGTTTTGCCTTCATCAATTTGTTTATTTTTACTTCTGTAATTCTAATTTTATTGCAGCACTTCATTTAAATAAATAGCTTTTGCGGTAATTTCTTGAGCATTATTATTTATTATCATCACTATTGAAGTTCAGCTGTAATTAAAATTGCACTATATGAATCAGAATTTATATATACATATATTTTGATATATTTAGATACATTAAATCAGAATTTTGTCGAAAATTGCTTCTTTCCATCTCAATTTATACCCATCTTTAAGGGTTGATACTTTTATTTATTTTACAACAAATCTAACACATTTAAATCTAAATAACTAATTATTGTAGAATTCAGAGAATTAATGCTAATTGTAACAACGAGAGCAGTTTGACTACTTTCTTGGTAGTATAGTAGGAAGGAAAGAACCTTGGAATCCTGCTGTTGCTTGAGAACAAAGCTAAGCATTTCATGGTGATTGCATAATCCAGTGGAACACATATTGACAGATGATATTCGATTTATATCAAATATTCGTTAATTTATCTGTTTTTATAATTATAATAAAATATATCTATTTTGGACAGAATTTTTTTAACAAAAATCTCTTAAAAAGGAGTCGGCGTGGTTGAACTTTATGAAGCAGTTGATATATTATCCATTCAAACAATTTCATTTTGTTTTTCTTAGACGCGCCGAAGTTAGTTAGAAAGCACTGACAGAGACAAACGTCACCAAATATGTCCATGCCAGGTAGACGGGAACGGAATGGACCCTTATAAATGGTCGCAAGTCGAGTTAGAGACCAACTTTCGAAATTTTATCAAATCCTACGACTATGAGAGTAAGGAGAGTACGATGGAAATTCTTGATACCCATGGTTAATGGAACTAGAAATTAGACCGTCTAAAAAATTTCTAGAAAGATAATGCTAAATAGTTCGAAGATTTTAGTCAGAAAAATATTCCAACCATAAATATTTTCTACCTTAAAAAACGGTAATTTGACTAGAAATTGGATTTTTTTTTTAAAAAAAAAATCTAGATGAATAATACTGAACAGCACAAATATTTTAGTCCCCAAAATAGTTCGACCGCATTTTCTTCGTGCCTCAGGATCAAACGAAAGAAACAAGATACTAAACTGGACCGGACCGATTTGGACCGAACGTGTTGGGCTAGCCACGGTAATTGGACTGGCTGTGGCAATTGGGTTGGTGGCGGGAATTGAGTTGGCCGCGACAATTAGACTAGCAGCATGATTGGGACTAAATTGCTGGGTTGGGCTATGTCATTTTATAAAATTCGGTCCTCGGTCCAGTTCGTGATTTTTTCGGTCCTAGACCGAACCGGACTGAGGACCGGTTTGAAGCAAAGTCTGAGACCGTGATTCGGACCGAATTTGTACCGGTCTGGACCAGACCGGATTGAATTTGTACTGGTCCGGACTGGACCGGTATATTCACACCCTTAGACTTGATAGCATCTTTTGTTCTAGAAACCGGAACCTCTAAGAAAAACTAAGCGTCAGGACTGTTCGCATAGTTGGTCTATTACTTGTTGATATTCTGGGCTAGATCAGACCTAACCTGTTGGTATGCAGTGCTTCAAGTCAATTTTGACAGTTGAATGGTTTATTGGGCCAAAATATATGCCACTATCAAGTATGTTTTACTTGCAAAAATGAATGATTAGATGTTTTTTTTAGATATTTTTTTTGGGTCACACTCTCTTATTATTTTGATGTTCAATTCAACCGCCGGTGTATTACTCGACAAAATTGACGAATTTTGAACATATGCCATACCCAGACACGCCTACCGAATATATTAATTATTATAATATTTTTGGATTGCAACCGTAAAATTTAACTAAGACATCAATTTTTTTTCAAGAAACAAATAGTTTCCTGATTCTGCACAATTCTATTTAGAATAAAATTATACTGAATTTCTTAATCAGGCAAAGTTTTTTGTTGTTCGTGAAAAAAAACGTGTGCGTATTATCGTCAATAAATATTCTCAAATTATTTGCAGCAAAATTCGAAGCTGTGTGCGTCCGCCCATTCACTGTGCCCCCGCCACCGCTACTGCTACATTATAATTTGAACTCCCATGATACCTAGACCTTCGCGAATCGCTTCGTTTTCCCGGAAGAACTGTAACTGAAAGACCGAGCTTAGAAGCGCGGAGTCGGAGTTGAACTCGAATGCAGGAGTGGCGGCGGAGGCAGAGAACATCGAGGCAATCGTCATTCCAATCGAACACAAGTCCTGCAAGATG
Organism: Xerophyta viscosa; assembly: GCA_002076135.1. Taxonomy (NCBI): domain Eukaryota; kingdom Viridiplantae; phylum Streptophyta; class Magnoliopsida; order Pandanales; family Velloziaceae; genus Xerophyta; species Xerophyta viscosa. The sequence goes on along the minus strand of MJHO01000036.1, from coordinate 1,610,654 downwards.
GAGAGCCGCCTCAAACAGTGAGTCTTCTTCAATACATTATCATTCCGTTCCAAATTCATGACCACAAATACAAAATTATTTATGCGCAGATCGAAGCAAGTGGAGGCTCTTAGGATTTTGCTGGAGGGATTGGTTAGATTTATTGTATTGTTGGATTTTGATTTGATTAGATATCATTTTTGGTTTGTGCAGTCGGCCATTTGGATCGTCGTGCATCGAGCGATGATGGCGATCAAGGACGTCGATGTATTGATGTCGCGTTGGATCCGGAAAACTACTACATCCTCATGAAGTTAGATCTCTCTCTCTCTCTACATATCTCTCTCTCTCTCTCTCTCTCTCTCTCTGTGTGTGTGTGTATTTTAATTATATTTTTTATTTGCTATCTGCTGGGACTGTCTCAAAATGGGTTGATACTTTGTTATGAGTGCACTACTAGCTTCACAAACTTCAGTTAATGTCTGTTTATGGTGCGGGATGTGGCCTGCTTTATATAATGCTTAACCCAATCTATAATCCTTTAGATGCATTTAATTTGTATTATATTGGTTTATGTACAGATCATTTTGTGGTTATGTCACATTTTATCTGAAAAAACTTGTAACTCATAGGCAATTTTTAACCCGATTGAGTTTTTACTATTTAAGGTTATAGATAAATTACTCTCTAGGTTCCTATCTGCTACAGCCTCACATAAAAGCTACAAATTAGCTTATAAACCTTGTCTCTTTTCAAGCATATTATCTTTGGAGAGAGTAAGAGAGCTCTGTTAGAAGTTGATATTTCATTGGATGATATAGAAAATTAGTGTACTCCACTTGTATGACCTGGTTATATTGCATGCCTGGGAAGCTGAGTTTTGTTAAGAGGTTAAGAGTAAAGGGGTATTTGTGTCATGTATATAAATATCTATGTACCATTTTTTCAAGTGAATGAATGGAATCAATATTACCATTCAGATAGCTCAGTTGGCAGCTTTGCTAGTCTATTATCCAATTTTCGATCTTGAAGTCTTATAGGATGCAGAAGAGTTGTGGCTGTTAGGAAAACTAAGCCTTCTAGTTCTTGATGTTCCACAATTTGAGGTTTTGTATTATGATTAATGTGGAAATTTTACAATTTTTGGACCTCATTCTCAACAAGCAATTATATTGCTAATTACGAGCATAGTTTATCTAATAAATGTTTATTAGATAAGCAATCATTGATAAAGTAGTTAACATGTTAAAATTGATTTTACCTGTTCAATGTGAACTCAGTACTGCTGATTAGAGCAAAGCAATTGATTGTTAAAACTATTATTAACTCAAAAATCAAATCAAATTAAACCATTGCTAAGTGCTAACGAAGTATTGATGATGGCATAGAATTAAAATAGAACCATTGGCAATTTAGAGTGATAGAAGAGATAAAACATAAAAGAAAAAGTATAAGTAGTGAAACCACAGATTTGCATCAATATTTCGTCGATATAAGTAAGTGTAAATTTTTGATATGGCAACTATGCATGACAAAAGATAAATTAGAGGCAGAACAGGAGCTGCAAGATAATATCTGCTACAAAGCAAGTCGTCAATGGGCTAAAAAATCTTATTATTATTAATTGGAGGCTGTGTGTATGCAAGTAGTTAACGAGTACATAATGCTTGTTGGGATGAAGTTCTAAAATTATAAAATAGCGAAAGTAACACTAACTTAAGGTTGCAGCTTCCTAATTGAATATGCTACACTTTGTTCTTGAAATCAAATCATATATATATATATATATATATATATATATATATATGGAATCTGGATAGGACTGTTTTTATATATATATTTTTTTAAGATTGAACTCTTTTGGTATTTTTAGCCTTTTAGGATATTTCAAGTGGTACTATTTGAACAATCTTTCACCGCCTTGGTACTTTGAAAGATAGGAAGCGTATCTTCTTGGTTTAATAGGATGTTTCCCAATCGAAGAAACCACAGTTCCAGTTATACAAATATAATTATATTAAAACTATTGCTTGGGATATAGGGAGAGGTCTTGTATTATTCCAACTTGATAGCAAGTTAATATGCTGAAAATCTCTAAAGGTTGCTTTGAGCTAAATCTATCTGAACGCTCATACATATTTGAATTACGAGTATGTTTGGATGAACTTAATTGGTGTTTATCAATTGAGACATTGCACTGCCCTCTTTGATGAAACTTAATTAATGACTCTATGCTTGAGAAAGTGACACCATCTTGAGTTCTATAAATCTCATTTAACAAGGCCAATCCTTTCCCAGAAAATTTAGACAGCCCCAGATGCGTTTGGAAGACTCATCTGGAAAGTACTTCTTCCATAAAGCATTGCAAAGCAATTAGTTCTGGTTTTCTGGTTTGAGAAAATTGGCAGCTAATCCTATGTGGTGGAACTTCCATTGAGACACATATATATATTTAGCTTGTTCCACCTCCTTATGCAAAACTATTTGTCAGACATTTTAGTTCACAATAGTTCAGAACATAATATCACAAAGAAAAAAAAAAACAATAGTTCAGAAGAATTAATGGCGCTTCTCCCAAAGTAAACTATCCAACTCTCTCGGTATATTCCGGAGTTTTGTACTCATTTTAATGAGTTTTCCTAACAGGTAGAAGTTTTAGGGCATGTTGATGAAAATTGAAAGGAGACCAGGAGAATGACATAATGAACTTTCCAGTGTCAACGTTTTTTTAAAAATCAATGTAGTGGAAAGTTAAATGAATAATTAAGCGCGATATTGGTTGTTCCAGACAGATTTTATAGTTTATTGATGATGTTATCTAATTATTCCTAGCAGGGAAATTGGCAATATGGGAAACCTGCACGATCTAAAGACAATGCTATGTTGTTTTCAGTACTTGAATATATATGTACTATTTTTGCTGCATGATATGCACGTTTGTTTCGTTAAAATATATGAATGGATTTTTTCATATCAACCCGGGTCAGGTGGTTCTCCTTATTTCTAACACAATGGATGATGAATCTTGGTTAGGGGTGTAAGTGAACAAGTGCCCTCAATGAACTTGTGGTTACATTCATGAACTGCTCACTACGAGCTCAACAAAAGATCGTAATAATGAATTAGTAGTTTCTCACCTTAGTGTTAAACATGTGAATCCATTTATAGTACGTTAACTAGATTGACTAAATTGTTTTTTTGCTGGCATATGATACATTCATGGCCAGGCTTTTTTGATAGCTCGCGAGCACGTTCGCAAACAAGTTCATTTAAAAGCTCATTAAGAGCTCAACTAGCTTGTTGGATACAAGGTTGACCGTGAACTCAAACTCGACTGTTTCTAATTCTCGATTTTAGATCAAGCTCGAGTTATTGCTCGTTTAACTTTGATTGAATAGAGCTTGGACATACCTAACTTGACTCAGTTTGGCTCTTCTAAACTTCTAGGGCCTGGTTGATTTACACCTTTCATTACTTGTTATATCACTTTGGTGATTCCGGTTATGTGGTTTACCTTCTGCTCAATCGAATATCTGTACAGATACCTGACTGCATAAATGACTGGAAGTAAATTATCATGCTCTGAAATTTATTATCATAAATGTTGGCTTCTATAGTTCCATGTATCGTATCAAAACTTGTTGCATTTTCATCATCTGGTTCCTGTTAATGATACAGGTACTTGTACTGAGGTGATCGTCCTACTTGTGACCAATGCCTCAAGATGCATGAGAAACTAACCGAGCGGGCTGAGTTGGGGCGTATACTACGTACCTTTCTGATACCGTATCCACCAAATGAGGAGTACTTCTGTAACAGGTAACAGCCCTTCTTAACGGTTCTTTGGTAGATGATATTTCATATTTTCGCGAATAACGCTTCATGTCTTATTTTTTCCCTTTGAATGGTTGAGCTTTTGTGAGAAATTGTTGACTTGCTAGCTGTAGGGACCAGGGGAGGATTTGTACTGTAGAACATTATTTGAAAGGTTTAGTTGGCTTTCACTAGCTGTTAGTATAGACATGAAGTTTGCTTTCTCTGTAAAGAAGAAAGATAAGAGTGTATATATCAAGGAAATTTAACAACGAATAATAGGGTAATGCTATTGGACCCATATATTTAACCCAAAAAAATCTCGATTTGCGTTTTTCCGCGCCTTGGGAGGCACGGAAAAACAGCATTCGTGCTGTTTTATTGGGCCAATAGCATTTCTGCAAATATTATTACTGGTAACTGAAAATAGTGCTGCGATATGATATGAGCTCGGATTAAGTGGGCCGAGCCATGTGGAGGGTAGGAAAAGGATTGAGGAAGGTAGAGAAATAGAAAGAGATGTAAAAAATAGGATTTGGATTTGAAGAAGATCGGGAATGAGAGAGATTTTTGAGGAAAATTTATCAGCAAACTGGTTCACATGAATGTCAAAAAGCATGACTCATGGACAACGACTTGATTGACAATTTTAATATTAGTGCGGAGAAAAAGACAAAGGAAAAACGTAATAGATTACGGCAGCATATACACAATACGGATGCACTCGGACTCCAACGAAGATAATTCTATATAGGTATATATACAATAATGTAAGCGACCTACAAAGTCACACGCGCAACTGGTCCTATATATATATATATATATATGATAGTCAAAACTATTATGTAGTATTCTAAATAATTTTTAATATGTTATATAATATTTATTTTTATTCTAAAAAATTATGTGAAATTTATATAAATTTATATGAATTTATAAAGTTATATAACTTAGAATAATAAGAGGGTGCTAATATTAAAAATAAATATATGTAAATGTGTAATCAAAATAACAGTCTATAAAAATAAACCAATACTGACGTAAATATTAATATAAAAATTATATATATATATATATATATATATATATATAATATATATATATATATATTTAATGTTAATTTTTTTAATAAAATTTTATTTATATGTAAAACTTTTGATTCATATATATGTCACCAATAATTCATGTCATTTCTCAAATAAATTTTATGTATAGTATGTGATATTCTTCTTGCTCTAATAATGCTTACAAGTCAAGATTTTAGATATATCCGATATTGTTTAAAATTGATGCCAACTAACTGTCAAATTAGGTAATCTTAATTGCCAATCTTCGATTTAAATCATGTCGGTTGACCCTTTTGTAACCCATCACTTTCATCGAAGATTGAGCTTAGAAATGTAGATGTGCATATGGACCAGCACGAGTCACGACGGTATCGTTGAATACGATATCGATGGTCTTAGGAAATTATGCCAGTTCTTTCGTTGTGGAGATAATAACAATGAATATTATATATGTTCTAATAATAGAAAATGTAGATCAATTGGTTTTTTTGGGGGTCAAATAAGATAGGTTTTCTAATCATTGAAAATTAAAAAACGATCAACATGAACTTTCTAATTACATTCATGCACAGCTGGGGAGGGAGACAGGCAGACAGCCTAACCAAATCCTAACACCATATCACATAATCTTTAAAAAAAATACTAAATTCAGAAATGCCAATTTTCAAAGATTTTGATTACGATGTAATTAGAATGATGCATATCGGATGTATATCACATATCCCATATATCTCTATATATTACATATCTTTTTAATCGTCTTAGGAGCTATTATATTTCTAATTATAGTAGTGCGTTGCTAACTTCTATTAAACTTTTGAATCATGAATGCAAATTAAACATGCCAGGCCAATGACCAGTCTGGCTTGAATTCGGCTCGTTTTAGATAAAAACCATGCTCGAGCTCGGCTCGATTGCTTCAGTTCGAGCCGAGCTCGAACTCTCGAGCTTGAGTACCTAGTTCGAAAATAAAGTGCATGATGGCAATATTTGTAATTTATATAAAAATTAGGACTAAATTGTAAGTAGTTATGTATTTTGTTAGGCTCAACCAATTTATAACAGTTCGGATTGGAATTAAAGGCTCATTATTAACTATGCTCGTATATGCTGTCTTTGAATAGAAGAAAAGTAATTGGAATAAAGAAGAAGAAAAAAAATAGAATAAAACTGATAGAATGTTTTGTAAATTTAATTAGATAATAGAAAAAAATAGAGAAAAAATTAAATATGAATAAAAATAAAATAATATATATGAAAATACTATTATGTTTCTTACATAAATATATCAAAATGAAAAAGTTTTAAAGGATAATAATGGCAAAAATGACAATTACTAAAATATGAACGCTTTCGATTCTATTTAGGAGGGGATGCTTTTATATAGTACCCAAAGAAATTTTTTGCTCGTGATTTCGTCCCTTCTCTCCTTTAAATCAAATAATAGAAAATTAAAATTTTCTTCCTCCAATTTTCTTCCCCAAATTATTTTTCCCTCTCCTTTCCGAAACAGTCTTAACGAGCGGCTGACATTTTGATCAATAAAAAATTGGCTTCTTGGTTTTAGAAAATCCACGTATTAGCTTGGTTACATTGTAAAAAAAATAAAGTCTAGTGTATCCGAAAATAATCTTTTATTGATAATAGATAAAATAATTAACTAAAAAATTAATTTTTAGATTATAAACTCCTATTATAAGAGATCTCGAAGGTAATTTTGTGTTTTTTTAAATAATTTTAGGTTTTTAATAGTTTTGTTGATAATACTAATATTTCTTAGAAAAAAATTGCATAAATGCTAAGTTAGTATATACTTATTTTATTTTATTTTTTGAAACACCAGGCGGAAGAGTAGCACCTATCAAGTTATTAGAAATTCACGAGCAACTCCATATACACTCGACTGAAATTGAACTTGTTTAATAAGCAAATCAAAGTTGAGCTCGATGTACAGCTCAATTGATAATACAGTTTAAGCTATCGTAGAAAGTGTTAGCTCTTTAGATCGGTAAAAATTTTTAGATTGTAATGAGAATATGGAACTAGAAATGGCAACGGGTCGGATCGGGTTTCAGGCCACCCGAACCCGATCCGATTATATTAGGGTTCGGATTTTAAAATTCGGATTCTGATTCGGGTTATCTTTTTTCGGGTTCGGATTCGGATTTGTCTACATCGGGTCGGGTTCGGATTTTGTTTATACATATATAAAATTGGAACTTTTTTTTTTTATGATGAAAACTATTACATGAAGTACCTTATATAGACTAAATATTCCTATGTGGTAAGAGTTATTCCATATCACCTATGTGGTAAGAGTGGTAGGGGTACTTAGTCTATATAATGTCCTCCATGTAGTTCTAATCATAAAAAAAAAATATTTTTAATTGTAAAATAAATAAATAAGTATAATATATATATATATATATATATATATATATATATATATATATATATATATATATATATATATATATATATATCGGGTCGGGTCGGGTCGAATCTGGGTCGGGTTTCAAGCCAACCCGAATCTGACCCGAACCCGACTTGGGTTCGAATTTTAAAATTCGGGTTCGGGTTAATTTTTCTCTGATCAGATTCGAATTTTTTGGCGTCGGGTCTGATCGGGTAGCCTCGGATCCGAGTTCAATTGCCATCCCTATATGGGACCACAATTTAAGCACAAATATGAATTTTATTTTTTAATAACCATTTTGCTCAAAATATCAACAATGTAAATATCCTGAGACGCATGTATGTATATATATATATATATACTAGCGGAAACATCATCCGTGATGCGTGGAAATTTTCTTCTTAATTTTAAAAAATATATTTAAAATATATAATTATTTAAAAATAAAATATTTAAAAATTAAGATATTATTTTAATATATATATAATAATTTTAAAATATATTATTATTATTTTAATTATATATTTTTTAAAGTATTTATAATATATATATATATATAGTAGGGGGGGAGGGGCGTGCACTGTAGCAACCCCCTCCTCCTGCTTAAATATTATTATTATTATATATATACTTACTGATTTAAATTATTACTAGGCAAGAAGCCATCTAAATCGGAAAGGGGCCCGCGCGAGGCACATGGGAAGGACTGTACGGGTTGCAACATTTGGTTTGTCGTGTAGTGGATGAGACACGTGGTACAGCTAGCCAGCACTCGTGGGGAAGCACGTTTAATTAACGCCTCCCCGACAATTTGCCTGGATTAAATCCACTGTCCTTTATCGCTCGGCCGCGAGGGCCCCATAGTTTGACTTTTTGACCAATAGACTTCATATATTTCAATCGACATTACCAACAATACCCCTCTTAGGTAATCTAGACTATATATATATAATATATATATATATATAGTTGAGTTATGTTCGTCATAACGCGACGCAACTATTTTTTTTAGAGATTTCAAAAGGAACTTAAGGCTATGTTTGGGAAGTGAGAAAATAGTAAGAAAGAAAGGGAATGAAAAGAAAAGGAGGGGAATTTTTTTTTTTTTTTTTCCATGTTTTGAAGAGGGATGAAAATGGGAGGGAAAGAAATTGGAGGAAAATTATTTTCTTGATTCCACCAAAAAAATTTTCTCACCAATTTGGTGGGAAAATGAAGGGAAAGGAGAGAGAGAAAGAAAGAGAGAGGAGAGAGGGAGAAAAAAGGAAGGACAAAATATATATTTTGTTATTAAATATTTATAATAATTAATTAATTTATTTTATAATTAATATTTATTTTTATAATAAATATTATTAACTTTCTCACCACTTTCTTTTCCTCCATTATCCAAACATAATATAAGAAAATCATTCTCACCACTTTCTTTCCCTCCATATCCAAACAGATAGAAAGGAAAACATTCTCACCACTTTTTTTCCATCACTTTCATTCCTTTCATTTTCTTCCCTTTCATTTTCTTTCCCGTATTTCAAACGGAATGTAAAATTTGTGACAGATATATATCAATAACAGAGCGTCGGGTGGCTACATGGCTCATAAATTTATTTTTTTTTACCACAATTTAACAGAGTTGTTAGAAAATTAAAGTAAATATAATTTGGTGTATTTTCTAGAGGAATTTGTGAATTTGTCTAAATAATTAAAACTTAAAAATGTGATGGTTAGTAATTTTTGTGACTGTTCTAGTCAGGATTCTTTTGGACAACGAGCCGTATGGTACGATTTTTACCAGCGAATGATCCAAATTCGGTGCACATTCTGGTCAACGATAAATTTCTTTTGGATTTCTGGTGTGAACAAACATTAATGGATCCGCATAAGCGACCATATTGGTAGTAATCGCTTGAGACTCATTTAAAAACATGGACATCAAGAATCTTTTGAAATTCAAAACTTGGGTCGTTTAAGCCACCATATTGGATTTCTGATGGTCGTCATGAGAACCTGATCATAAATCTCAAAGTGTTGCTCGACGAGTGTGGAATATTTGTGTTGAACACATCTACAGTGAGATAAACCGTATGGTTGATTATTTAGCAGCTAGGAAATTTATATCACACTTCTCGGAAATTCAAAACGTGGATCCGTATAAGCCACACATTAGATTTCCTGATGGTCGTCACGGGAACTTGGTCAGAGAATGTTGAAGTGTTGTTCGACGAGTGTGGGATATTCATGTTAAACATATTTACAGGGAGGCAAACCGTCTGATTGATTATTTAGCAGCCAGAGCTTTCTCTCGTTATTGGTTATGTATTTTTCTTTTCTTTTCTATTGGAGGTTATTGATATTTTACGTGAGAATGGACGGGACTTTGGCGTCAGTAGATTCATAAAGAGTTAAGGACTTAGGTCCCTCCTTTTTTTGGCCCCCCCAAAAAAGAAATTCATAACTAGTTTATATATGAAAGAGAGTACTTCGTTTTTTAAGGGTTCTTTAGAGTAGCATGTTAATATTATTATTTTTTTGGGTTTCCAAACGAGAATATTATCATATTATGATGGGACGAATTTTGCTTAGCGAGTAGAGCAATTACTATAACAACAAAAAAATCTGCAATGACTGTCTATAGCGACTATTTAGGACCAACAATCGGTCACTAATGACATCGACTGCCGTGGTCAAAAGTAGGAGATAGAAAGTTGGTCACTGATGATATTAGCGGCCGCTTTTTAAAGGGGTTGTTGATGATCATCAACAACCACCGGGCTTTGTAGTTGAAATAACCTCTCTGGCGTGTGGACATGACTAAAGGTTTAGGACAAGTTGTTTAGACTTCTATAGGATATATCATAAATGAGAACTAAGATGTTTGGTGAAGGACAACATTTGGTCTTTATTTTTAATTTTTAGTTTTTTAATGAAAACTTTAAATTTCTATCATGGATTCATAGCTGAAAAATCTTCTCCAGAATAAAATGACTTTATAAGGGACAAAAAAGTCTTTACTTAAACAGCTTAATTATGTTATCCAGTGCTGAGAACGTGGATTTGGTAAGTAAATGTCCAACAAATATGTTGATTTACAAAGGTGTGAGTAATTATCAAAAGAATATGCTCATCATTAAAGACATCCACGTTGTTTAGTCATAAATAAAACAAACACAAATACAATACATTGGGAAAAGAATATGCACATGATATCAATCAAGAATTAACGAGGCGCTCGCTTAGAGATGCAAAAAAAAGTCCATATACAACTGACAGTGCACGCCAGCCCGCACCATACAATAGGCAGGTGCGCTCGCTTGGTGTCTCTGTTTACTACTTTCAGTAATAGGATGCGTATGTGTCACATTTTGTTAGTATGATTTATACGCGAGCAATTATGCAAATCATATTGTAGCTTTCAAATCCAGTTATGTTTTTAAAATGCCATAAGAGATGATCATAGATATTCAAACAACGACGTGCATGAAATTAGTTATAATGTCAATTTGTAAAATCATGACCATCCAAATCGCAAAAAAAAAAAAAAAAAAAAAAAAAAAAAAAAAAAAAGGAAAATCACTGAAGCGAAATAAAAATAGAAGAACAAATTTTTAGAGAGTGTCTTTATATATAAATATATATTTAAAGACAATCATTAGGAAATATTGAACTATTTTAGTGTGTGTGTATATATATATATATATATATATATATATATATATATATATCTATCGTAAGGAGAAAGTGTACGTGCTAGTGTTTTATATTTTAATTTTAATTGTTTAACTATTAAAAGATATTTGAGTTATACATAATATTTGTATGGTTTAGATTTCATAGCAAGTTATAAAAGGGTCCGCTTTATTCTTCATCAATCAGCAGCGGCACTCTTTTTTCTCCCTCTTTTTACCTATTAATATTTTATTCTTTTCAACTAGAATATTTATATTATTGTAAAATTTTGACTTGTATTTAATTACTTTTATTTCTATTGTTATTGTAGGCATACGCATTGTAAATACGTAAGTAAAATATCAATAACTAAGAGTAAGAGTAATATATAATCTTAAACTCGCTTCTAGAAGCGGCACACTATACATAATGTCTTTCAATCCTATAGCTAATGTTCGCGAAAGGCATACAAGCAAATATGGAAAGTTCATCTATCTTAATTCTTATTCATGTTTCATTTATTATAGTTGGTTGCCAACAACTATTTTTAGTTCATTTAAATTGTGGCTTAATTAGACTAAATCAAATATAGAACAGTGGTTTAAAAAATAATATTTATTACATGTAGAATCAGACAAATGTTTGTGATGGATTCTTTTCAAAGCTTGGTCATTTACAGAATAACGGATTTATTTAGAAGTAATTAGAATATATAAGAGCATTACTGAATACCTCCACATTTTGATTCCCACGTAAACCTCTAAAAATAATTGATATCCTCGTATTTGAATTATAATGTATTTATGAATTCAAATATATAAAATCGCTAGGATGTCGGATTTTAAAAAATGTTAAATTTAATTGAAATAATTCTTAAATTATGTATTAACTAATTTAAAGAATATAAATTTGCAGATAGATTTTAGAGATACTGACATGATATTTTTTTTAGAATAATAATTAGAGAAATGCTATGTACTTCTTAAAAATTATTAACTAATTTTTTATGAATGGTAATATTTAATTTAAGGATAATACCATTTCAGCCCCTATTTTGAAAATACGGAGGTTGATACGACAATTTTAAAAATACGGGGGCTGAAATGGTATTATCCCTTAAATTTATGTGAATTTATTGAGTATTTGTTGTTAGTAGTTATTATTTTCAAATAATGATTAGGTTACAATAATTAGCGGCTGTGAAGATGATTGCGACGAGAGAGATTGGAGTGGGAGAGAGGAGCAATCAATCAGTCTGAAATGATTCGTGTCGGTGTGAGGGAGGACAGGATGACACGTGCGGATCGCGTGCTGGCACGTGAAGGGACAGGACGTGCTGGACCCACGTGCTTCCCTATTATTATAATCAAATGATTTTCTATTATTCTTAAATTTTAGCAAAACAATAATAATATAATATTTCGACGCAAGACACTTTATTGCTGGCCCTGATTTTGCTCCTCTTTTGCTGCGCCCCACTTCACGTGAACTCCCGTCCCATTCTGTCTCCAAATCTCTTTCCATACCACACAATGCTAAATTTTTGTTGATGGTTTGGGAAATTTTTTGCAAAGAATTTTAGTAATTTAATTTTTTAGAAAATTTTGAATAGGATGGTATTGACCTCTCAAAAAAATAAGATTCATTTTTTTTTGTTTGAGTCTATAACTATTAAGTTTGGTATCTAAAATATATCTCGTTAAAAAACTAAGCAAAAATATAATTTCTCGTAGTAAGAATTTATTTAAATTTAAACTATCAACTTAGCATTTACAAGAACATATCTCAGTCACCTTCTAACAACCAATTCGCTAGCATATTTATTTTTAGAAAAATTTGTATAGGATGGCATTGAACTCTCAAAAAAAAAAAAAAATGATTCATTTTTTTGTTTGAGTCTATAACTATTAAGTTTGGTATTTAAAATACATCTCGTTAAAAAGAAAACAGCAAAAATATATTTTTTTTTAGTAAGAATTTGTTGAAGCTCAAATTTTCATCTTATACTTCACAAAAACATATCTAAGTAACCTTCTAACAGCCAATTTTGCTAGCAAATTTGGTCAATTTAGTTGATTTTTTTTTATTTATTAATCTAACTGTCAAATTTATTTTTATCATTTAAACTATTGAGGCGGTCTCATTCTATATGGCTGCTGACTTGATAGCGATAACAAAAGGCAAATACAATAAGTAAACCTAAATTAACTGCCATGAAATATTCATAATGCAACTTCAATAATTTTTTAGGATAAATGAAGGTCATAGTAAAATTAAGAAGTTGAAACTTTAATTTTGCTTTGAGTTATACTAGACCATACTAAATACAAGGTCATCAGATAAAAGGAATTTGTTTATTGGTAGATAATTTTAGCATGGAACATAACTGTTGTGTTCCTTTGCATGTAAAGCAAATTTTTGAAAATCAATGATATGCCTTCTTGATTCAATCATTGAGGTTGAATGTTGTTGTTTTTTTTCTTTCTTTTTCATTTTCTTTTTTTTTTTTTTTTTTTTTTTTTTTTTTTTTTTTTTTTGGTTTTTTGGTTACAACTACCCCAAATATATGGCAGGACCGTCTCATCCGCCATCTATGATACTTAATGATGTTAATGGATGATTAAAAAATAGGTTGGAGAAGTAAGAGATATTATTTTGAAAGAAACCAACTCGTAATTTAAAAAAAAAATAAAATTAGATAAATAATTATAAAAAATGGACAAGTAATTTACTAAACTAAAATAGCACCTATATGAGGTAGTGAATTGAACCACGTTCCTAAGGTGACTCGGGATTCTGGACTTATCTCCATTGAAAAATTAAAATGTTTAACCTTTACAATTTACTTAAATAATTGATATAAATTGGAGTAATTGTTTTTTTTTTAAAAAAAATGTGAAAGCATTTTTTTAGTAACACCTAATCCTAAATATCCTTCTTCCAAATTGTCTCTTATTTTTTCTTAATATCCTTTTTTAATGGTTTCCAAATCGGCAGTAAATACAATAAACGTGATTCAGTGGTGGCTTTGCAAGCGTATCATCTCTCCCCTTTTTTTTCGTTTTGCTGCGACTTGCGAGTCAAAGTTTTTAAAAAATAATTTAGGCAGGACTTAAAAATCTTACATTTTAAATTCGATTTTATCCCTATCATATTTGAAAATGATAATTACATCTCCGCGTTTCAATAGAGCAACGCACCGATTTATACGGTTTGTTCCAATATATCTATATCTACGAACAGTCACGAAAAATAATTGCACTTAGTAGTTTACGAGTAGAGAGTGTGTAGCCCTAGTTGTGCAGCGCTAATAAGTTTTTATAACTGCGGTCCAGACCGTATGTCTCATATGGTAACTGGATGTAAGAATTATTGAACAAATTTTACTAATATCTCCAGAAGACCGATCTTATAACAACTTATTTTATTACGATCTGCTCACGTACTCCGGCACGACACCTCACATGATGGTTCGGATGCATCAGTCTCTTTCAAACCTGACAATAGATATTCAATATTTGTTGCGCATCCTGTTTCGAGCAATGTAGGATGGCGAACTCCGCGCATCATGCCTTACACCAAAGGATGTGAACACAATGCTTTTTCCATCTCTATCAGGGCAATTAATGGAGGAACTATTTGTGTGTTGTGAAAGTGGAGTGCAGCTTCCTAACCAACTTTTTCAATGCCGTCGTTAAATGACAAAAATAAAAAGCGTTACCTACAATAATTAAGAAAAAGTTGATCCATCGGGTTCAATTTGAAAACACACAAAGTAATTATGAAAACAGTCAAAGTCGGGGGTGGAAAATGAAAGTTTGTCCTAAATAAACGGGGGTTAATGATTGGAATGATTAGCGGTATGATGATGTTCATGTGGGGGGACCATGGTAGGTTGCTGGCACAGGATGGGACACCATCATAATGTTTATGTTATGTCCCATGGTCCATATCATTTCATCCCATCTCAAAATAACATCATACCATCATCCTCCTCCTTTGGCAAACGGCTAGGAATTACGGATTCAAGTAAGAAAATACAATACGGCCACAAATTACCATTTTTTATTATAAAAAAACCTGTATGTAAATTAATAATATCAAAATTTTAAAAACTTAATATTAAATAGTTAAAATATTTATCATTTAGTATCAAAAGTTATATATAATATAATATTTCATATTTTTAAAATAAATAAAAATAATAAAAATCTAATAATATTAATTTCACGTTATTATACTACTTACTAGCAAGTATTATTACTATAGTATATTATACTATTTACTGATGTAATATCAAATTTCTTCTTCTGAAAAAATATAAAAAAACTTTTAAGTTTTTCCTAGAAAATTAAGTTTAAAAAATAATATGAATGCAGATATACATATTAGATATTTCTATTTGGCATATTCGACACCTCTTTGCGAATTTGTTTTTAATTTTGGGACACGTTTTTAGTGAGTCCGATATGTGTTTGCATCATGTCCGTGTCAGACGCTAAATCAACATTGTACGAAATAAAATTTCAAAGAGCCTGTACTTCCTAGCCGAACACAATAGCTGAGCAATCACAATTTTTGTCATCCGAACATGACCCCATATTCAAAAAAAATGAAATTTGGCCAAAATAAGTTTCTAAATGAATAAAATAGGCCTTATTTTTTTTTAGATTTTAGTAAAATTAAATTTACATACAATAACAACTCATATGTTATCATATCACATTCAATTTTACAAATAAAAATAATAACAGTCATAAATTTTATCATAATAAAATCTACTACATATATATATATATATATATATATATATATATATATATATATATATATATATATATATCCGAATAAAATTATGTTCTGTGAACAATTAATCTGGAGAAATAAATTCGCAACACAATATAATAAAAGCATACAATTCAACTATCATATACATATGGAAAAAACTACTCATCTCTAATAAACCACCCAACAAACCACACACACTCAATCTCCATCACACACGCGCTTCGTGATCCGTACAATTTTTTTATGATTTGTACAAAATATCAAAATTACAGTTATATCCATTGTGATGTGTGGTCTTGATTATGCAACGTCAACGTGTGTGATTTTGTGTATTTATTGGGGGATGCATAACAAAGTATATAAAAGTATTATGTATCCGTAACTCTCCAGACTCTGTCACTCGGACGTGCATCCAGCGTGCGCCTCCGGCGATCATGACTTGTACCGAAGTGATACTTGTTTATCTCTCGTAACAGGGAATCGTATGTGAAACGAAGCTCAACTTGGCAGACAAGCCAACGTGGCTTCCGACTTCGGAGGAGTTCCTCTTCCCACTTGTTCTTATTATCTTAGGATTAGTGTTGTATTTTGCTGTTTGATCTGCTTTCCGATTCCACGCACGTGCGACAGATATTCACCAACTCATGCCCCAAATAAAAACTTATTTAATAATTCTGACCTAATTGCCTATTAATCTGGGTAATATTTATTAGACTTAAATCGAAAGCAATTCTGTATGGGTCAATCTACATGCGCATGCCACGTCACTGCTTAGCATACACGTATACTCGATCGTTCAGACCAAATCCTGAAACATGAACAAGTGCCAGTGGGTGTTATAATGGTCCGCAAAAGCAACGACATTTTGGTGCAACTCCACCAGGATTAAAAAAAGGGCCAACAGTAATGACAACAATCAAATGTAATCATGGACGTTCGATGAGTCCAATTTCAGCATCGTGGCCGCTCGATCTATAACCTCGTGAACCGGTGCAGTTCGAACCAAACTAACACCAGCCAAACTCGAAACTAACCATGGTTAGGTGAAGTAGTAGTAAAGCAGGGGGAGGCAGCGCATCCATGAGCTATGATTGAGATTATTTGGTAAACTCTGACAGGCTTCATCATTGCACCCAAACTTGTTCTTCATCTTCTTTCTTTACTGCTATTAAAACCTCTCCTTCCTCTTCAACTCTGTAATCTTCAAAAGCGCTTTAGGAGAAACAGAAAGAAGAAAGAGAAAAGAGAGGAGATGGAAAGAGTAAAGATGGTAACAGAAGCAGATCTCGGGCTGAGTCTCAGCCTGATGACTTCCTCGACCTCGGATAATCGATTTCCTCTACAGCTTAGCCTCATGCCGCCGTGTTCTTCTTCACAGATCAAGCAATGGAGCGATCTCCTTGCAGGTAACGAATTAGATCCGGATCGACGTATACTTTTTTTTATTTATTTCTTTAGATCTGTTGAGATTTTGAGATTAATGGCTTTCTACGTACGTTTTGATGTTTAGATGGGGGGCCGCAGTTACGAGGGATTGACGTAAACAGAGCGCCGGCGGCGGAGAGAGAGAATGATGAAGACGCCGGAGTTTCGTCACCGAACAGCACCGTCTCGAGCGTAAGCGGCAAGCGTGGCGGCGGCGATCGCGAGGATGGCGAGCGCGCGTGCTCGCGATCCGGCGCCAGCGACGAGGAAGACGGCGATAACTCGCGCAAGAAACTCCGGTTATCAAAAGATCAATCCGCCATTCTCGAAGAAAGCTTCAAAGAACACAACACTCTCAATCCCGTAAGTGATCTCCTCTCTTGTTATTTATTTAACTATCTCAAATTTCCTTTCTAAGTCGATAACTCGATTGATGATGGAAGACTGAACAACATGCTTTTGTGTTCAACAGAAGCAGAAGCAAGCACTGGCGAAGCAGCTGAATCTACGACCGAGGCAGGTCGAGGTCTGGTTCCAGAACCGTCGAGCGAGGTTAGTATATCAAATATCTAGATCCATTATTATTTTTTCTTTTAAATTGATTGAAGATGAAGAAATCTTACTAATAATTATGAATATTTGTTGTATTGTTCAGAACGAAGTTGAAGCAGACGGAGGTAGACTGCGAATTCTTAAAGAGATGCTACGAGAATCTGACGGAGGAAAACCGGCGACTGCAGAAGGAGGTGGCGGAGCTCCGAGCGCTGAAGCTCACGCCGCAGTTTTACATGCACATGACTCCGCCGACGACGCTGACAATGTGCCCGTCATGCGAGCGCGTTGGCTTGCCGAATACCTCCACCTCCGCCGCCTCCACCGCGCCGACATCGTCGGATCAGCAGCGACAAACTCATCCTTACAATCAAGTTCCTCAACACCACGCTTCGCGGCCGTTCATTGTGTCCCGCCCCTCCGCCGCCGTGCCCCCCGCCGCCGGCGCGCCGTGGACGCCTATCCCGCTCCGCCTCAGCGCCCGGGAAGCCTGATTAAATATCAGTTATTGCAAACCAAGTCGCGTATTTCTTTTCTGACGACGGGGATTCGTTACATAGCTGAAAATGGTTATCAGATCTGTACTACTTGTATTCTGCTAAGTCGTTAATTTTAATTTTTCCATCTCACAAATCGGGAGAAAAATCTTTTTTCATAATTTAGAATGAACTTTGTATGATCTTTTTTTGTTCTGAAATTAAAAAAGAAAAAAAAGATAATAACAGATCAATTTTATCTCTCTAAAATAAGCACTCATAATAATTTAGAGCTACATAATATTCGCGGTTTTTATAAAAAAATAACTTATACCGTGTAATGGCAATATATTTCCTCAGTATTTTATAATCTCAAATCACTGATTTTTAAATATATAATATCACTAATACTCAAATATTAACATATTTTCTCAGTCAATGATCGATTGGTATGTCAGATCAGCGAAGTAATTTCTATCATATGCTTATAGTCAAGGGTTTTGGATCACATATATGTGTCCTATCGCCAAAAATTTGTTGTTTTTTTTTTTTTTAATTTTAAGAGTTTATGCAAAAGTAGAATGAAAATTGAGAAAATCTACTTATTATTATTTTATATTCACCCAATTGAACATACCGCCGTTGTAATTGAACTTATCGCTACTTCTACATAAAAGTTTCTTTGTATAGTTGATATTTAACGTTCATCCTTTTTTTTTCTTTTTTTTTTTAATTTAAGTAGGTGTAACTGTTATTTACTTTAATAATTAATAACAAAAATAGTGATATTTGGATACCTATAGTCAGTTTATCTAACACTTAACATGATGGATAAATGAGTGAAATGAATAAATATAATAGCATTACTGTTCCTATTTGGAGATAATAACCAAATCGCCCTCACATGCATCTGCATGGGATTTATTATATTTATTTATTTACGATTATTTAATATTTGATTTTGCTAATGAATATTAGGTTAGGTTGGTGTAGATTGAGGAATTGATTTCAGAATTGAATGAAATATCGCTGAGATTACGAGTCAAGATTATTGATGATTATCATCATTACTTATTATTAACAATTATTATTAAAATTAAAAAAATAAATAAATTGACTTGTGCGTGGTTGTAATGTGTGGCATTAAATGTTGACATGATTGACCAAGGAATAATACTGTTGATATAGAAAAGGAAGGTGGCCAGGTAGGGTTTGTCGGGAGCTGGTTCCCCGTTCATTTTCACGTCTGACCGCCCGCCATGATTCCAGCAAAAGTTGGACCGCCGCCCCATAATTTATTCTATCCCTTTTATTGGAAAAGAATGAATTACATATCATCCTCTATTTTTAAAATTTATAAAAATTAAATTTTAAAAAAAAAAAATTATATGATATGACTGTAAGTACATATCACCATATTAGTATTTTTTATATAAATTAATTTTTAAAAATAAAAAGTTATCGGACATGACGGTACATACGTATCACCGTATTAGTATTTTTTTATTATATTTTTAGAGACTGATTGACACGCTGACTTACGAAAATAGAGAGCCGATACGCAGTTCTCTTTAGATAATACATTACTAACTATCTCAAGCTAATTTCTTACGAATCACCCCTTTGTATCAGTTTTTTCTTTAACTGACATAATATCACTACGTGCTGACACATCAGTAAATTAAGATTGATTTGTACTTAAGTTAATTTATTAGAAAATTGAAAGTATTGGATGATATGTGTTTATCCTTTTACCCGGTTTTACTTTTTTACACATTAATCATTTATGAGTGAGAGAGAGGAAGAGAGAGATAGAGAGAGAAAGAGAGAGGTGGTTGAGTTTGATGATCAGCATAATCTCACAAAATTATAAAAATGGTTTAGTATCCGAATTTTATATAGTATATTGTATATCTGATATCAGAGATTATGATTGTGTTCAGTTGTAAGTGTTGCTTGTATTATAATTTAGAGTATATTTGGATGCAACTCATTAAATCGCTTGTCAATAGCGGATTGTAAAATAATTCGTAACTCGAATTTAGCTTACAACTTACTAGTTTGTAACTTGTGTCCACATATCACATGGAGTCGTATGTAATTACCAATTATAAAAGACAGATTACGATACGTGTTACAGGCTGTAACCATACACATATCGTTTGTGCAGCTTGTAATTACATGCTAATGCACGTAGAATGTGAGACATAACTTACAATCTATCTATTTGAATTAGGAGTTATGAATAAATTACTTTATTAGGTATAGGTTATAACATAAAATCCTAATTGTTCTATAATATACCATATATATATATATAGTATTTAACAAGCTGCAACTAAATTGACTATATATTAAATTGTATATCGCAAACAAAACTTGATTTTACTTGGTAATAGTTTTTAACCAACCCATTAACCTGCTAAACATTCGAAATTCCAAAACAAATATTTAAAACTATTTTTTTAAAAAAATTGAATATAAAAATTATAATCTCATAAAAAACTATAATTTTTATATTAAAAATTTCATCAGAATATATCGATACAATGATCAAAATGACATGACACAAGTTATAAGAGAGGGTTAAAAGAGAAAAAGAGGAAAGTGCAGGGACTGAAAGAGGATAAGTTTTAAAAGCAGGGGCTAAAAAAACTTGCCAAAGTAGAAACCTATAAATTGGCGGGCTTATAAAATGAATACAATCATCGATTATCTCTTAATAAAGTTGGGTAGATGTAACTGTTTGCTGATAGACAATAGACAGGCAGGAATCGTTAGCATGATCTGGCATGCCTTCGTATTAATGGCTGGGGCTGGGGCGATGATGCCACTTATGATGGGCCCATGGACCAATAATGCGCATCGAATTTATGGAGCTCGTGGGCTTGTTTCGTAGTTTTCAGAAATTATCTTCAGATGAGAACATATGGGCTTTGTATGTATCAATTTGATATGTTAATCCAATAATGCTGTATTTGTTAATCATATGAGAACACTTCATTGCTGTTGAAGATTAACTACTTCAATTATTAAACGGATGGAATGGATGTTGTAATTTTGCTTGTTCTAATTTGTAATTATTAACTAATAAGAACCAAATTGAAGCACACGTTGCGCATGTTCAAATCCTATGGTGGCTAAAATAAAAATAGACCATTCTAGTGAATTTTAACTGGAGTTGCTAATATGGAGATTGGACAGTGCGCCAGTACTTCACGTCTCGCTTGTGGTGCACACTATATCGGATTTTACTTTCTAATCGCGGTTCCGATCCAATACAGTCAAATGGATCGTGATTAGAAAATAGCATCTCATTAATATCTGGTGCATCGGAAAGATTTTATCTTATTATCTCAAAAAAAAAAAGAGAACCAAATCGAAGGATCTGAAAATCAATAAGATGATTCTGTTATTGGGAACATGAATTATTGATGACAGCATCCTTCCAGGTGGTATTGTGCCATTGTTCTCACCTATTTCCTTTTAAAGTAGAATAGTATAATCTTTTCAGGAATATATTACACCACTTGACCTAGCCTATTGTCCGTCAAAATTCAAAATGTTTGTTTGTTTATCTTCTTCTATTCGGTTCTTATCCTGCAGAAAATTATTTGGATAATGCTGAACCGGACCGGGCCCCGCTGCTGGCTTGACGCCGCGGCCCATTTAATCTATCGACTATTTTGTATTTGTTAAGTTTTAATTGACCGACTATTTTGTATTTGTTAAGTTTTAATTGACGGTGTGTGGCCCACCGCCCACATTTCTTGAATCTCTAGTTGTTAGGGATTCTGTTCATCATATCTTCCACTTACAATATTAAGGGGTTTGTCAAAAAAATATTTCAACTTTTAAAAACTGTTTCAAATAATTTTTCGTTAACAATAAAAGTTAGAAAATAACTCTAAAACAGATATATAAAAATATATTTTAAAAAATTATAAATTTTAGTGTGCTTTATAGTTATGTTAATTTCTTTTAAAAATTATTTTCAAAGTATTTATAATCAGTAAAAATTTTGATGGTTTAAAATTTATATTTAGATATATTTTTTAAAAAAAAGTTTCGATGCAGATATTATAAAACTTATAAAACTATATTTTTTATATTTATGTTTTTTAAACAAAAAACTCTTAGATGCCTATATTAATTTTATTTAATAATTATTAGAAAAGATATAATTATTTTTGGAACGAAAAAACAGGTGTATTAGCTCCTGAACTCTATTATCACCAAACTGGCAGTTTAAGTTAAACTACAGAAAATGACGAATTTGCCCATGCATAAGGAACCCTAACGTGGAATTGCTCGAGCATGAGGGCGCTAGAAGTAAGAATTACCATGGCGGATAATAGAGACGGGCGGTGGTGGTGGGCGGCGGCGAGCTCCGTGCAGCTGGCGGCGGGAATCGCTGCCTATCGCCGCGGGAGAGGAGGCGGGGAGGGCGCAGCTTTTCTGATGCCTTTCAAGGCGTTCGCTGTAGCCACACTGTTCGTCGGTGCCGGCGCCACGGCCACCGCCGGTGCACTAGTCGCCGTCGGCATTGACACGGTGAGTAATTGATCTATCGATGCCACCTACAATTGAGTCATCGAAGTAAGATTGATAGGGATGATTGAGATGGAAATTTTCAGGTGGATGATGCAAAGGAAGTCGGCGCAGGAATTCGAAGATGGTTGGGAGCTCCGTCTCCCTCCAGAAGAGAAACTGATTGAATTAGCTCTTTCCATTGTTTGGAGAATTAATTGTTAATTTTTTTTATCTTTTTTTTTTTTTTTTTAAGAAACTGGAATTAATTGTTAATTTTGTTTTCTTAGTAAATTATTCTGCCATAGCAAGACTCATGATTGAAACTCAAGTTCAACATTACAGTTTGGTGTTTTTTTTTTGAGAAACACACTGAATTTGCTTGCTGGGGTTTGAACAGGATCATTCTACTCACAAAACTAATGCTTTAACCGCGTGAACTTAATAATAAACAGTGCAGCATTTCTGGATTGTTTAAATTGATGTTTTAGAAACAAATTAAGAATGCTAGACTAAAACCTTGGCTCCTTTGTACCAAAATTTGCAGCCAGGTTCAGGTTCGTACATAAATCTATCTGTTATGACTTTCATACAAACCTTGGACGCTTATGGATTAAAATTTTTCATGATAATTTCTAAAAAAAAGAAAACACGCCTAGCAGCCAGTTTCATACGTCCGCCCGTCTTGAACATGCAATCTCAAACAAGCAATTGAGAAAACCCAAATAACTAACAGGTAAATGCTGGAGAATGATCTATAAAATTTCACAACTTCCAACAATTCATTCCCTTGATCAATACTGCATGGTAGGAAGGATGCTAAATAGAAAATGGGAATATTCAAAGAAGCAGCTAACTTGGGAATATCAAAAGAACCAAGAAACCATGCAGAACTAAAACCATAGCTGCATATGCTGCATATGAATAACTGATAACCTTTCAAAGTATCATATTCCTGCCAAAATAATAAAACATAAAAGAAATATTCCTTGACTTTGCGAATCTAACAATAAAACCTAGACGACTGACATGTTTCCCATTCTATATCTGTGCAAAATTTCTCTTTGACAGTAAGCTACTATATCAAACACCTATACGAAACAAAAAAGAATGACAATTGCTATTCATTAGTGCCACCATAAGTCATGATATAATCAGAACCACGCGTTGTGTATCGAAATATATGTTGTACATATCTCGATGCGCAACTTATAGTGCAGATTATATAAGACCATCATGGGCGATTAATGGCATTTCTCAAAGAGAATGCAATAAACAAGATCTTGCTCATCTCCATATCGTTTCATTTGCATCTGTGAAGACGGCATTATGATGTTCAATAAGGCATTGGATAACCTCAATCGAACTATAGTCTATCGGTAAACCATCATCCAACGGAATTTGAGAAGAAGCATTGATATCATCCTCATCTTCATCTGCCACGGAAGGGACACACTACATTAACCGATATGATAAGTCCAGTAAATATGGAATTAGATGAACCAGGATGTCAGATGCAGCAAAATTAGTACCATAAGAAAATAAGAGATGCAGTGCAACTTTAAAGTGAAATTGCAGGATATTTGGTTCGGATGAAATAGGAAATTGTTATTAATTCAGACGAATTATCTGGTGGTGCCCTCTCAAGAAGTTGAAAATTTGAATTTTCTTACAGAAAGTAAAACTTACAAAGTGAGGAGATATAAAGATCTAAAGCTAATGCTGGACAACAAGTTATCTATTCAAGATTAACTAATTCTATGAGAAGATTGCAATTCGAATTTCGCCATTTCTTAGAAGTACAAATGATATTGTAATGGCACCTATAGATAACATTTACTAGAATCTTTAAATTTACTGGATTAAATAGCCACTTATTACTGCCCAGAGTGGCTATCACTTAATGCAATTAACAAATGCCTGAATAAAAGTGTAGAAAGGGAAAGGAAAGTATTGTTTATGCACCTAGAAGGCTGCCCCAGGTGGTGGCATCTGATGCCAAATCAGTGGTCTGCGAAGGCGCTTTTGAAGTATAGTAATTAAAGTAATTGCGATAATCAGATCTTGGATCATCTTTATGCCAGATAATAAGTGGTGCTAGTTCCATAGCAAGGCTGCGAGGATCCATCTGATGTATACAAAAAAAGGAACAGTTAGCAAAACAGTCAGTTCCTAGCGAACCAACAAAAGGATCAATAAAATGAATTTAATTTGAAGTTATAAAGATGAAAAGCACTCCTTTGATTAAAGGATGCTATGAAATTTAAACTTTCAAGTAAATCGAGATCCTACATAAACATCCACACTGCCAAGCAGCTAGCAGTTTAGTTAAAATGATTCTGAAGCATGTGAAGGCACTAGTCAATTACAGCTTGAGAAAAAGTAATTAATACATTATCCAAACTTTACCCTTGCATATAAGAAATTGCTTCAATGTGTAGGAGGAACATGTCATAATCAATATATGTTGTATGAACTAACATGTCATAATTGCAATTAATTGGTAAAATTTTCATGATTGAACAATATCAATGGTTAATACAATCCGTAGAGAAAGCCTGCAATATAGCATTCTTTACGTGATTGTTCGTTTAAGTGTGCAGGTGTTACTGGAATTTGCCATCACGAAAGGGATTTACAGAACAAAATAGCATTAAATAAATAGCTGAAACAAGACATTCTAGATCAGGATGTTTTTATTATTCACAGAAGACAGAAAAAACTATTATAGACATAAATACACAGTACAATTTTGTCTTGGTAACTTAAGGACATTTTGCAGGAACACTTGAAAGGAATTAAAATTAGAAGACGATATACAAAGGAAACTTACCTTGTTCAGTGATGACTTTTGGCTCACCCGACGCAGCAGAGCAGTGACAAATTCTAGAGTCATAAAGTTTACATTTGGAAGATTTTTCAAAATATTTTTGAGATCATGTATGCTACTCCTTGCGTCTCTGATCTCGTTATAATGAGCAAAAGTGCAAAGTGGCTCAGGAAGGCTAGCAAGATAACACTTGATCAAAGCTGCAACATCAATAGGGCTTACACCCTCTGGCAAGGATGCGTTCCAGTCTGGAGTTCTCAAACAACGGAATTAAAAACAATTAAGATTCTCTTGCAAATGGTTGAAAAGTAGACAGTTTATTTTCAGTAGATCGTAAAAAGGAAAAAGCCTTGCACCTTGGTTGAATTGTGAAATTAGCTGCCGAACAACCTTTCTATTACCATCAGATTTAAATAAGAGTTCAGAGTTCAGTCCTAGACAGGAAGATTCGAATCAGTTTCCAACTCACTTGTGCTAAATAGGATTGTGCCTTTCCATAGTAAATTTGCTCATTACCTGATATAATAAGGTAATCTGCACATTTGACCAGCACCTGAGGAACAGGCCTGGAAGAGTTTTGTCTTTGTACGGTAGCCTCAATTGGGACACCAAATACTAAAGAAGTCAAAGTAATGAGCGTCAGGAAAATCTACCTTTAAATAATTCATCATTTCATCTACTATAATTCTTTTAGTTATATCACATTGAAAGATTCATAAGAATTTAACATCACTATATGTCTCAGCTATGTCAAATTGACAATCATAGAACACTGTCATGAGAATGTCCTTAACATATGTAATCATATGAGCAAAAGAAAGACTCACCGTCATCACTTGCAACACCCTGCAATCGATAGGAATAAACATTAGCACAGGAAAAGCTGCATAATCTACACTCACTCTTTCTTATCTGTATCCAGAATTAGAAACCCACACTTATGCTTTCTTATGTTTATCAGATTTAGTTTGCCAACCTTCAATATTATGCAGAATATATCTTTGCTTTTATCCGCAGTCTCTTCTTTGCTGCCTGAAAATGGTTTAGGGTGAAATTAAGGGCATCTGATTGAGAGAAACTTCTGAAATGAAAATGAGCAGCATTTTTGAAAACCGAAACTAAAAACTTGAGTTGCAATTTCCTTAAGGTAGTGTTTAATAATGTATGTGTTTTACTAAAACTATCTTTTAACAGTAATTTTTAATAAACTCGTTTAACTATTTTTAATCGATTTTTATCAACTCTACTGGTTGGATAAAGTTTTATACAGTTAGGGCCTGCTAAGTAGTATTTGTACTTGGATAAATATTTGAAACATATTTTTGTCAACTATACGCATAATGAAAAAAAAAAGAAAACAGGTACATCCAGAATTTAGCTATGTTCAACATAAAATCAAATCTAAAATTGATTTTGTGCTGCTAGAGTATATTGATTATCGGGGTCACAGCATAAAAGGAGATTTATAGACTTGAGAAGAGCTGATGCTTTATGTATCATGATGCTGGCCGATGAAATACCAACATATAGAGAGTCCAGACTAATAAGCATGACAGAGATGGAATATAACATTAGATGTATGTGGACAAGTTTAAAGGCCATATTAGGATTAAATCTAAGATGGATAAAATTGGTGTAGCATCAAGGGAGAGTAGATGAGAGAAAATTGCTTGAGATGAGTTGGAAATGTAAGTGAAGACTTATTCGTGTGCTAGTTAGATTGAGGTGTTGGAAATGACCCATATCAAGAGTTGTAGGTGGAAGTCCAAGAAAATTAGGCAGAAACTCTTTCGAGTGACCCATTTGCTTGATTTAAATGAAGATGTGGCTGCAAATAAAGAATAGCAGCATACAAACATTCATTGAGCCGTCTCATCAAGTAGCAAAAGAGGTGTTGTTGTTCTTACTGTTATTGTCGTTGTTTTATGTATACACATGCCAATCAGAGTTCGGAAAAAACACACATTCGATATTACATTATTCTATATATAAGACTCTAGCTAATGGCCCACCAAGCTTAACACTATGGTAGTTAAGTAGCTTAGTTGATTAAAGAAACTCTTGTTTTGTTTAAACAGTTTATTGGATCCTCTATATCCTGGTCTAGACTTTGTGTTAAAAGAGCTTCAACCTAAGAACTTATGAGAAGACCAAAGCTCTGACATACTAATAAAATCTGGCTTAATATCCCGCCCAATACCTCGATGAAAACATTAGTATTCACAGTGTTTTCTTGACGTTATAGGCAACTTGGAATTAAAAATAAATAAATAAAAAAGATGGTAAATAAGCACGTCAGTTCAAGGGCACTCTGATTAGAAAACAAATTATGATCAAGGAATAACCTGTTTTTTCCCCAAACACTCCTATAATACATGTTTCTACAATTTTGTTTTCCATTGATAAACCATTCATGTCATATAGTCTTACCTTGAATCATGACTTTGTATACCATGTAAGAGAATAAGTGAAGCTACTGGTGACATCAATTTATTGAATCAATTGACTATTCAAGCAACTTACTCTAACAAAAAGAAAAAAAAAACAAATCATATAAAGGTAAAAGGGTATTATATCACCAACCTCCTCAACTTTGAGCTTCCACAACCACTTTTTCCTTGGTCTCAGAAATTCCTCTCCTCACAAGCATGCCTGTAGTAGCTGCAGCAGATACGAGTTGCTCCTGCACCGTCTCTCCGAGGGGTCTGTTCTGCCGCGACTGCTGGAAGATTGCCCAGCGGCTCTTCGCCATCGAACCAACTCGCTCCGCCATACCACCAGCATCCTTCGCCGCACCACCGATCAACGTCCCTGCCGTTTGTCCAGCCTGCTTGAGCTTCACCCCTAAAGCCGAAGCATCAATTACATAAACATATACATAGGGGAGAAATTTTAGTAGAACTCGTCTAGATTACCAGAGGAGGAGAAGAAATCATTGGCTTTATCGCGCCACTGAGGGGAGATCGGAGATTGCATTGGTAATCAACTGCAACATAGATAATCAAAAATCTGGAAAAAATAACAGTTAAAGAAATCAATTCGATTACTTACACAGAGAGAGAGAGAGAGAGAGAGAGAGAGAGAGAGAGAGGGAGAATGGATCGAATTTGCTTTACTTTGGGTTGATTTTTCTAAGGAAAAAAATAGTATATCGAAGAAGTGGTGGTTTTAGCCGATAAAAGATTGACACGTGGACATTTGAGAGTGACGGCTAGAATTGAATGGTCTTACGCGACTTTTTTGGGTGCGACGAAATAACGGCTCTGTGCTGCTGTTCACGCGGTCAGACTGAGATATTCTGTTATTTTATAAAAGAAGGGACAATGATCGGCAGGCCCGGGGCCTGCCGATTCCGTTTCAGCCCCCGCTATTCGACCCGCGGGGGTTCAAAAAACGAGACGATCCAATATCTCGATTTCGGTCTATTTTTTGGAAAAATTTTCAACATGAAAGTTGTAGGTTTTGATAAGATCTACAACGTTTATGTTGAAAGTTTTTCCAAAAAATACTTCTAAATAGATGTTTTGGAGGTCGGAAGTTTAACGGGTTCTGAAATGTCACGTCAAAATCCGTTAAGCTTCCGACCTCCAAAACATCTATTTAGAAGTATTTTTTGGAAAAATTTTCAACATGAAAGTCGTAAATCTCGTAAAAATCTACAACTTTCATGTTGAAAGTTTTTCAAAAAAATACTGATATAATGGTCAAAACGGAAATACACATTTTACGAGAGATGGACGTAAACAGTAACCAGGGGCTGAATCGGTAGAGGTTTGTAAAGCAGGGGCTGGGGAGACATTATCCCATAAAAGAAAGCAAAACAAAAATTTTTTTGGGGTAAGTCGTTTCCAGCCCCTGCAGGGTGAAAACATACCCCATTCAGCCCCTTTAGTTTGATCTATTCTCGTTGAGCCCCTAAAAACTCTTGCTTTTTCAATTTTAGCCCCTAAAATCGTAGGTCTTTTCCCGCGCTCCCTTTCTCGCGTTATACACTCTCTCTTTCCACTATTCCCGCCTTCGCTCTGCTCTGCGCCTCTTTCCCGCTTCCTCTCGCGTTATCATCCCTCTCTCTTCCCGTGGATCGCTCTCTCCGATCCAAATCTCCCCTCTTTCTAGTTCACGTCAATCCGCAATCAAAATCAGCGTCTCCGTCGCAGTCAACCACCCGAGCAAATCGGATTCGTGCCGCCATGAACAATAACAAGATCGTCGGAATCGTATCCTTTGGCACAGAGCGCCATATCATTGATTTCACTGGTAATAGCTCGCTAGACGACTTACTCATTCAAGTGAATACGAGATGGCCGGAGCTTGTACCGGCGGCTACCCTGCTGAAATTCATCACTCCCGATAGCGATGGCGACCTGATCATTCTAAAGAGGGACGTTGATGTAAAGAATATGCATTACCTGCATCAAGCACTCTCTATCCCAATGCGAAGCTAGAGGCATCGTTGATTCGACACTGTGCAAGAAGTTCAAATTCGCGAGCCGCCTATTCCACGGGAACGGATTGACACAGCTACCGGACCTTGGCAAGGTAAATATATGTGTAGTGTAATATTCTAGCTAGTATTGCGTAACATTTTTAGGATGTTGATTAAAGTATAAGATTATGCATAAGTGCAGAACGACCAGATCGGGACTCCAATTCGTGTAATGAATTAACCCACGAAAACATAACAGAGGTATCGAATACAGTGGACTTGCAAAATAATGGACTAGATTCATGGCAGCAATTGCTTCAGGGCGTTGGTCAGAAATTTGAGAATGCCAGCCATTTTCGTGAGGTCCTTCGTAGATTTGGTATTAGTCATGGTCGTGACTATTTCTTTATTAAGAATGAGCCCGAACGGATCACCGTTGTATGCAACAATAGATGCAAGGAGGAAGTTGTTTGCAAATGGCGCGTTCATGCTTCTAAATCTTTAAAGGATGGATATTTGCCATCCGAAAGGCAAATTTGACACATACTTGTGAAGTTATAATGTGTGGCAACCGGCACAAGAAGGCCAATGGTGCTTGGGTTGCTGGCATCGTCAAAGAAAAACTACGTGATTCCCCCCTTCTTGCTCCAAGCCAAATCGTAAGAGATGTATTACGTGATTATAAAGTTTGCATTCCTTATCGGATTGCATGGAAAGGTAAAGAAGTTGCGATGCAAGATATACATGGTAAGGATGCAATGTGTTATAATAGCCTTCGATGGTATTGCGATGCGATAAAAAATAGCAATCCTGGGAGTGTTGCAGAATTCGAGCTCACAGAGGAGAACCGATTCCATCGGTTGTTTGTAGCCTTTGATGCATGCCTACAGGGTTTCTGTCGTGGTTGTAGGCCAGTTCTTTTTATAGACGGAACGTTCTTAAAGAATAAGTACAAAGGTGTATTATGCGGCGCCACGTCTTTGGATGCAAACAATCAAATGTTTGTAGTGGCCATAGCAGTCGTCGATGGGGAGACTGACGATAACTGGAGATGGTTCTTTATGATGCTTAGATCATGCCTCCCACGCGATAGAGCCTATGTTATTATGTCGGATCGGCAACAAGGCATTTTGAAGGCTCGCCAAATTTACTTTCCAGATAGCTACCACCTGTACTGCCTTCGTCATCTTGAAGAAAACTTTAAAACCGAGGTTATACCATATGCACCTTTAGAATGTATTTATTTGCTTAAACATCGTTAAGTTCTTTAGTATAATATAGTATTGTGTAATTCAATTAAATTGCAGGTGCTAAAGTTCTTCCCTAATGAGGATAAACCATCATGGATTAAGAAATTTGACCAAGCTGCAAAAACAGTTGATAGGGCCGTCTTCTTAGAGAAATGGTCGTTGATTGTTGGTAGTTTAAGAACCGCAAAGACAAAAGAGTTTTTTGATAAGGCGGCTCCTGATCATTGGGCAAACGCGGTGTATCGCGGGCCTCGATGGGACAATTATACAATAACATAGCAGAGTCCTTTAATAGTTGGATAGTAACTGCTCGCCACCTTCCGGTCCCTTCTATGGTGGATGAAATCCGCGTTAAAATAATGACGCTAATGAATGAACGCAAAGAGTTATCGGAGAGATTAGAAACAACTCTATGCGAAAATCCAGAAAAAATGTTGATAGAGAACATAAACGAAGGTCGAGGACTAGAGGTGAGATCATCCACCAACTTGTTATACGAGATCCGTGTTGGTAGTGCAGTATACGCAGTGAACTTGGAGACAAGCCATCGATCATGTTCATGCGAAGTATGGAGACTTGAAGGAATACCTTGCCCCCATGCGTGTGCGGCATTCATAGAGCAAGGTTAAGTACTTACCAGTTCTGCGATCCATGCTTTACAAGTGCCGCATATAAAGAGGCATATAATGAGTCCATTAAACCTGTACCCACATCTAATCGACCGGAAACTTCGCATGAGGATATTATCAGGCCTCCCGTGACTAGGCCAATGCCAGGACGAAAAAAGAAAAAGCGGTATAGATCAAAAGCGTATTCATACTCGATCACCTGTGGTAGGTGTGGTGGTAAAGGTCATAACAAGCGGGCGTGCAAGCGTCCTATAGCTGATGGATGATGGGTGTGCGTTTCTTTCTTTTATTAGCACTTGATATCCTTTACTTGTATCTGGTTTTCATTGACCGAATTAGTAACATTACATTCAACTTTGTTTGACAGTGAACTGGAGAAGTCTTTGGTGGCAGGATGTGAACGGAGATGCCGTAAGAGGAACCGAACAGTTTAGCTAGTCTATCGTAATTCTTAATTAATATTATGGATCCTTCTAGATATTGTATTTTTAATATTAGTAGATGTCGGAAAAAGGGACTGTTCTGTTTCTTTGATGTTGTAATGTTATATATTTGTCGATGCTATTATCAGATGACTGGATATAGATGTAACGTATTATGTGTATCCTTGAACTGTTAGTGATGTATGAAAAAGTGTTCCAAGAATGTCTATTTATGCCCACTTATCTTGTACAAATTTTGTGGGTGGATAAGTGTTGCCATGAATTTGTTGTGCTTCGTAGCCCTTTGACATTAATGTTTCTGATGTATGAAGAAAGTATTCCCAGAAATTTGTTTATGCACGCCTATCTTGTTCAGATCTGGTGGGTGGAAAAGTGTGGCCAGCGATATGTTGTGCTTCTTAGCCCTTTGACATTAGTGTTTCTTATGTATGGAAAAAAGTGTTCCCAGAAATCTATTTATGTCTGCCTATATTGTTCAAATCTGGTAGGTGAAAAAGTGTTGGCAGTAATTTGTTGTGCTTCTTAGCCCTTTGACATTAGTGTTTCTGATGTATGAAGAAAGTGTTCCCAGAAATTTGTTTATGCCCGCCTATCTTGTTCAGATCTGGTGGGTGGAAAAGTGTGGCCAGCGATTTGTTGTGCTTCTTAGCCCTTTGACATTAGTGTTTCTTATGTATGGAAAAAAGTGTTCCTAGAAATCTATTTATGTCTGCCTATATTGTTCAAATCTGGTAGCTGAAAAAGTGTTGGCAGTAATTTGTTGTGCTTCTTAGCCCTTTGACATTAGTGTTTCTTACATATGAAAAAAAAGTGTTCCCGGACAATACTACAATATAAAATTCAAAGTACTTGGCATACATTTTAGTCACCTTCACCATGACAACATGTGCTTCAAGAACTAAAAACAACAGCTACAATACGAGTGACAAACTAAACATTTCAAGTGGCTAATTAAGCTTTTTAATATGCTCCTCTTTTTTCTTGAGTTTCGCTTGCGCTATTTTCTTCTTTATCCTTGAGTTGGGCTTGCAGAGCCGCATTTTTTCTGAGAAGATCTTCAACCCAAGCACTTTGCAGTCTACTAGTTGCTTCTAAAGTGTTAACACGGATCTTCAGACGTCGCACTTCGAAACTAATTCTGTCTGCCAATTCATCGTGCCAAGCGAAGAACGAGCAACTCTTGCATCTGTAGTACAGTCGGAGACCTTTGTTCTCCACTCGCAGCGTATACAACCTACACCACTCTCTTCCGCATGGACACAGAAACGTCCAATCTAGAATTCCACTGTCAAAATTGATTTTCGTTAAGCGATGGACGTATGAGAATATTTATTTTACGAAGATCGGCAGCTTACCCGTTCTCAGGATCCGCCACCACAGGCGATTTCGTTGGATAGAAGCGACTCATCTTTTTGGCGGCGTCGCGGATGGGGTTAGGGTTCCAGTGCGCCCGATGGTGATGGATTTAGTGATGGGGCTGTTTTCCTCTTTTTATATATTTTCAAGACCCAAACAGTATAGTTCATAAATAAGTGTTGTAACTCGTCAGTTACGTGTTCTGATATGCGAAAATGATGTTACCAAAACTATGGAATTGCATCATACGTAAGAATGATATTTAATAATATATGATAATAAACAGAGATAATATGCATAGTGATTGGAGATTTAGAGAATTTTCTTTATAGTGTGGGTGCATTGCAACTAAGTGTTGCATATGGTATACTGGGATGTTCTTCTTAGAAACCAGTTTTTAGTGTCACAGCATCATCGTGGCAGAATGTCTCAAATCTGAGCTTCTTGCAGCAACTTTTAATTTGGTGTTGGGTCGTTCTAGTTAAGTGTTGCATTATTAATCTTAAGTGTTGCCAAACAGTATAGTTCATAAATAAGTGTTGTAACTCGTCAGTTACGTGTTCTGATATGCGAAAATGATGTTACCAAAACTATGGAATTGCATCATACGTAAGCATGATATTTAATATAATATGATAATAAACAGAGATAATATGCATAGTGATTGGAGATTTAGAGGATTTTCTTTATAGTGTGGGTGCATTGCAACTAAGTGTTGCATATGGTATACTGGGATGTTCTTCTTAGAAACCAGTTTTTAGTGTCACAGCATCATCGTGGCAGAATGTCTCAAATCTGAGCTTCTTGCAGCAACTTTCAATTTGGTGTTGGGTCGTTCTAGTTAAGTGTTGCATTATTAATCTTAAGTGTTGCCAAAGGCATGCGCACGAACACCTCCGAACAACACGAACACGCGCGAGCGCCTGTGAACAACACGAACGCGCGCGAACACCTCCAAATAACACGAACACGCGCGTCTAAGTGTTGGGTCCTTACATCTAAGTGTTGTCTTTATAATAGTAAGTGTTGCCGAAGGTATACGCGCGAACACCTCCGAACAACAGGGACACGCGCGGCTAAGTGTTGGGTCGTTGCATCTAAGTGTTGTCTTTCTGTTATTAAGTGTTGCCGAAGGTATACGTGCGAACACCTCCAAACAACACGAAAACACGCGGGCGCCTGCGAACAACACGAATGAGCGTCTAGTGTTGAGTCGTTACATGTAAGTGTTGTCTTTCTGATATTAAGTGTTGCCAGTTGTCTAATGGAGTATTCTACTAGACACAAATGGATTTCCCTATAGTATTAGGTCGTTGCATCTAAGTGTTGTCTTACTGATCTTAAGTGTTGCCGAGTGTTTATTGGAGTATTCTACTAGACATAATTTATTTTTCTGTAGTGTTGAATCGTTGCAGCAACAATTATAACTCTGTAGTGTTGCCTGATGGTTTCCCTGTAGTGTTGCCTGATCCAGTAGTGTTGCAGCAACAATTCTACTAGACAAATGGTTTCCCTGTAGTGTTGCAGCAACAATTCTACTAGACAAATGGTTTCCCTGTAGTGTTGCCTGATCCAGAATATTTATCATATCTGCAACAATTGCATTCAGAACTACAACATTAAAGTGCAAGCTTGCCCTTACAATATAGATTTGGCATAGAAATAGTTACATCTACGGCAATAACAGTTCCATCCAGATAGCGTTAAAACCATACATGATAGTGTTCTAGCAACATATATTTGTGTTACAACACCTCCAAAAATATATCCATATTAGTTACAGCCAAACCAGAATTATAACTCTGGATAAGTTCTTCATTCTTAGACCTGGAGTTCATTATCTGCCACAACGCGGTGTACTCTAATATGACCATTTATGAACTGCTGAAGCTCACAATTTTCATGTCTAAGTATACTTCCAGCAATGCGTCCACGCATCCAGCTCATATTGACCACTCCATCCCGCATACCTTCCCTTTTCCTAGCTAACTGCTCGGCATAGAACAACACCCATGCACCGCAATCAACGGAGGTCAGTTGTTGTTGTGGACAATCTAGAATATGCTGGACATGTGCTTCAAATTCAATATCCAAGTCGGCGAGCCAGTGGGTTATAATGATGCCTGCAAGGAGAGATTTTCATCAAAGCCAAGTTACAAGTTACTGCGAAAGACTGTGAATTTGGCTTACATATATATCTGCTTTAGTCCTTGACGTCGGCGACCATTGCGAGTTGTAGTGCTTGAACTTCTTATCCTCCATATCTGCTACAAGCAAATGCCAGTGACTGTTGTATACTATGGGGAAGAATATATATCTTGAGGCTCGGATGGTCTGCGGATCTACTCCATATTTCCACTTCTTCACGGTGGAACTCATCATTTCCTCCATCCTAAGCACATCCTTCTTTTGGAAGATTCTAGTCTTCCAGAAAAGATGCTCATGTAACTTAAAGATTTCAACCTGTAAACACGAGCAATGAACATGGTTCATGAATTCAAAATAATGTCGAAAATAACTAAATAGTGTCAATAAAAAGTATACCGCTATTTCGGAACGATAGAAGCAAACTGGATGCAAGATTCCGGACTCTCGTTCTTGATGGGATTCTAGTTGCATAATCCGCAAATAAATATTTATAACATCATCCTCTATCATATGAGACATTATTAAACCTTGAAGACTGAGCTCTTGTATCTGAAAATAGCCATCGTCCTCCTTCCATAGTATGTCCCTACAACAATTGATATAGTTGATACGTACGAAGTCATTAACATAATCATATTGTATCAAAAAAATATATTGTTGGCTTACTCAGAAAGAGTTCGACTAATTAGCCAACAAATGGCCAACTTATCCTCCTCATCTGCATTATCGGTTACATTCTTCACTTGATCATCGGTGACATTGATGGTCTTCCTTTGTCGATTCGTAAGTGAAGATGATACTTTAAGGACATATTCTCCTTGCTCGGTCTTGTCGACAATCATTGTCCCGTTTGATTCCGATCCACTGTTGATATATCCTGATCCTTCATTAACCTCCACCTGCCTATCACCAATGGTTGTTTGCATAAGCTCATCATCATCCTCACCATCCTCACTGTTAGCCTGCTCTTCATCATCCTCTTGCTCTTCATCATCCTCTTGCTCTTCATCACTCCCCTCATCTTCTTTCACATCGACCCCACTATCGCTATCCTCCTCGGAGCTCTCTTCATCGGAACTAAACATCTGAACTCGTTTCCTTTTACTTAGCAATCTTTCCAGTCTTATCACCCTATTTCCCTGTTCTGTAAGCGATTCCATAACATCTGCCAACATCGAACTCATTTGGCTCAACGTTCCAACAAATCCTACAATGTAATAACTTTCAACTAGGTAAATAAAATAAGTAAGATATGATTACTAACGAAGTACAAATTGAAAATAAGCTACCTCTTTATTAACTACTCCTCTGGACTGCACGGTTGCTGTATGGATCTCTAATTCCCTTCTTTCCTTTCTTGAGAAATGTATTTTTTCCTCCACTTCATCTTTTTGTAGTTGGTCTAATCTGATCTCAGCTAATTGCACCGTTCCAGGGTACTCCACCCCTCCCCACTTAAACAACCTTGGATATCTTGAGAGATTCTTTGATCCAACGAAATTAGGCACGTGCTCGAAGAACCATGCCTACGATCATCATTAACAAAGTCAGTTTAAATTTAATTTGAATGGACATTGTAAAATTTAAAAAAAGGAACTGAAGCTTACTAATAGAGCTACACAACAACCCTCTATGTATCCTTTACTGTCCTCACGCATAACAACATCTTTAGCACGGGCCATATGGCTCATCAGATACTCATAAGCTGCCTTACCCCAGTCGTAACTCTCAAACTCATCCACATTATCCAGGTATGGTAAAACTGCCCTCGATGCACGAAAATTCTGAGTAGGGAATAGAAGAGCTGCAAACACTAGCATGTTAAACAACTTCACAAACATTTCAACAGAATCAATGTCTCTTTTGTTTGCTAGCATCATTAGTTTAGACTCTATAGATGCACGATTAGCGTCTGAGTTGAAACCATCCCACAAATCAAGATATTGGCTTTTGCCTTTTGACCATTAAGGACCACGCGTTTTCCCCCGCATCTGAGCCCTAAAATAACCGACATCTCTTCCGCTTTAAACTTGATTAGTTTACTACCCAGCTCAATGCCTCCCTCCTCCACGTTCCAGCGCCGGAGTAAGGCAATTAGAAGGTGGCTGCTAATAGTGATTCTAGGAATGTGCAGAAAATGATAGAAGGGACTACTACGCTTCAAAGCTTTACGAATAGCTTTGCTCATTGCCATTTTCAATCCAATTTTTTCTTTTTTCCGGTTTAATCCAGGGGTTCCATTGAACACATCATACAAGTATCTAGGCGAACATCTTGTAGTTATTCTATCTTTTACAACATGCTTTATCTTCACCTTTGTGCCAACCTCCTCTGTGGCAACCTTCTGTTTGGCCGAATTAATCCCTACTACATTTTGATTCTTCGACTTTCTTCTCTTTGCTGCTGGAACTTCTTTTTCATTATTTGGACGTTTTCTCACGTTTTTTAATCTCGCCATTCCTGTATGGGCTGAAAAATTTGGAGGTTTTGAGAAATTCGACATAATTGCTTTCTAACAAGGCCAACAAATATGCAGGAAGAGGATGGTTGAGATAAACAACATACCTGAGAACAAACCGGCGGAAGAGAAAGGGGTGCCGGCGCAGAAGTCGACAAATTGGGCGACTGGAACCGGAGATCAATGGTGGGCGAGAGAGCAGGCGGCGGGAAACAAACTGATAGAGGAGATGCCGGAGCAGAAATCCAGAAATTTGGCGGTGTGAACCGGAGATTGACGGTGGGCGAGAGAGCAGGCGAGCCGGCGATCGACGTTGAGCGAGAAGCAATCGACGGCGAGAAATGGGGCTGAATGCGATTTTATCGATGGCAGGAACGTAAATTATCTCAAAACGCTGAGCATTTGAAAATGTCGTGTGACGTCAGCATTCGAGGGCTGAATGCGATAACCACAAAATGCAGGGGCTGATCGCGAGAACTTTACAAAAGGAGGGGCTGTCCGCGATTTATCCCAAAATTTTTATTGCAACAGTTAATTAACTTAATACTATCCTGATAGAGACGTTTGTAATTAATTAATAATACCAATTAACTACAGTGTTAATAATTATGAATTTATATTTCTACAGTGGAATTCCTGCTTGTCCTGGTAAATAAAAATATAATTTTAGACTTTTTTATAATAAAATTTTGACCGATTGTTGGTCTGGATGGCAATGGACAACTCCACGTTTATAATAAAAAAAACTTATAAAAGATAATATTATTACGTATTAACCATATGCCTACTAGTAAATCTTCCATTTTCTTTGTTTTTGTTGGACTACGACAGATAGTTTATGGCATACATGTATTACTATTCTTTTTTATCTTTATTTCCTGCTGTCTATGGTCTAAATTTACTGACATGATAATTTTTTAATTTTTAGAGATAAATATATATTTTAACCTTAATAAATGGTTATTTCTCAAAAAACTTCGAACATAAACATTATAATTTTCGATGAGATTTATAATTTTTATTTAAACTTTTTCAAAAAAAAATACTCCTAAAAAATTGTTTAAAAATAATAGGCAAAACTGTTAAAATTTTATAGTCCCAAAATATCTATCTATTTAGAAATATTTTTTAGAACTTATCAAAATCTATATTTTTATATTAAAAGTTTCTTAAAAAAACACTCATAGATATTTATTTTTATTAAAAATTTATTTAATTTTACAAAGTTAAAAAAATAAAATTAAAAATAATTAAAAAATATACAGAGTTATCGTGAACAAAAATAAAGTTCAGAATTTTAAAAATACATTTTGGTAAACTTTATAGATTAAAAAAAATTTAACCATATATATATATATATATATCAGAAATATCTGGTTCTTTGGCCACGTCAATAGGCCCCAAGACAATGAAATTCGATGCTATATAGCTCATAATGGAGTAGCACTAGGTAGGCACAGATTTTCAAGTAAATTACATTTTAGCTCAATAAAAATAACTTTCGCTTATTTCAGCCTTTAAAAACGAGGGCTGAAATAAAAAACGTCCCAATAGGAAGCTGAAATACAATTATCCTATATTATCTTTTTTTTTTTTGGCATTTTACCTATACTTCCCAGCTAGTTAGTATGTATGTATATATATATATATATATATATATATATATATATTTATTAATATATATATAATAAATTTTTTTTTTTAATTAAAGCTAACAATAACAGTTTCTAGAACTTCTCAAATTTCTAATACCTAAGAAAGATAACTAAATATTAGATGTTCTCTTTTTTTATTCTTCTACAATTTTATTTTCAAACAATGTTGGTTTTAAATTTGTTTTGTTTGGATTTTTTCTTTCCCCAAAACAGTTAAATACTTTTGTTTTGTAATTTTTTTAAATGAAGCTTTGGTCGCTGTGGAGTGCATGATCTTCCACATACAGGAATGAGATACGATCTTATATGCCTTGTGAATGTAGGATCAAATATTATTTTTTATTAAATTAAAATATAAAAAAAAATGAAAAAAAATGTAATTATAAAAACCATCGCGTGACCAGTATGGGCGTGAGCCTGGTCCGTGATCGGGTCGCGACCCCTCATCCCAATCGTGTCAAGGGATACAGGTAACAGGTCCAAGATACGTTCATCTTCCTCACGAGGAAGATGAATAGTGTTACAGTGTCCAAAAACTTCAAGCCTTGGACACCGGATCCCAACGGCTTCTGTACTTTTTGGGCGGCAATCCTGATCAGCAGGACATGTGGAATAAACGTGATGATATGAACTCAGAATTTTGAGCAAACCATTGGCAATGCAGTTCAGATGTAGAATTATGAAAATCAATTAATTTGTTGGCTATCTTGAAATTGTTATATCATGGCCATCGGAAATTTAAATTTTCCTACAAAATTTAAGGAAAAAACAAACTTCTTTGTACGCGTATTACAATACTTACAGATATCCTTTTCTCGAATAAAAAACTACAAAGTCGAGTCATTCTAGCTTCCCAGATAACACCTAAACAGATATCAACAACCAAAATATTCACAACTCTTCAAAGGGGTTGGAAGTTTAACGGCGTTGGATTCCGAATTTTGCATGATATAGATCCTAATTCTGCACAGCAGAGCTGATGCAGTTTGCACAACCAGCTCGGCAATGAGGCGGAAGGCGATGATACAGCAACAATTCATGGACGCCGTTGCTAAGCAGCTCTTTTTCTTCACAAGAAGCACTAAATTTAAGAGAATAAACTGAATTGTTCCTGCAAAATCGAAGATTTGACAGCAAAATAATATTGCAGTTGCAGTATATCATGTAGTAGGAAATATGAAGCAGCAAGTGCATTCATATATAACGAAATACTTAATTAATATAATGTTAAACGCATAATTATCCCTGGTAATACATCAAATAGAACAACGATAATTCAGGAAAAAAAGACAACAACCAATACAGACACAAAACTGAAGAAATTAACAACGACGATCCACGTAAACTTAGCTAGTTGTTGCTGGGCATGCATGGGTTGCAATCTCGAAGTTTTTCATGCAATGGCGGAATTGATGTTCCTGCGAGGAACGTACTTCCTCGCCCAGAGTTGGCGGCCGTTCACGACGAACTTAACCAGCTGCTCGCCACCGAGCACAAGATCGATGAGCGACTCACTGGTTAGCACCACGCGCCCGTACATTGGCTGCACTCCAGACGTCGTCCTCTCCATCATCACCTTAACCACACATTCTCCCCATTTCCTGCATCATCAGCAACAAACAATCCAAACATGTATGAAAGATTGTATATTTATGTTCCTTCATGTAATCTGATAACTTACCCATTGAAGTATTCAGTAATGTCTTCGCGGGAGAGAGGGAACCCTTTAGAGAACGTAATGAACATGGACCTGCTATCCTCCGAACTTTCTAGAGGGTTAGGGCGATACGGCTGCGCAAGTTCTTGCGGCAGCCGCGGTCGCTCTCCTCTACGGATTTGAGCGTCGTAGGCACGAAACACAGACCAAAGATCATCGTTAAAGATTATCCTGCCAACGCCGTCAAGAATAGTAGATATTCCCCTCGCTGCGACATTACTGTGACAGTAGAAGAAACGCAGCGTCAGCGGCTCGTCGACGAGGGACGCGGTCAGCGGAAGCGAGTTGGGGCGATCTGCTGGCGGGTGAGCGTCTTGCCGGAGACAGTCGAGAATAGCCTCGGCTTCGCGAATGAAGCGGATGATGATATTACTATCACTGCAAGCGCGCATGGGGCTGATGACGTTGATTCCCATGGTATCCAGCCACATCCAAAGCGCGACGACGTTGCTTGCAACGCGGTTTGTGCGGCCGGCGCCAACGACCTTGTCGAATACCTCGCGGTCGACGGCGTGGAAGGCGATAACATCGCGAGCATTCATCGACGACATTTCTGAACAACTGAGCACAACAAGGAAGAGAAGAAGAACAATCCCGTGGTGGTTGTTGGTGCCGGCGGGAAGACATGGTTAAATAGGGAATGAAGAGGTGGTTTGGGCCGTTTGGCGATCGTTGGCAAGAGAAACGATGTAAT
This sequence comes from Xerophyta viscosa, assembly GCA_002076135.1. Classification (NCBI taxonomy): domain Eukaryota; kingdom Viridiplantae; phylum Streptophyta; class Magnoliopsida; order Pandanales; family Velloziaceae; genus Xerophyta; species Xerophyta viscosa. The sequence continues at coordinate 1,568,336 of MJHO01000036.1, read as the reverse complement.
GCTTGGAGGGAAGGAGCAATTCTAACTTGCGCCGCTGTGGACGGATGCATACTAAGTGGTGAGGTTAGTTGGATGACAATATTTGCACTCAAATGTTATACACCGTGCCATATATTAATATTTAAAATAATAATTTTAATATATATTTTTAAAAAAGTATAATATTTAATAGTTAAAATACTTTGCAATTATAAATTTAAATTTTTTAATTTATAGATTATAAATTACAAAAATAAGTATTAATTATTTTTAGCACGATTAACACAAAGCTCGTAAACCAGTGAGAGAAAAAGTTAGGACTGGCCAAGCTCGTACCAGTGAGAGAAAAAGTTAGGAATGGCCATGGGGCTACGGCCCAATAGTGAAGAAGCAGGGCTTGAGCCCAATAGTGAAGAATTTAGTCACTCATTTATTGGAGAAGCAGCTGAAAGGTTAAAAACTTGAAAACTAAGCAAATAATTTTAGAAAAAAAATTTATACCTGCATGTTTAGGACTGTGAACGGTGGGTGCAATCGACACGAACACAAATTCTCTATACCCTAGGGTGGTCAATAGGTCCGGACCGGTCCTGACCGAAGAAGACCGAATACTGAAACATTTCATGATCGAAAAATCGGACCGTAAATTGACCGGTCAGGTCTGACTCAGACCGCATAATCTGTGGATTGGACCGAACTGGACCGATTTTAGACCGGTTTGAAGTTGTATTATTTTAAAAAAAATTTATTTATTATCACATCCTTATAAAAAAATTACAAAATAATTTTTTTTTATATTTACAGTAATAAGTTGTTGCTTGTTCAATTAAATAGATAAACTAAAAAAAAAATAATTGGTCCCTGTCCGATCCACTGATTTTAGAGTTCTGGACCGGACCGGAACCGAATAAGAGTTAAAGTTCGGACCGTGAATCGGATCGAAACGACCTCCGAACCGATATATGACCACCCCTACCGTACCCAACGAACACTGTTGTGTATTCATGGAAGGCCACGTCCTTCGCTTTTGAACACTTTTCATTTGGGCCAAATTATCGATCAATACTTGTGTATTGTAGTGAAAAATCAATGTTAAAATACTTGTAATAAAATTTATTTTATATAAAAATAAAATTTCTAAAAAACTTGATATATGAAATAGATTATAAAAGTTGTAGGCTAAAATATTACATTTTAAAATTTATTTATATTAAAAATGTGTAGAGTAAATTTTAAACTTATTAAATTTTATTTTTACATTTATTTAAAGTTTAAAATTTTCCCAAATTGCTCAGAAATATTCTTGGTTATCGCAGACAACTCAACCACAGGATTTAATTGTTTTCACTTTCACTCTCCTCCGATCTCTCTCTTTCGCTACCGTCGTAGGCTTCTCTCCAACCTCCTTATCTCTTTTCGGATCTACGCCGTCCAAACACTAGCACCTCGGCGGCAGTGGAGATGGTCAAAGCCATCAGAGTGTATGAAGTCGGCGGCCCCGAGGCGAGTTTTATTCATTTGATTAATTTCTTTTGTCAAATTTTAACATAATCCGAAGTTCAATTGGGAATTAGTTGGTACTTTTTTGTATTTGAGTAGGTGTTGAAGTGGGAGGATGTGGAGATTGGGGAGCTGAAAGAGGGAGAGATTCGGGTGAAGAACACGGCCATCGGAGTCAATTTTATTGATGTTTATTATAGGAAAGGAGTATACAATGCTCCGCTGCCTTTCACTCCTGGTATCACTCTTCGAACTGATCCTGTAATTTCTGTCTCGCGTTGGATTGTGAAGTCGTTGTTACTGATCATATGTGTGTATAAACGAGAGAAAACACCATTACTAAGTAATTGATGGTAGATGGGTTTGTGGATCGTTTGCCTTCGGCACAGACTTTGCACATTCAATCCATCATCCTACGCCTTTTGGGGACATTTTCACTCCCACATGCGTGGGAGTATGGGGAGATTTTTTTTCTCTCACCTGCAAACGTAGTAAGCCATGCATGACGTGGGTGAGAAGATGCTTGCTCAGTGGAGCTGGCGTCGGACCATTCGGAGTTTTTACCGATTGAATGATACTGAAAGGCCCCACGACTGAACCAGTTCATGCTCTCTTCAACTGGTGGGGTCTTGCCTCAGATATCTTTTAAAAAAGAGTTGTAATTCCAGCGTTAACCGCTGCTGTCCCTCTTCAGCACGGCAGCGGGTACGCACGTGTGCGCCTCCCACACGTGACGGGTACGTTGCGCGCAATAGGCCCGAATAGCCTAGGTGGGTTGGATGAGTGCGCAGCGGTCCTCCTGGGTTGAGCCAGGTGTCTGGCTGGCGAATGAGTAATGACCCTAAATGGGTTCGGCTCAAAAAAAAAAAAAAAAAAAAAAGAGAGAGAGAGAGAGAGAGTTGTAATTCGTGTTATATAACCCCCAATGATGGACATCCAGGGAGGGAAGCTGTTGGAGTTGTGACTGCTGTCGGTCCTGGACTTACTGGCGTGAAAGTAGGAGATGTTGTTGCATATGCTGGAGACCCAATGGGTTCTTATGTGGAAGAACAAATTCTTCCAGCAAAAGTGGCAGTGCCAGTTCCGCCTTCAATAGACCACAAGATTGCTGCATCTGTTCTCTTAAAGGGCATGACTGCTCATATGCTGGTTCGTAGGATTTTCAAGGTTTGTCTTCTGATTATTCCGAGTTTGAATGGCAATTATTTGAACTTCAAGGTGTGGTTCAGTTGTCAGCAAACTGAGCTCAACGGTTTAGGGCCTTTGTATGGTTAGGGGTTCCATCCTGCGTGAAAGGACATATTAGTAGGGGAGTTAACCGTAATTGCTCAACTCCCGAACGAAATTAGTCTCATCCTCTGTATGGGTGAGAACACTCATGAGAAACCCAAAAAACGTTTCAATAGGTTATCTTAAAACATACCATCCATTACCAAATATGAATTAGAGCAGTATGAATTTCTCCTTTCCTTGTACGTTACAGTAAATTACTTCATTAGATGTTCCAAAATTTGAGTTGTTTGAGAAATCGTAATTCTGAAACTCCAGGTTCAACATGGCCATACAGTCCTTGTTCATGCTGCTGCGGGCGGTGTGGGTTCACTACTATGCCAGTGGGCTAATGTTCTTGTGCCACTGAATTGGTACTGTATCTAGCGAGGAGAAAAGCCAAGCTCAAGTCTGAGCAGGATGGATCCACCATGTTATTAACTACACCAAGGAGGACTTTGTGGACAGTGTGAACAAGATTACGTCCGGCGAAGGAGTTTGATGTTGTCTACGATGCTGTTGGTAAAGACACATTCCAGCAGGTTACCTTATTCGCTTGTGTTTATGATCTCTATGAGGTACATAGTAAAGATCAGACTTTCAATACTGAGCTGAGCGAGATTCTATGATCTTAGATCCCGAAAGGTGCCTTGCCGACTGTGCCTATTCATATTTATTTTATTTTATTTTTACTTTGCAAAGGTAAAATAAAAAATTCAAATTGATTTAGGATTGAAAATAAGTTTTTTTTTTCTTTTTTTTTTCCACAGCAGTAAACAATCTTATCTTTGTTCCAACTGATTCACCTACAGCTTCGATATCTGCAGGGATCCTATCTTTGTTGAAAACACGTGGATACATGGTGAGTTTCGGGCAATCATCAGGCAGACCAGATCCGATACAATTAGCTGACCTGGGAGCAAAATCTTTGTTTCTGACAAGGCCGAGTCTGATGCATTACAACGCTAACAGAGACGAGCTGCTGGAGGCTGCCGGGGAAGTCTTTACCGCCATTGCATCTGGTATGCTCAGGGTCCGAGTTAACCATGTGTATCCCTTGTCCGAAGCAGCCAAAGCACATTCAGACCTTGAGGCAAGGAAAACATCTGGTTCTATTGTGCTGATACCAGATAATAGTTAGTTTGAACCAGCAGTCTGCTTATCATAGACGTAGACAAATCAGCACTACATGTACAATAAGCAACTATGTTTGCAGTCTGGCAAGGATAGAAGATAAATTTTTCGGCCAACTGAAAATAAATAAATTAATAGATAAACGATTATTGTGCAGAGAAATGTTAGGAAGTCGACTGATAGAAGGTTTAGATTTTATTTAAATAGAGATAAATACAACCTCCCTCCTTATCTATTTAAAAAATGTTACGAAGTTCGACTGAATAGTCCGAAAAATAATGTGGACGCGTTTCTTCTCTGTCTCGGGATTGGTAAATCATACCGAGGTATGGAAAAAGATACAGAAAGAATCCGATAGGACTATTTTTTGAACTAAAATATTTGGGCTGTTAAGTATTTTCCTTACCTATTCTCTAACAATGTAGTCAACGGAAATTCATTTGTCAAAAGACTCAAAACTGTCTATAAAGTTGTCGAACCAAGAAATTCACATATCAAGTATTTGCTGGTCGTGAACATGTAAATGCCATTTTTTTTTATATTTTTTTTTTTTGCCTTTAAAAAAAAATGGCTGCTATTCAATGTAAAGATTCATCTTGTCAATCTTAACAATGGTCCTATAAACGTAAACATAGTGAGAATAGTATGCTCATAGCATTCTTGGTCAATATACTAACAAATGAATGAACTGAACGGGCTAAACTTTGCGTTGCATGCGGTTAAAGCAACAACAAGAGCCAGATTAAAACTAAGCATTTGTTCATTTCTATAATAAAAAAGTTAAAAAAGAATAATTGATGGGATTAACAAAATGAAGATAACTGAAGTGGAGAACGCTTCATATGCTATGGTGAGCTCATTTTCCACAGGCAAGTCCAAGATCAGAAACAATATTGACAAAAATAAAGAACTTGTGTAATTGAAGCATTATTTCAAACAGTTTAGGGAAAGCGACAAAGAACGATATGTTGCACTATGAGAAGCGAAGTAGAAGAAGCCATGAAGGTTTAGGACGAATACTGCATGGGGCTTCCACCTTAACAAACGGTGATATCAAGTTCGAATTCTGCAAGCTTAATCCATAAGAATCTAAGTTATTTATCTTTTTATACTCCTTGGAAGATAACACGAACCTTCGTAACGGCGTAGACTGAAATCGGTTAGTGAAATGGGGATCTGTCAATCCGTAAGTTTATATGTTATGCGTCGTACAATAATAGATCAATTACATATAAATTTTTCTACAATAATCTCAAAAAGTAGAAGTGAAGTAGAGGAGACACCGAGGAAGCTGTATAAAGTATTCGGAGATGAGCGGGGGGATGAGGTGGTGATTAGGATTGACAAGTGGCATGTGTAATTAAATAATACAACGTGGCGTTTCTAAACAAAGTCTATTATCGCTTTACAGTGACTGGTTTACCATTTCAGAAATTGTTTGCCGGTGATTCGCGCCAATTCATGAACTCATGCATGCTTTCCTACGAATGACCAAGAGGCGCGAAGGCAACTCTTAAACTCGTTATTTAACTGCCCGCTACCCTTCCCGCCACCACCACCATCTGCAACTTCACTACAAGTCAACTTATCACGTCAATCCCTCAGTCATGGCGCCGAGCGCTCTCGACCTCGCTTTGTTCCACAGCAACGAGCGTGGTCTATACAACCACCTCGTGCGCAACCACGGCTGCGACGGCGAGCGGATGAAGTGGGTAATGGCATTATGGCTGTGGTTCGAATCCATCGGCCACCACGATTTCGTTCGCCACGTGAAATCTTACGCTGATAGTATCATTCTCCGCTTTGTTGACGAAGCGGAGCGATGCATCCAGTGCTTGCTCGGTGCCGGGATCCCCACCGATTCTGCCCGCCGTGAAATCCCGCTCACCAGCGCTCTCACCACGTGCGAACCCATCGATCTCGGCTTCTTCGATTATCAAAGAGATTTTGTGTTGCCCGGTGTCAAGCAGATATTTAATAAGGTTTGCCAGATCATCTTCGATGACAATCTGATGGCCGTCATTGCTAGGGACATCAATCATCCGGCCAACAAGAGTGTCATGTCTAGCGGACTTATTATTACCGCTCCGCCGGGTGAAGGTACTGTTGGAAATTACACACACTCACTGGTATTGTATTTTTCTAGGAATTTAGTTTTCTCTTACTCGAGCATCGATCTAACAGATACTAATGGTCAAGAAGGGCCTAGTGCTGTTGCTGTGGTAGGTTCCACACCGGCCGCGCCAGTTGCACCGCCGGCACGAACAACTACGTCATATTTACCAGGTGTGGGGCTTAATCCAGCGGCACGGCCATGGTCTCCAGCTACCGACGCAAGCCCTGTGGATCAACGTTCCATGTTCATCACCTTCTCCCGCGGATTTCCGCTCTCCAGGATCGATATATCTGAATTTTTCAATTCGTAAGTATAGTTGCACTCGTGATCAGTTTCTCTTTATTTATGAACTATTTAATTTTTTGCTTTTCACTTTTATGTGGTAGACGGTACGGACACTGCGTTGAGACGGTGATGATCGAGAGGGTGCAGCAGCATGGTTTACCGCCGATGTACGGGAGGATAATCTTCAAGAGCGCTGCTATGATCACTCTTGTTCTTAATGGCCAGCGCACTGCAAAGTTCGTTATCAATGGGCGTCACCTGTGGGCACGTATGTACGTTCCCCGCAACAACTAGATTTCACCTTGTCATGGGGCCAGTAATAACCCTGCTTCGGTCGAGTCTTGCCTGGCAGTCTGCTTGAATTCTTGCTTGGGAGTCTTGCTCCACAGGAGCATATATTTGTCTATGTTTGGTTTTGTAGTTGATTGCTTCAGTTGCTTCAGTCGTGTCTTGCTTTCCGACATTTTTTATTGATCGTTTGATTTGATGTATTGCATGGGACAATTATACATGCATTATATGACTATCTTAATTTATTTTGTTTGGGTATATACAGCTCTCCTTCAAATTCTTATATGGCTCTACGGCAAATTTTATGGTGCGCGGGCGCACTAAAAAAATGTGTTGAAATTTTTTAGAAAAACTTTTTACATAATTTTAATATTAAAAGTTTTTCTAAACAATACTTTTAAATAGGTGTTTTGGAATTCCAAAAATTAACGGGTTTGAAGAAAATCCGTTAATCTTTGGAATCCCAAAATATCTATTTAGAAATATTTTTTTTAAAAAAAAAATTCAACATAAAATTGTAGATCTCATTAAGATCTACAACTTTCATATTAAAAAATTTTTCAAAAAATTTCGACAAATTTTTTTTTTTTTTAGCGCGCCCGCACACTAAAATGATAGTGCACGGGTGCGCACCATAGAATTTGCCCTAACTGTGTGTGTACATGCATGCAAACACGAATATGAATGAGAAAGAATATATGGACGATGACTAGGTGCATACAATTAGTCCATTTTCGTCAATGTATATACATGTATTTTAAGTAATAGATTTTTTTTTTTTTTATTTCGAGAATTTCCTCCTCTCTTCCGCCCCGAGCCGAAAAGGAACTAAAATCAATTCAGTTACGACTTCATGTTTCTAAGGTGTGCTACTTCATCTTTTAGCTAAGCAATGTCATCACACTGTATCAATGTCACAATGTGTGCTCATAACATTATCTTCTTGTTCGTATATACTTGATAAAAGTCCCAACCTACAAGTCCCAACCTTTTGATATGAGAAGGTCCAAATCCTGTATTATTCTCCTTAGAAGATAGAAAATAAATTTTGTACATTCTTACCGATGGAACTTGCGAAATTTAGATATGAAACCTCCATTTTATGAGTTGAAGGCTCCAAACATTCGTTCTAGATATCATCTACATAGTAGTAGGGTTCACTGGAAATAAAGTCTTTTAGTATGCATGTAAATTTCCCAACTAAATTAACTAACAAAGTTGTGTTCATAATTGCTTGTATCAAGAAGAGATATGATAGCTAGCGGTGATACGCGTTGGCTCCTATTTCTGCTTTTTCCTTGAATTGAGCTCTATATGGTTATCCCCCATAAAATTTTGGCCTAATTTTAACATATTATTTGATATTTTTAAAAAAAAAATTAAACTATAAAATTATTATATAATATTAAAATTTACAAATTTATAATTTTATATTTTTTATAAAAATACTTATAAATAAATTAAATAAATTAATAAAGATTTAATAAAAAGTTGTGATACATATTGGGCCGGATAAACAGCTAACTCACGTACCACAGAGGATTTTCTGTTGATTTTACAGTTGGGATCCGATCTCAGGGTAGGATATTAGCAGGAAAAAAAATACAGGATTAATATCGGAGAAGATATTCTCTTTCTCAAAAAGCACATGGCGTGCGGCACCGGGTCAAAATCGGCTGCCGTAAAGCGCATTTCGCCCATAACGACAAGTATCAACCGTCCGATCTTCTCCATCCAACCGTAATGATTCCTTGCAATTTTCATTTCCTTTTAATCCCCAGGTAACTTAAAATATGGAAAACGACCTCGCAGACCTAACTTCAAATCAGGTGATGTGGTAACATCGGAGCCGACCATTTATAAAATCTAAAGCTTGTGATTTAGCTGAATTTCTACAGAGCAGTTAGGATCTCGGTTTCAATTTGTGCCTCCCTCAGCTCCAAATTACAAAAGCACCCAGCCACGGTCCGATGTCGGCGTGGCAGAATTACGGCCGTCGGATCTGACATATCCGCGGCTTGCGCGCGAGAAAACGAGGATATATATCCCAAACGGGCGCAGTTAGCGTTCCCTCTTTTACCAGCGGGCAAGCGATTGATCTACATCATCTTCTCGGCTCCTCCTCCTCCTCCGTCGCCGTCGCCGGAGAAATTTTACGCCCGCCTTCCCCACGTCCCTGTACCATCTAATAACTATTTCTCTCTCGTATTTGTATCGTTTGTTGATTCGTAATTCTAGTTTTCTTAATTTTGCTAGATTTAGTCGTTTTGAAGTTTTAGTTGTCAATCAAGTTAATCGTTTCATGTAATTCATATATTTTTTAGCTAGATCCGTCTGGGATGTTAGTTTGGTGATATGGTTGCTTTTTTTTTTGCGACCTGTTCTGATGTAGGTGGATTTAGGTAAGTAGAAAGCAGCAACCATGTTTGGGCGTGCTCCGAGAAAGAGCAACAACACTAAATATTATGAACTCCTTGGAGTTTCTAAGAGCGCTAGCCAGGATGAGCTGAAAAGGGCCTACAAGAAGGCTGCCATGAAGAACCACCCGGACAAGGGTGGTGACCCCGAGAAGGTAGACAATTTGTCTTCTGATTTGCTCATTTGAAATGACAATTTCTGTTTTTCAACATAATTATATGAATATAGAGGTAAATTTCGGAGTGCGAAACCTAATAGCGTTATTTAAACGAAAAGTCAACAGAAGGAAAAACCTGTATTATGCCCCCACACGATCTGCTTGTTTGGTGAGCGGATGTGCTAGATATGTATGAATAACATGAAATCTTTAATACATTGTTTCAGAGGAGACAATATGTTACAAATGATAATGCTGAAGTCATGGATGAAGATGTTATCTAAAGTGTGAAGATGAACGTTTGCTTTCCGCTGTTCCGTATTTACTAAATTGCATAAGAAGTCTTGAAGAGCTGTAGTATTTGCTTGAACTTTAAGGATACGGGGTTATACCAACAGCTTGTTCGTTGGCGTGTTAATTCAATTGTTCAGTTATTGGTTTTCGTTGATGTGATTTTCTCAGTTCAAGGAGGTATCCCAAGCATATGAAGTCCTCAGTGATCACGAGAAGAGGGAAATTTATGATCAATATGGGGAGGATGCTCTTAAAGAGGGAATGGGAGGAGGTGGCCCTTCGCATAGTCCCTTCGACATTTTTGAACAGTTCTTCGGTGGTGGTGCTTTTGGTGGTGGTGAGCTTGTATACTAGTTGTTTTAATGTTATGTTTTTCGTGCTAATTTTAGTTATCCATGGGAAGAGTAACTAATCTTTCGTCTGTGGTGACGTGTAGGCGGGAGTTCAAGAGGTCGGAGGCAGAGGAAAGGCGATGATGTTGTTCATTCAATGAAGGTGTCTTTGGAAGACCTCTATAATGGAACAACAAAGAAGCTTTCTTTGTCAAGAAATGTGCTATGTGCAAAGTGCGGAGGGTATGTATACTTATAATCCATTACGGGCCAGTTCTATGAACCGTGTGAGCAATTTCTACTTCTGTTAAAGATCACAGAGTGTGATATTTTTAGTTGAATGCTTTTTATAGAGAAAGACTATTGACTTACAGTTTTGATACTCTTGAGAAAGGTATGAGAAGTTACCATGAAGGCATGACCAGGAAAGAACGATAGTTACGTAACTAACCGATTTGCACTAACAGCATATGCTCTTACTAGTTGGATCTTCTTTTGAAATGTTTTTGTATCTCAATATTAAATGTCTTCCTACTTCTGTCATCTTTTATAGGTTTCTTGTGCTTTTATGTGTTCTTAGGAAGCCATTGGTTTGGAAAATAATATTGTAAAACTGGTTGGAAATTATGTATTTCTGAAGTCTTTCCATCAGTAATTCCTCAAAAAGAAGTTTCTTCTTTTATCTCAAACACTTTTTGCTAGGCTAGAGTCGCTATACTAATTACATGTTATGGCACTTTCTGTCAATATGTTTGGGAATTGTGTGTGTTGGTGTATTGGCTACTGCTTAAACTTCATGCTTTCGTTGGATGCTCAAGTCTGGCGTCGTCTTTAAGGCCCTTTAATAAAATCAAGAAGCTTTTACCCTTCACGATTTTCTGCTGCTAGGGGGATATTATTCCGTTTGTTTGCTAGTTTGATAGTTTGACTGGTATTAAAAAGGGTAATTGAGAGGAGGGTCATGGAAATAATACATGTCTTGTCCTGTCCAACTCTTTCTGTTGGAATATAATAAATATATTTTCTGATATGGTTTTATGAATGCACTCATCTTCTATAATAGTCCTCTCTTGGTAGTTTTATATTTGTTTGACCTTCTATCTCTTCACAAATGTTAGATCTTGTAATAATCTTATTAGTAATACTCATTTTTATCACACTATTTAGTTCTGTTATTTGCTTCAATGTGGAAAGGCCTGAATATAAATAGTTTTCCGTACATAATTTTAGGAAAGGATCAAAGAGTGGGGCTTCTTCTAGATGCTTTGGCTGTCAAGGTTCGGGAGTGAAGATTGTAACTAGACAGATTGGTTTGGGAATGATTCAACAGATGCAACTTGTCTGTCCTGAATGCAAAGGCTCAGGTATGTCTTTTTTTCTCTCGTTTGTGTTGTTGTTAGTGATATTCTAGCTGTCTATTGTTTATTAATCTCTGCATCTTTCAGGTGAGGTTATAAGTGAGAAGGACAAGTGCCAGCAATGCAAAGGAAACAAAGTTACCCAGGAGAAGAAGGTTTTAGAGGTGCATGTTGAGAAGGGCATGAAACATCACCAAAAGATTGTATTCAATGGGGAAGCAGATCAAGCTGTAAGCAGCACATTTCCTTGATGTTTTTCTCTCTGTTGAGTTGTTTTTTTTAAGCTGTGCTTGTTTGATAGGGCATTCTTTCGTCATGCTTGTCTATTTGGTGTACTATTTGCAGAGTCTTTAGTCGAGTGTTTTGGTTTGTCATTGTAGTTTCTCGTTACCATTTGAATAGTTTGTCATTGTTGTCTTGAGTCGAGTGCATCGGGATATGTGGTTCTGACTGCATCAGTAGTCATAGTGGTCCTGATAAATAGCAATGCTTTTAAGAAAACGACTATTGTGATATTATGCCAAATATCTGTAACTTCCATAAACAATGCAAAGAGATTGTTATAATGAGTTTGAGAATGATATCGGAATAGGTCTTCATATTCTGACTTTGAACACTTTGGCTGACTTCTTGTGTGTAACTGCAGCCTGATATGTTACCAGGAGACATCGTTTTTGTCTTGCAAGAGAAAGATCATCCCAAATTCAAAAGAAAGATTGACGATCTTTATGTGGAGCACACACTCAGTCTAACCGAGGCACTTTGTGGATTCCAATTTGCTCTCACTCATCTCGATGGAAGACAATTACTGATCAAATCGAATCCTGGCGAAGTTGTTAAGCCTGGTAGGTCTAGCTCATGAAATTCAAAGCAGTGAATGAGGTTATCTAGTTCTCTTCGTTATTTGCCCCTCTTTTTGTTATTAATTACTTGTTTTATTTTTTGAGAGTATAGGTCACTTCATTTATTGTTTCTCATATCTAATATGTTGGAAACAGGGCAACATAAAGCTATAAATGATGAAGGTATGCCTCAGCATGGGAGACCGTTCATGAAAGGTCGCTTGTACGTCGAATTTAATGTGGAATTCCCTGATTCTGGAGCTCTCTCTCCTGATCAATGCCGTAATCTTGAGAACATATTGCCACCTAGACCAGGTAAGAATTTGTCAGATATGGAACTCGATGAATGTGAGGAGACTATATTACAGGATGTTAACATAGAGGAGGAAATGATGAGACGAAGGCATCAGCAACGTCAGCAGGAAGCTTACGACGAAGATGATGAGGCAGACGGCCCGCGAGTTCAGTGTGCTCAGCAATAAGTTCGACCGTTATTGTCACCACTAGCTTATATTCTAGTGCTATGTCTTTTATAAGATTGATACACCCCCCTTGCACTCAATTTATGTTGTTTGTGTGAAGTATCTATCTCAGATTGCTATTCTAAGCATTATGGTGAAGCTTTCTAGGTTGTAATTTCATATTTGCTTTTTTTTCAAGTAACAACTTCTGTTCGTCTGCTGGTTTATGAACAATATAGCATTGATTTCTGAAGAAAGTATATCGATGATAACCTAGTTTATCCCAAGTCTGGGTTAGAGTTAGCGAAATTTCCAAGGCCTAGTCACTTTTTCTGGATCATGTTCGATCCACATCATAATTTGGATCCTACTGTTTGTGGGGCTTCAACTGTGGCTTAAACTGTAGCAACGAGCGTGGTCTATACAACCACCTCGTGCGCAACCACGGCTACGAGCCTACGACGGCGAGCGGATGAAGTGGGTAATGGCATTATGGCTGTGGTTCGAATCCATCGGGCACCACGATTTCGTTCGCCACGTGAAATCTTACGCTGATAGTATCATTCTCCGCTTTGTTGACGAAGCGGAGCGATGCATCCAGTGCTTGCTCGGTGCCGGGATCCCCGCCGATCCTGCTCGCCGTGAAATCCCGCTCACCATCGCTCTCACCACGTGCGAACCCATTGATATCGGCTTCTTTAATTATCAAAGAGATTTTGTGTTGCCCGGTGTGAAGCAGATATTTAATAAGGTTTGCCAGATCATCTTCGATGACAATCTGATGGCCGCAAAAAATTGATATTCGTAAGACCAATTTTTTACACAACTGTTTTAAAGATAAACTCACAGATCCCAGTCTTCAGATTTAGGTATGCCCTAAAGTCTGTATCATCTAATCCCACATCTGTTTAGCCGACATTTACATATTCCAATCTAAGATCTCCATCGTAAGATAGAATCCCACTATCAATCTTAATATCTTAACTATATCACATCTTTTGCGGTTATGTAGGTCAAATTTTTATCATCCGTCTCTTTAAGAGACTTTTTGGAGGCGTAGCAGGATTCAGAGAGAAGCACCAGATTGTATTCCACAAAAACACAAACATTCATGTCAAAATAAGCCAAGGTGGACTTGGCGAAGAATCATTCGTAAAATGTTAACAAAACCTGACATCTTACTATCGCTCTAAACACGTGAATCTCTTACGCGGAAATTAGGAATTTCTCACCCTTTGAGAATCGTTTTTATTCGAAAACAGGTGTAAACTAAATGGCGTTATCCATTGCATTGGAGATATTTGTTGTAAAATGTAGCTACGAAAATGCAAAAAAATTCTCCAAATGAGAATCCTTACTACTTTGGCATAAGACCTTAGAGCCGTGAAGCTGCCACACTGTTTGTCCGATCAGCTGGGAACTTTACGCAGAAAGACAACGCTTTTACGAGTCTTTTGATGTCCTCGTAAGTATGCGCAGCAGAAAGAGTAACTCGTAATCTGTCATTGAACGAAGATCATGAGAAAACCAATGCCCTAGAAACTCGGCAGCTAAAAAAAAAACACTTAATCACCTGCATGAATCTGGTGGAACTGTGGGAGGTCTGATGGCAGTAACATGAAAGCCAGATTTTAGTAGGTGTCTGCTTGCTTCAAGTGCACATTTTTCATTCCCAACGACCAAGGAAATTATAGGACTGCTGACTTTGAGCCCGGTCAAACTGCAGAAGTCCTGAACACGTCCCCAAATTTCTCTTCTGCGCCAGTTCTCCTTTCTTCCCACAATTATTGCAGCTGCATAACAGAAACTTACTTCTCTCTTAGAAAGGAACCGAATTTCTCAAAACAACCATATGGATTACATTTACATATATATATATATATATATATATATATATATATATATGGATTACATAAGTAGAAACGCACAGCTAAGTATGCGATCTTGTTCAACCAGAAACCAAATATGATCTCTAATTGCATAAACCTTATCCAATCAAAGGGTTCTAAAGGTGCACTTGCAACCGTTGCACAATATTGTATGCCCAAACGATTGACAGCTTAATGTGTGAGACAGCTAGTAACATAGACAAGGTCCTGTAGCTCATAAACTATGGAACTCTAAAGCATTATATGCGGCATCAGCAAAAACGATATGATAACACAAATACCGTATCGAAGATTTTGCTTGACACTGCCAATACCGTTTCAGATACGTCGATATAGTATCAACAATACTAGTGATATCGGCCAATATTACTGCTATCAGCTGATATTATCCAACACCTATATACAAAAAAGATACAAGTCTCGATAATGATATTGTGAACCTTGTTTTAAACCGAGCTGATTGCAAATGGCCTAGGTCAATATGAACACGATGGTTACCTCTGTAGCTTTTACTATCCTCCATTCATAATTTATGCAACATTAAGAAGATGCTTTTTCTTTTTTTGCTTTTCTACAATGCCAAAGCCCCAAAGCCAACTGGAAACTCTGGAGTTCATGAATATATAGTAGTCATATCATTACGTACCTAGCGAAGCAGCAGCCATCGGCACCGGCAGGGCAGTTGAAAATATGAATGCACGACCCCTAGATTGTATGAGTTGTTTCCATTTGTTACTGTCAAATAGCTACCAATTGTTATAAAGCGGAAAGGGCAAAAAACATCTGCAAAGCAATGAGGAAATCGTACAGCTACTTAGATATTATTTCGGTAAATTATCCAATTGTCAAGCATTCAGTTCTTAAGATGTTTGTGATAATAGCTTCAAGGGCAAAGAATACATAAAAGACCTGCATGCTATGAATCCACCATGACATCCTGCAGCTTTGCTCAGAGTGCCTATGCATACGTCAACATCATCCTCACAGCCATAAACTTCTGGTAAACCACCCCCATTCTTGCCACAAACAAGTGTTGAATGAGCCTAGCTCACATGCCAAAACTGATGAGAATTTGGAGCGAAATAACTACATATGTACAATACAATAAACTCACATCATCAATGACCAATAGAAATTTGTGCTTTCTGCGAAGCTTGACAAGATCAACCAAATGAGCAAAATCACCATCCATACTGAATAGGCTGTATAAAACAAACAGGCAACTGGTGCTATGTCATAAAGGAAGATAAAATTAATGTAATCTCATCAGAAGACATGTTAGAGGTACCAAACCACAAAAAGAAAAATGCAGCTCCAGAGTTAATAAAATAAATAAAAAATAACGATTTAAAGCATAAGAGCTGTGCAACTGGGCGCCTGAGAAAAAATTACCTATCAGTTATGACAACTTTCTTTTCCAACTTGCAACATGATCTGTCCAACAACAAACAAGCCACGTTATCAGCAAGTTGAAACAAAATGACACTAGTATTGGCGATAAAAAGAAACTAACAGAAGAGTGTCGAGGTGGAGCATATCAGAGTGTCTATATATAAAAGCGTGTGCTTCATTCAATCGCTCCGTTAGACGAATCCCATCTATAATTGATGCATGGTTTAGTGCATCTGAGAATATTGCAATTCTTTCATCCTTTGAAGGTTTTCTACCAGTTGCTAATAGAGAGCTGATATTTCCTAGAGCCGATATGAAAGCCATGTTAGCTGCAAAACCTGTAGGGCACAAAAGGCAATCCTGAAAGAAATTAAGACCACATTATCTGACAATACAATAAAAAATTGTTTAGAATTCAAATGCATCATAAAAACTGTCTGGGTTTGACAGTAAGCTAAAATGTCGTCACAATTAAAGTCAGAATTACAATTTCTTAGTCCATGTGCCCTCTAGAAGAACCAAATCTCCCATGGCGTATCCTGAATCCTTGCTATCTATTAACATTAAATCCTTGGGACCAAAATGTTAGTGGTTCATGGCAAAGTGGTAAAAAATCTTGCCTTGCGAGTTACAACCAAAAGGTCGTGGGTTTGAGGCATGGAAATCACCTACTACAAAAGTAGGGTATGGTAGCGTACATTAGGAAGAAACTGCCCGCCTACACACGCCTTGTGGTACAGGGTAGTTTTTTTTTTCATGGGATGTTTTTGGCTCTCACGTATGCTTCAAAACAATCACCAAAAGGTTTAACCAGTACTTCCAATTATCATTCTCTACTTAAACCAAATCAAATCCTGTTAATATCTGTCTCACACTATTTTATGTAGAATAATACAAATCGAACTGCGACTACACTTGCAAGAGCACACACCCATTGTTTAAATGAGAAGTAATATGAAAGTATACACAACCAATATGGCAAACTACTAGACTTATACTGCCATTTAAACATGCGCAAGGACATAAAATGGCTTATAGATTCATAAAACAACTCCTTCCACTGATCCAAATACCTCTTTCTTCTTCAAATCAGCCAGTTCTTCTTCTAGCATATAATGATAATCCGTGTATCCACATATGAGCGCAGATCCTCTCGGACCCATCCCATGCTCTTCCGCAGCCTATGCATCAATACAAACCAAATTTCATCTATCCATTCACTAAACCCCAAACTACAAATTGTAATTATAAATTACCCTTGATGCCGCATTACGAACCGCAGGATGAGCACTAAGTCCTAGATAATCATTTCCAGAGAACAGCACCAACTTGCCGTCGATCTTCTCGTCCTCACCGAGGCTCTCGCCACCTGAGTTCATTGAATAAAAGTGATAGGTAAACTTGTTAGAAGAGAAAATTGAGCGAGATGGGAGTTTCTTTTTGTGTGTGTGTGTGTGTTTACCGGGAAGTGAGCGGAGCCAGTTACGCAGAATGGCGTCGCTAAGCGTGACCTCGACGGAGGAGCGGTCCCAATCGCATGGGCCATCAAAGGTGCGGAGGTCGGAAGTGGCGGTGGCTGCTAGAGAGATGGGACGGGTGGCGCGCAGGAGGTGTTTGGCGGAGAGCTTAGACAGCGCCGCCGAGACCCATACGTCCCACGTCTCCATTGCTAAAAGTAGTTACGGCACCGGAAGCAATAAATATTGATGTAAGGCAACTAGCTTCCGACCCGTTGAACATAGTTAAGATATTTCGCAATAAAATTAAGTACATTTATATATCATATTTATCAAATTCAATGTATTTATAATTGATTATTATTGTAATTTATTTCTATATAATTGAATATTAATAAATAAAAATTCATACATTTAGCATGTCTATGTAATTCTTATTCTCGATTTTTTTTTGTCAAAACCGAGAAAGTGCCATAATTCTTTATTATTCTTGAATTTAAATTATAGGCCAAATGTAATGTATTACTAGTGAGAAATTCGTGTTTCGCTGCGGGCTTATAAATATATGCTTCTAAATATTTTGTGGTCGGAAAAGATGCGTAGATAATTGGCTAACTAATTCCATACAGATTAAGAATTTTTTTTAATATTTTATTTTGGACTCTATAAAGTTTGACAACTTGAGGACTTAAGCAGATCCTCGACAGTTTGCGAAACTAACCTATGTAAGATTAGAAATACATCTGATAAATTGTAGGCTTACTACATCTATATCCTATACGACGTTGTAGCATATTATATTAAAAAAAAGCCATAATGTTATACAATAAACGGACAATAAGTATGCGTGGTTGTTTTCCATAAATAAAAAATTGTCTTCTATTTCACTTCTAACTTCAAGTAAATAAAAAATTATTTTACAGTTCTCACTTCATAATACTAAATAAATAAAAAATTTTAAAATACTAATTTTTAATAACTTCTCAGTTTTTATAGTTCACACTTTTCAAACTTTCTCGCGAAAATAAACAGTCTTTAACTTGATTATTGTAATTTCAAAACAGTAAGCATGATCTAAAATGCATGTGTTAATTGGTCCAAACACTTGTTATTCTACTGAGATGATAATAGATAACCTTTTTTTTTTCATCCAGTTTGAAAATAACTAAATCAGTTGGTCTTTTGATGATTGATTAGGAAAAGTGGCGGAACTTGAGCGCAGTTGAACACGGATTGGGTTCTAGAGAGAAGGGCGGTATAGCCTCGAAGAGGAGTCGGTCTTCATTGAACCGCGATGACAATCCACCTGCTCTGGACGTAGTAGAAGATGAATATTTCGACAACGAAATCGTTGATGCTGTGTCATGTACCGAAATGGTCGAATGGAATGTAGCTGACTGTTAGTGGTGGCGTGATTGCTATGGTTCTGTAGAATTCAAATGGAGACGTTGATTGTGGATCGTTGGATTTACTTAGCTGACTTAATTCCAGCCGTTCGTTGGATTTATTTTAGTCGTCGGATCAAATCTAATGGAGTCCATCAAGGCCGTGGATTCTTAAGAGGTTCTATATTGTGTGCGAGCGGGAAAAACAGTTATGGGGGCATTTATGTAATCTTTCATTTTCTTTGAAGTATATAGAGCTGATCAACCAGCTCATGGAGGGGCGCGTTATCGGGAGCATTTGTTTTCCATTTACCTTGTTTTTATTTTCAGTTTTTTTTTTTCAATTCAATTCAGTCTACTGTAATTCTTCTTTTCATTTAGTTGTAATGATTCATAGACTTGTGAAAAATCTGTGAAATCAATTCGATTTTCACACAAAAATAGTTGCTCTTGTCGTGTTTGATGAATTGACTGATCTAAGTGATAGTTCCGACGATGTTTCTCCGGTGAGGGATATTACAAGTGGTATCAGAGCTTCGATCTGGCACGTAGAGAACACCAAGATCTAGTCTAATCCAAGCTATAGCAGCTCAAATCTGTAATTAGTCACCGATTTGCAGATCATGGATGCTTACGGTGGTGGATTTGCAGCACATTCTCTTCCTGGTACGCCTGTTCAATACTCACCCTATATGCCATACACAACTTATCACTGCATGTGTGGGCAAAGTTATTGTCAGGTACAGACATATTATTCTCAACCCCACAATCTATGTCAAATGCCTACTCAAATTTATGGAGCACCTCCTGATTATGATGGGTATATCAATTCTTACCATGGGAAGCAGCCTATTTCTAGCTATGGTATATATGTGAATCCCACTAATAGAGCCAGATCTGTGACTCCAGTTTCCCATATTCCACATCCACCATATGCTTCTTATGTTTACAACAAATATGGTGGTCATATGAGAACTCCCAACGATGTCCACACTTGTGGAAATACAACATCTCATGGCATGGCAATACCTCATATGACAGGCCATACTCAGTCATATGTAGTAAATTCCCAGACTATACAGGGTCTGACCCATGAGATGAAGCTCGCTGATGAGATTTGCGAGTCTAATATGTCGAGTGCAATAGATCGAGACCAATTTAAAATACTTCAGATGATCCAGGATCTTAAGGATACATGTTCACAATGTTTGGATTGTCTAACATGGCGAAATAAAAATGATGATAAGCTTAGTAAACCAGAGAAGGTAGCTACATATAAGGGTGCCTTAAATCATCCTGAAACGTCATTAGAGAAATGTTTGGATGGCTCATTTGAGGAGTCTACCGTAATTGGAGATGACGATGATCATGGCAATGAGGAACTAATGCTGCAGGAAACTTTTAATGGTGCGAGGGAAACTATGCTAAACGAGCATTTCATAACAATGCTTAATGCTTCATTCTTTATTCCCATGCCTATTTTTGAATTTCTGGAATCATGCATGGCTGTAGATTGTGTGTCTACTCTACTTGGTGATATAATTTCAGTCAAATATGCTTTACATCCTGATGGGATTGAACAAGTTATATGTGCTCATAAGTTGCCTAGCTTGCTTAAAACTAGATTGCATGCTCTCGAAGATGCTGAAGAGACTGCAATTGTTGAAATTCCTTCTTCAATGGCTGCTAGTGACATTGCTACAGCCGCTATTGTTTCTTCTGCTGGGTGCACTGCTGTTGAAACTAGTGAAGTTGGTGGTGATGAACTGTTGCAGTGCCCTATTGTTTTGAATATTGCAGTGCCTCCTTGTCTCAAATACTCAAGTAACTTGCTCTTTTGTCGTGGTTTTAGCCCACATTATGCTGGTTATAGTTCCTTGAAAATTCTGCTGCAATACTACCTTGCAGAGCTACAACTAGGGGGCTTGATTTTAGTAACAAATAATCTTGAGGTGTATGCTTCATATATTGCAGCTGTATCTGGTTGGCTAATTGTCATTAACACATATAAAGATAATGAAGAGAGAACTCTACAAGCTCATATTGGTGAAATACTGGTCAATTACCTAATCTGTGTATTCAAGGCTGCAGTTGCTAATGATTCTGCTTTTGAAGTCACCGAAATTGCTATAACTGCTAAGATTTTGTTGAGCTTGGCACCTAGTTGTTATATTTGGTTGGCACTGCTGAAAATACTGTTGAATCTTCGTGCTATGGATGCAACCAGAAAATTGGTTTCTAAAATTGCTATATCTACTGAAGCTGAAGCTACAAAAATTTTCTGTGCATTTGCTCTAATTAATGTGGCTGCAATTGGTGATGTACTTGTTGGTGAAGTTGCTATCTCTACAAAAGTTGCTATACGGGTTGTAGCCAACGCTACTGCAATTGCTGAATTTCTGTTTGTAGAAGCTACAATTTTCTCTAATGTTGCTGCCGAAACTGTTGAATGGGTTGCAACAAAAATTCCACCTCAAGTTCATTGGGAGTTGATTGCTGATGGAAATCAATATGTGAGTGAGTGGGAGTTCTTATTTGACTTTGATTTAATTTTTTGCCATGGTTTTAGTCCACACAACATCTATATTCCAAGCAAAAATAGTGAACGTGATCCAAAACAGAATCATTGTGGGGACTCTAACATCTATGGTGAAGTATCAAGGCTCTATGGTGAGTCTGATGAAACTTGGGAGTGGCTTATAGCATGGAACGGAGTACATAGAGCATCTATTACAATGGCAATGTTCACCAAGGTAGTTGAGATGAATTCATTTCTGAACCTTGAGGGCAAGGTTCCCGAGAGGGAGTGCATTGTCATGTACCGAAATGGTCGAATGGAATGTAGCTGACTGTTAGTGGTGGCGTGGTTGCTATGGTTCTGTAGAATTCAAATGGAGACGTTGATTGTGGATCGTTGGATTTACTTAGCTGACTTAATTCCAGCCGTTCGTTGGATTTATTTTAGTCGTCGGATCAGATCTAATGGAGTCCATCAAGGCCGTGGATTCTTAAGAGGTTCTATATTGTGTGCGAGCGGGAAAAACTGTTATGGGGGCATTTATGTAATCTTTCATTTTCTTTGAAGTATATAGAGCTGATCAACCAGCTCATGGAGGGGCGCGTTATCGGGAGCATTTGTTTTCCATTTACCTTGTTTTTATTTTCAGTTTTTTTTTCAATTCAATTCAGTCTACTGTAATTCTTCTTTTCATTTAGTTGTAATGATTCATAGACTTGTGAAAAACCTGTGAAATCAATTCGATTTTCACACAAAAATAGTTGCTCTTGTCGTGTTTGATGAATTGACTGATCTAAGTGATAGTTCCGACGATGTTTCTCCGGTGAGGGATATTACATGCTGATGGGAGGAGTTCCAACAAAGTTTTAAAAGCCCATAATGGAAGTAGTGGGGATTTTTCTTCCAGCAGGTTGGAGAACAGGGCTGATGTCGAGACTCCTGATCAGGTTGATGCTGATGGGAGGAGTTCCAACAAAATTTTAGCCCATAATGGAAGTAGTGGGGATTCTTCTTCCAATAGGTTGGAGGACATGGCTGATGTCAAGACTCCTGCTGAAGGACTTCGTCATCTTCTCGGCTCCTCCGTCGCCGTCGCCGGAGAAATTTTATGCCCGCCTGTCCCACGTCCCTGTTCCGTCTAATAACTATTTCTCTCTTATTTGTATCGCTTGTTGATTCGTAATTTAGGGATCTTAATTTTGCTAGATTTGGTCGTTCTGAAGTTTTAGCTGTCAATCAAGTTAATTGTTTCGTGTAATTCAATATTTATTAGCTATATCCGTTTGGCATGTTAGTTTGGTGATGTCGTTGCTTATTTGTGCGACCTGTTCTGACTTAGGTTGGATTTAGGTAGTAGAGAGCGGCGACAATGCTCCGAGAAAGGGCAACAACACTAAATATTATGAACTCCTTGGAGTGTAAGAACGCTAGCCAGGATGAGCTGAAAAGGGCCTACAAGAAGGCCGCCATGAAGAACCACCCGGACAATGGTGGTGACCCGAGAAGGTAGAATTGTTCATTCGAAATGACAATTTATATTTTTCAACATTACTATCTGAATATAGAGGAAAGTTTCCGAGTTCGAAACCTGCTAGCGCAGTTATTTAAGTAAAAAAAAAAAAAGGAAAATTATTTGTCAACAGAACGAAAAACCTGTATTATGTCCCCACACGAGGCAAAGATCTGCTTGCTTGGTGAGCGGATGTGCTAGATATGTATGAATAACATAAAAACTGTAATACATATTGTTTTCGAGGAGACTACTACTTCTGTTAATGCAGAAGTCATGGTTGAAGATGTTATCTAGAGTTTAAAGATGAACTTATTTTACTTTCTGCTGTTCATATTTACTAAATTACATAAGTCTACAAGAGCTGTAGCATTTGCTTGAACTTTAAGGATAGGGGGTTATACCAACACTCGTTTGTTGACGTGTTAGTTCAATTTTTCAGTAATTGCTTTTCCTTGATGTGATTTGCTCTCCAAGCATATGAAGTCCTCAGTGATCATGAGAAGAGGAAATTTATGATCAGTATGGAGGGGATGCTCTTAAAGAGGGAATGGGAATAGGTGGCCCTTCGCATAGTCCCTTCGACATTTTTGAACAGTTCTTCGCTGGCGGTGCTTTTGGTGGTGATGAGCTTGTGCCTTGTATAGTAGTTGTTTTAATGTTATGTTTTTGGTACTAATTTTAATTAACCATGGTAAGACTAACTAATCTTTCGACTGTCATGAGGTGTAGGTGGGAGTTCAAGAGGTCGGAGGCAGAGGAAAGACGATGATGTTGTTCATTCATGAAGGTGTCTCTGGAAGACCTCTATAATGGAACGACAAAGAAGCTTTCTTTGTCAAGAAATGTGCTGTGTGCAAAGGTGCAGAGGGTATGTATACTTCTAATCCATTACGTGCCAGTTGTATGAACTGTTTGAGCAATTTCTACTTCTGTTAAAGATCATACAGAGTACTTCTTATCCTTTATGTGTAAGTTATATGAAGTGTGTGAGCAATATGTACTTCCGTTAAAGATCAAACTTAAGTATGATATTTGTAGTTAAATATTTTTTATAGAGAAAGACTATTGATTTACACTTTTGATACTCTTGAGAAAGGAATGAGAAGTTACCGTAATGGCATGACCAGGAAAGAATGACAGTTATACCGCTAGACGATTTGCACATAAACAGCATATGCTCTTACTAGTTAGATCTTCTTTGGAAGTTTTTAAATATTTTTGTATCTCAATTTTAAATATCTACCTGCTTCTGTCATCTTTTATAGGTTTCTACAAGCATCTAGCTTGTGCTTTTATGTGCTCTTAGGAAGCCATTGGTTTGGAAAATAATATTGTAAAACTGGTTGGAAATTATGTATTTCTGAAGTCTTTCCTCAGTTATTCCTCAAAAAGAAGTTTCTCCTTCCATCTCAAACACTTTTTGCTAGGCTAGAGTCGCACCAATTGCATGTTATGGCACTTTCTGTCAATATGTTTGGGCTTGTGTGTGTTGGTGTATTGGCTACTGCTTAACTTCCTGTTTTAGTCGGATGCTCAAGTCTGGCGTTGTCTATAGAGGTCCTTTAATAAAATCAAGAAGCTTTTCCCCTTCACGATTTTCTGCTGCTCGAGGATATTATAGCGTTTGTTTGCTTGTTTGATAGTTTGGCTGGTATTAAAAAGGGTAATTGAGAGGATGGTCATGGAAAGAATACATGTCTTGTCCCTTCCAATCCTTCCTGTTGCACTATAATGAATATTTTCTGATATGGTTTTATGAATGCGCTTAATCTTCTTTAACAGTCCTTTCTTGATAGTTCATATTTTGTTAAATAGTTTCCTATCCGTTTAACCTTTTGTTGCTTAACAAATGTAGATCTTGTAATAATCTTATTAGTAATACTCATTTTTATTACACTATTTAGTTCTGTTATTTGCTTCAATGTGGAAAGGCCTGAATATAAATAGTTTTCCTTACATAATTTCAGGAAAGGATCAAAGAGTGGGGCTTCTTCTAGATGCTTTGGCTGTCAAGGTTCAGGAGTGAAGATTGTAAGTAGACAGATTGGTTTGGGAATGATTCAACAGATGCAACTTGTCTGTCCTAAATGCAAAGGCTTAGGTATGTCTTTTTTCTCTCGTTTGTGTTGTTGTTAGTGATTTTTTAACTGTCTATTGTTTATTAATCTCCGCATTTTCAGGTGAGGTTATAAGTGAGAAGGACAAGTGCCAGCAATGCAAAGGAAACAAAGTCACCCAGGAGAAGTAGTTTTTAGAGGTCCATGTTGAGAAGGGCATGATACATCACCAGAAGATTGAATTACATGGGGAAGCAGATCAAGCTGTAAGAAGCATATTTCCTTGATTTTTTTACTCTGTTGATTTGTTTTTTCTAAGCTGTGCTTGTTTAAATGGGCATTCTTTTATTTTATATGTTTATCTCTTTGGTGTACTATTTGTGCAGTCTTTAGTCGAGTGTTTTAGTTTGTCATTTTAGTATCTCGCTACCATTTGAATAGTTTGTCATTGTAGTCTTGAGTCGAGTGCATTGGGATGTGTGGTTCTGATTGCGTCAGGAGTCCCGATGAGATAATAAGAAAACGACAATTGTGATAAATATGCCAAATATTTTTCAAGGGAAAGGAATAAGCACTTTGGAAGGAATAAGTACTATCGATAACTTCCATAAACAACGCAAAGAGATTGTTTTAATGAGTTTGAGAATGATATTGGAATAGGTCTTCATATTCTGACTTTGAACACTTCGACTGACTTCTTGTGTGTAACTGCAGCCTGATATGTTACCAGGACATCGTTTTTGTCTTGCAAGAGAAAGCTCATCCCAAATTCAAATGAAAGAATGACGATCTTTATGTGGAGCGCACACTCAGTCTAACCGAGGCACTTTGTGGATTCCAATTTGCTCTCACTCATCTCGATGGAAGACAATTACTGATCAAAGTCAAATCCTTGTGAAGTTGTTAAGCCTGGTAGGTCTAGCTCATGAAATTCAAAGCAGTAAATGAGGTTCTCTAGTTCTCTTCGATATTTCCCCATCTTTTTATTATTAAGTACTTGCTTTATTTTTTGAGAGTATAGGTCACTTCATTTGTTGTTTCTCATATCTAATATGTTGCAAACAGAGCAACATAAAGCTATAAATGATGAAGGTATGCCTCAGCATGGGAGACCTTTCACTTATACGTCCAATTTAATGTGGAATTCCCTAATTCTGGAGCTCTCTCTCCTGATCAAATGCTGTTATTTAGCAACTGAATAAGATTGAGGGTTGCATCTGAACTCTGAAATTGAACTATCATCTGGAGATTGGGATCCTTCCTTTCCTAGAAAAACTAATCTGCATAAGTTCTGTAATAGATATGCTCTACAGACTCATAATTCATCATCAGGGAGCACTCTCTTTTTATTACACCCCCCCAAGGGATTACTCGCCTAATGTTATACTATTGAGACATCGTTTTAACATAATGATGTACAAAAATGATGACAAAGATTGACATTGAATTTGTTCGGAAGGTCAGTAATTTGATTTCCTTTTTATTTGTTCTTTAGTCATCGGCTTAGTTTATTTCGGGCCATTGTGCCGTTCTACTATCTAGGGGCAAAATCCTTGACCTCCCAAAGAAAATTCGCAAGTCACAACCTAATATGACTCATCGCGCTTTCAGATGCGCATAATGGCACGCTCTTGCATTGTACAACTTTCTTAAGAGATAGTTTATTTGCGAAAGAGAGCGGAAAATTTGATTGAAAAGTGATAAAAGCTGAAAGTGTTAAAATTGGCCGAGAACTGGGATTTCTTTTTTTTTTTTTTTTTTTTTTTTTTTTTTTTTTTTTTTTTGTGGATTGTAAGATAGAGCAGTAGTGAAAAAAAAAAAAAGATTTGGCTTACTTGCAGTCGTGAAGCCATGTAGACGCATAGTATTTAGCATAAATATTTATTTTGTTATCTTATATATATATATATATATATATATATATATATAAAGAGAAGTGGGGATAGTTACAGATAGGCAAGTAAGAAATTGTTTTTAGTTTTCAATTTAAAATAAAAAGTGAAAAATACTTTCTCATTTTTTCACTTATCTTTTTTTTGGGTCGAAAGAGGGGCCAAGGCCTAAGACTTTACTATTCTAGTAGATGATATGCCTAAAGCATTCCAATAGGAAAGCACAAAGAGTACTTCACTTGTCATTTAAAGTAAACAATTTTCCAAGTTGAAATAGAACATTCTATGTTTGGTTAATAAATATCCACGCACTTAACAGCTGATATTTACTACAATAAATACGAAAAAAAAAAAGAAAAAAAATCTTAATTGGAGTTAAATTTTGCAATGTTTATCATATTTTTGTTGGTGAATATGTAGATATAATAAACCCACAAAATCTCCAATCTTTTCGATAAGGTGTATCATTATTGCTCAACCACAATCATAATAGGAGGTCGCTTCAGCATTCATGGTTTTGTGCAACAACAACTTCGATCGCCAACTGGTGTTCATAAAAGTCGCATTGTTCTTGCTCCCAACTGCAAGACAACACCACCTCACCGATGGATGATCGATTTCTCTTTTTATTATATGATGATGATGATGATGGCGATCATTCTAATTTAAGAGCTGCCATTGACGATCTAAATTCTAGAAAGGTATTTCTAAAATGTCGTTTGAAGTAATGATAAATAGATAATAATAATTATTTTTATCCATTTATTTTTATTTGAAGTTGAATTTTAACTTCAAATGAGGATAAACCATTTCCCATCACTGCCGTTTGACGCTTTAACGATTGCCGGAGCTCCGGCGATTGGTCAATCGGCCTATCTCTAGCTGGTTGCTGGAACTCCGGCCGACATCAGCTCCGACAAACTTCCCGCTTGAGCTCCGGTCGATCTCAGCTCGACTATCCCCCAGCAACTCCCACCATATTTTGGTAAGTTACAAATGCAAAATTAATTTAAAAACAAAAATAAAAATATGGGTAATAGTTGCTTCTACATTATTACGGTAATTTAATTGTTAGGAAAAAATATTTAGCATTATTTATTCTAAATGAGTCCTAAGTGTCATAAAAGGACAATGAAATGCACATGCAGAGTGCAATACATATGAACAGTCAATGCACTTAACAGTGAAGTTGCCGGATAAGAACATCAATATTCTGCTATATTTTCATCCAAAAAAAAAAATCCTGATTAAAACAGTGATAAATGGAGGTCATTCCATATTTATTTAGCCAGTTATATATATGAGCAATGGATGCTTTATGATAGGATTCTCATAGTATACGCTATATATTATACTATTCTCTAAAAGTTTCTGACTATTTTCGTGGGCGTATGCTTCGGCTGATTTTTTTTAAAAAATAATTAGGAGTTCAGATCTTAGTACAAGCGGAAGATTCTAAGATGATTCGTTGTACGTTTTGATTACGAGAAGTTAATAGGAACAGCAAAGAGTTTAACAATCTCAACCAGCATTGGATTGGATGATGATTGATGATTTAATGAGAAAGGTGTAGGTCGAAATATCTGAGCTGGTCTGATGGACATCTAATTAAGTTGGGGCAAGCAAACTGTTATGAGCTTCCCTGATTATTTGAGATGTAGTCCTCCTTTTTTTTTTCTTTTTTTTTTTTTATTTTTTGTCATCTGCATATCTCACTGTCTAGTACTCTGTTGTCCTTTTTTCCTTACATAAAATAAAAGGGATTTTGTGTTTTTTCGGCCGCTTGCTAATTAAATTTGGTATTATGTGCCTTTTTGTCGTTAAAATAACAAATATATCTTTAATTTTTAATTCTAAAAAAATATAAAAATACGCGAACGTCTACGAACACCCATTAACACATGCAAACATCTACGAATATCCATGACACCTCCAAATATCCCATATAAATATCTATGAACACCTATAAACACCCACGAACACCAGATACTAACACCTATAAAAATCTATAAATATCTACAAACACGCACAAATATTTACAAACAACCATGAACACCCGGAATACTCTCAAACACTACGAACACCCTCTGAACATCCACGAACAATATTTTTTGTTTGTTTGTTAGAAGAGTTAAAAATTATATGTAATAATAGTAAGTAATATAATATAGTTATATACTCAATATTATATTTTTTAATTTTAGTTGATATAATTAGATTCTTAGTGTTTAAATTTATTTCAAAGATGCAGAATATTATATTATGAATAAATTTATAATTGAATGTTATTTTATTTTCTGATATTTAAAAATTTCGTATAATTTATTTTTATTTATTCATATTTTTTATTATCGTATTCGAGACATACCTATATCTTTTTTTTTTTTTAAATATCATATTTCCGTATTGTACTGTGTCGTGTCCGTGGTCCTGATTAATAACACTACTCCAACAAAGATATATGACAATCTCAAGTAAATGCAATTTCTTTTTCTTTTCTGAGAAGTAAATGCAATAAGTTGTTCCATGCACCATGATAGCGGAAAATTTTACAATATTTCGGTCATAAATAGGTTACTTACATTGAGCTTTCTAAAACTCATACTTAGATTTTAAAAAAAAAATGAACTACAAATTATTTAGAAAATAAAACACAAAATTTCATAGTTCAAATTGTTCAAAAAAATATTATAGATTTTTCAAAATAAAAATTTATTGTGTGTAGTATTTTTATCTATTTAATAGAAATATTACTGAACTTATTTTGAAAATATTTTGAACTATAAAATTTTATATTTATTTTACTAAAAATAATTTTTAGAATTATTTTATAAATAACAGTTTTAATATAAATTTAAATAAATATAAATAATGAAATATATGCCTCGAGCGTGAAACCAACATTCACCACCACGGTTGGAAAGATGGTACTAATATGATTGAGTACTGTTTGCGCAAGCAGGACTCTCATTATCAATGGCGTTCTGGTCTCCTAATAATAATGGAATATTATTGCGCATGTTTTAGAACCGATATTTTTATCTCATAGAATGAAGGTTTATATTCAAATTCTATAAGTGCCAATAATAAGAATATAAAGTATTTTTCTTTCTTTTTTTTTCATGAAGAATGACATTAACTTTTCGTATTGTATGGATAGAAATGCTGAAAATTTTCAGTTATTGGACAGTTTAGTGTCACCATAAATCTATATATTATAATAATTATAAAAAAAAAGACCAATTAGCAATAAATTTTTCTACCATAACTTCATAAATAATAGTAATAATAGACGATCACCTCCTCATCAATGGAAGACCTGGTCTATCTTTTTGAGAAGTCGGCATTGTCAGAATTTAAATCCACACCAAAGTGGGCTAATCAACTCTCTCAATTAGGAATGACAATTTACTCTGGATCCGATGAAAGATCTAATTTTCCGTCTTTATCGAATTCAGGAACAAAGATTCCTGTCAAGGTCAGGGATGAGGATGCATATATGTGTGTGTATATATATATATATATATATATATATATATATATAATCTACTCTTGAAGTATTAAAATACGATATTTAATTATTATTTTAGATTGTTATAATTTAAAATTTTAATTTAATTATATTTATTGGTAATATTTTATAATTTAATTTTAACTATTAATCTAAAAAAATACATTTTGATTTTTTTTAAACAAATAATGGGGGAATGGCGATCCTCCGTCTCTGTCGGATCCCCTACAGGGGAAATGGGAACGAAATTTTTCTCCCCGTCAGAAAGGAGCTAGAACGGGAATCGTAATCAAGTTCAGACTCAGATAATAATAGAAAATAATTTCACGTCTATTCTTTCATCTACTGAAGACAGCAATGTATTCGCAAAAAGGTGGTGCCCTTTGATTTATAGTCCTCGATATTCTTATATTTTCGATTTTTGCATAGAATTTAGACTGACAATTTAATTTAACTTTAACATAATATAATAATAACTAATTACCCCAAAAGTTTAATACTTATTATAATTCTCAGTACTGCCGCCGCTAATTACAGTTTTATACAACTATTTTTGCCACCATGGAGGAGCTACATTAATGAGGTGCAACCTGCGATGGTGGTGGAGCACCTTGTCGGTGGTTGCAGCCTCCACCAACCACCACCATGGGAAGGTTTTATAAAATTTATAATTTTTATGTCACCAATTTTATGTTAAAATTAACAAAAATACGAAAAAATACACTTACGAATCAGTTATAATAGAAGGCCTAAATACAAAACTATTTAATATAGATCGAAATCAACTCATATTACACCATCAAAGAAACTTTCCTATTTAACATTTTTTATATAGGACGTATTTTGTTGCAACTTATTGAATAGTTTGTCATAATAAATTTTAAAATAAGTTGAAATTAAGTTATAATAAAACAAATGGTTATATAATTAAACAAAAGAATTTTAAATTACTCAAATACCCTTCACCCAATTAGATATTACAAATCTGCAACTCCTCATCATCTTTCGCGTTCTCTCTCCGCCACCACCGAACCTCTCGCGGCGGCGACCCCTCTAGCTTCAATTCCGTTCATATTTCCGGCTGTGGCGCGGCGGAGTGTGGAACACGATTGCGCTGAGAATGCAAGTCCCTGCCTCAGAGTGATACCTGCATGAACTACCGTCTTCGTGACCTCGTGCTAGACGAGTCCTCGGCCGCGGCCGGTTCCTCACGTCAATTATCTTCCAGCACAAGTAGGGTTTAGTGCTCGTCGAGGAGCGCGGCGACCCCTCGACCTCAGTGCAATCGATTGAGCCTGCCCTGATTTGTTTTTGTTTTAATTGAATAATAGTTTTAGGAATTGATTTTTTTTTTTTTTTTTTTTTTTTTGGGGTACAGGAGCATATGAGCGGCGACTTGATGAAGTTTCATCTTGATATATTTCATTTTCATGTGCTTTGAGTAGTTTCATCGAAAGTGATTATTATTCTCATGCACTCGATTCTTCCCAGTCTTCATATTCATTGCGTGCTTCTTCAGTTTAAAGCCCTTTTTAGAACCCATCGACTGTACATCATCAAAGTTGGATAAGATTCTAAGCTTTATTCCATTTCAATCAAAGAAAAATAGCATATTCATATTTATAAACAAATTAGCACTTCATTTCAAATAGTTTACAAATCAATTCTATCTTAATGTATGCTTTGTAAATATTTTAACTATTATACAAATATTTTTAAAAAATATTCGAATTTGAAAAAAAAAATTGTATAATTTTGTATCTAAATTTTTTTCAAAAAATATTTTTAAATAAATATTTTGAAACTTCAATATTTGGTAGATTTAAAATTAATCAACTAATTAACTAAAATTTTAAAGTCTCAAAATAATTATTTAAAAATATGTTTTAAAAACTGTAAATTCACGATAGATTTTGATGTGATTTATAATTTTTGTATTCAATTTTTTTTTTAAAAAAATATCTTTAAATATATATTTTAGGATGTCAGATATAACAAGTAATAAACGGGAGATCTATTTGTAAACTAAGTTTTGAGGGAGGGGTTAATATTCAAGTCTCCCTTGAATCAACATAAACTGATTCTACATCTCCATCTGATGAGTTTCAATTTCATCATCAGGTGAGAATTTGGGCCTCTTTGTCCCATTATCATCTTATTACGATCACATTTTTTCTGTACCAGAAAAAAAAAAAAAGGCTCTGAGGGGCACGACTCTTTTGTTCCACATAGAACACAAAGCCGAAAAAAAAAAGTATAGGATTGAGATTATCCGGTCAAATTTAATACGGAAGATGAGATATTATATAAAACTTACTTTGATTTACAAGTTTGTAATTAAAATTTTTTCAAAAAATATCAAATAATATGTCAAAAAAATGATTAAAATTGTGATTATTATTTTGATATAGTTGTTATAAACGATCGTTTATTAGCCCGAGTTTCGATCCCATATGCGTGAGTGTACTGCATTGAACACATATAAGCGGTATGCTCGAGCGTATCGAATATACATAGAAATATTTTTAAAAATAAAATAAAATAAATGTTATAAATTTTGATGTGATCTATAATTTGTATAATATAATTTTTTTTAAACAAATTTAAATAGTTATTCAACCTCTCCTTCTCTCTTTCACATTGCAACAGAAGATTTCAGATGCACAAATATAAAAATAGTCTTTAAACTTTCAATGAATATTTTGCAGAACTCGAAATAAATAAGTAATAAATATTTAAAATTTAATAATCAAAATCAACCTACTATAATTGTTACCATAGCTATATTTTTATAGAATAAGTATCCTTCTTCATTAATATATTAAAATTAAATTAAGAAAGTAAATAACTTTTACCAATTTTCAACACTAACCACAGCTTGTCTGTGAAGCCTTCTCTTAAATCTCTCTCTCTCTCTCTCTCTCTCTCTCTCTCTCTCTTGCTACTTTTTGCTTTTATTATTTTTTTTTTATGTCTCTATTTTTATCTTTTCTTTTCCTTTTGAAAACTCCGAATATCTTTTTTTTTTTTTGTTTCCTTCTCAATTTTAGCTCCTTTCAGTTTTCCCCCACTTCTTTCTTGCGTTTCTTTTGTGTCACTTTCTCCCTTTCTATTTTCGATCTCATTGTCACCGACGTGAATCACTGCTTTGATCTTCCTTGATATTACCCACGAAAAAGACAAAACTGAAGTCTTTCAGTTGGTCCATATATAGTATAGTATTTAAGCTAAATATATACATCAAATTGCATTCTAGCTCCTACTTTTTTTTAATACATACAAATCAGCCCTCTATAATTGTAAATCATTATATCACTGTGCAGAGCGGCTGATTTATAATGTATTTAAAAGGGACTGATTAGGGGCTGATATACAATAAGTCCAAATATATAGGGTCTAAATACTAAAAACTGAAAGGTAGCTATCTTCATTTAAGCTATGAAGCATCTGTCTAATTTCTTGTCCTCTCTCTCTCTCTTTCTCAATAATTTTCCTATATAAAGCCCCTAATTTCTTTGGTTGGTACAGCAGGGCTTTCCTATCTGTACCTTTGATCGTACATGAAAAAATGGGGATTATTGAGGTTCTCCAAACCACATCTAACCGACATGAAAGAGAAAGAAAGAGATGGAGAGACAATGTGATTCATCTCCCAAAAAATATATATATATATATATATAAACAATTGAATTTGCAAAAAAATCATATAAGTATGCATGGATAAACATTCATGGGAGGTAAATTTGGAACAGGACCACACGCCGTAGTCAAGGGCGGATCCACACTATTGCAAGTGGGGTCAAATGACCCCACTTGATTTTATAATATATATATATATGTGTGTGTGTGTGTGTGTGTGTGTGTGTTGTTTAGTGTATTATATAATAATTTTTTTATTATTCAAAAATTAAAAATATTAAAAAATTTTAGAGTTTGTATATGAAATTATCTAACTTATTACAAACACTTACGAATATCATAAAACATTCACAAACATTTCAGAACATTCCAAAATTATTTAGAACACTCACGAACACCTCAGAATATTAAAAAATACTTACAAACACCCAAAAATATTTATGAACACTCTAAAATATCTCGTAATATTTACAAATACTTACGAACATTCCAAAATATTTACGAACATCCTAATGTTTGATTTTGCTGTTGAATGAAATTTGATTTTTTTTTTCATAATTTTTTACTTCTTTTTTTTTTTGTATTTATTACGATTAAATGCAGAGTTTGAATTTATATTTTTGTGTGTTCTTAGACGTTCGTAAATATTTTGAACTATTTTATATTGTAGTTCAGAATTAAATACTTACGAATTTTCTAAAATTAAAGTTAGCATTTTATTACTGTATTATCATAAAATATTATTTATTTTTTCTGATCCCACTTAACGAAATTCCTGGATCCGCCACTGGCCGTAGTGATAATCCTCACGACTTCTTGTAGACGAAACAAAAAGTTGCGACGAATCAATCACACATCCTCCGAACATCCCAAAATATGGATTAGATTGACATAATTAACTATTTCGGACAAACGCAAATTTACCACGTGGTTTTCATTTTTCCTTATTGCAATAAGAGGTCCCTTACTTTTTTTTTGTCTTTGGAATCCAAAGATAAGCGCTGAAAAATCAAAAGTATAGATTTATTCTGAAATTGCATGAAAAGAATACATCTCTAACTGTATAATACTAAAAAGAATCATATGATGAGAGCTTTACACCTTAAAAGAAAAGTTCATTAAGTGATGAAAATTTTACTCTTTTGTCTCTTTTTGATACTTTATGCCTTGCTTGTTCTGAGCTCTGATCCTTACTCAGCAGCTTTGCTCAAGGACAATTTTAAGTGTTGAAGTTATGTACAGTACCAAAATGATTAGATCTAAGTCAAACTAAAACTAGGACTGCTTTGCTGCTGGACCGGACCGGAATAAAATTGGACAAACTGCAGACTACATAAAAGGAAGGATCAATCCGGACCGGACCGATATAAAATATTATATTATTTGTTTAATAATATTTTAAAAATAAACAATAAAATTATATGTAAACCTTATATATATATATATATATATATATATATATATATATATATATATACTTCAAGTAAATAAAATTTTAATAACAATGAGCTTCGGTCCGGTCTCAGGTCGGGACCTAACCCGACCAAAGACAGGAAGTATTAGTTTGGATTATACAAGAAAAATATCTTCCACAAATCAATGTGTGATGAGTTATTCTGTGGTTCACATCTATATTTGAATGTCATATTTTGTGAATTATGGATCACATTCTAGCTACCTACCGGGATCCATCTCATGGGCGTGGGACACGACAAAATATGATTTTTGAACCGTGCCATGACCAATCCCTCAACTATGTATAGATATTATGCAAGCGGCAAATGACGAAGGTTTATACAGGATTCTTTTATTTTATTTTTTTTGGGAGCAAAAACGCTGTTTTTAGTTTCCACCAGACGGAATCCCTGAGACCATGACTACCGTGCATGTTGCCCTTCAGTTTCGACTACTAGCACTACTAATAAGGCCTTCCATCCGCCACTCCTTGGTGAGATTTGTCCTCTCGGGATGAGTGTAAAGACGGATGAGCACAGAGATGGAGAAGGAGCGGCTGGAGGAGCTGCACAAACTATCATCTTCCATGATTGAGTTATTGTAGAAAAAAAAAAAAAAAATTGTTGCAGAAGCTTACAAGGCTGCTTTGCATCATTCTGGGAACTCAGATCCGGCTACAATGCCCTAAAAGGAAAAAAAAAAATATTTTTTGATTAATTGATATTACCGTTATCATGTTGTCTGATTTAATTCAGAAGAAGATTATTTTGGATCTAATATCAATGCAAGATTATCTGTTGTACGTAGGAAGCTAATATGCATGCATCCGTCAGTAGAATTTTTTTTCCAATGATAAGACGGAGAGTCGAACTCAAAATAATTAAACTTTCTGAAATTCATCCCAATGCTGTGACACCCGGTCATTTCTCCCAATTTTCACCTATTCATCACTCATTTACCTCGAGGCCACAAGTGATACTTATTTCCACAATATATTAGTTGAAGAACAGTTGATATAATGATAGCAGGCATTCTACAACATTGTTGGACCAAAAACCATTATTTGGACACTTTAGTTCAATATTCTATTTTTAAATTTTCTTTTTATATCATTGCGATAAAAACTAAAACGGTTCACTAATTAAATTTTATTTGCATATGCAAAAGTTTTTTCTTCTAAATATTGATCAAAGATCGATCAATCAGTAGAGCATGATAGAGTGTGATATATATATATATATATATATATATCCTCCAAAGCAACAATCTTCAATTTCCATTGTCGTAGTTACTAATTTTTCACCCTTGGGATACATAAATATTAATCATATATGAATAATAATATTAAATTTTAATTATTTTATTTTTTTAATTTTATAAATTAATAGTTTATTAAAATATTATGTTTTATTTACTACATGTTATTAGGAGTAAATATTATACAGCACATATAAAAATTATTTGATGCTGAAATTGTAGTGATATATATAATCATTTAATTTTTAAAATATGGTTGAAATTTTATTTTATAATATCTATTATAAAAATCTATATTAATCTATATTATATGGTATACGGAAAATTATTTAAAATATTTTATTGTGTAATTATTTTGATCATTTAATTTTATAATTTATATATACATTACAAAATATCATGATCAAAAGCTAGTACTTGTTCCTACTTCAAGGAAATATAAAATAACGATGCATGCATGTGTACCATGTCTGCTTTGAAGAAAGTATTTTTAACGACGACAATAAAGCGGTTCAAAGAAGCCAGTTACCCTAAATTTAGTAATTTACGCGACCGAAAGTAAGATCCTGTACGAACTTACATGCATATATATATATATATATAGATTGAAATAACTAAATTTGAATGATGATTTAAATGTTCTTGGACATATGATAAATTTTATAAAATAAAATAAAAAATTTATTCATATATATTCTGCAAAACATAATATTGTCATTCATACCTGTTTGGACGGAAAGATTAGAACTATATTTTTTCGATTGATAAAATATAAGTCAATATTATTTATAAATTTATCTATTACGATGGTTAAATAATAAAGTAGACTTATTTCGGCTAGAAGTTTTTGCATTATGATCTCAATCCTAAAGCAATGATTAAACTACTGATGGACCTTAACTAATTAGCTAGTTTCTCTCATAATCTCAGAAAGAAAGATAGTCTAACAGCTTAAATATACAATTTTTTTTGTTAATTTTATACGTTATGCAGTAATATTTGCAACATATGTGGTCCCAGGTACCAATTTATAATCAATTTATTTCGAAAAGGGGGGGAAAAAGTTGCTCCCACTTCTCAAAATTGCACTACCATCTACATCAATGAATTAGTCTCTGTTGTCCGGCCATCTTGTTGCCGCCTATAAAGCACATACATGAATACATATACTCAAATACGATATGATACGGATACGAAAATTTTTAAAAAGATAGGACATAAGTATAGTTTGAACATGATATAAAAAATAGAAATAATAAAAAAATGACTTATTGTTAAGTATTTAAATATTTAAAAATATAATAATCTCTAATAAAAATTATGTATAATATGATATTTTATATTTTTTAGACAAATTTAAAGCAATTGTCTAATTCTATCAATAAAAATAAAAAACTATTTTATATTAGTTACTACTATAGTCTACTAATATTATATAATATTTTATTTCTCTAAAAAAATTTCTTTTAATTTTTTTTAAAATTCGGATATATATATCGGACACTCCTGTCTAACGTGACCGATTTTTTTTAATTTTTTAATTTAATGACAATTTTAGGCATGCCTAATATATATCCAACTGTATTTGCGGTATGTTTATGTTGGACATTATATATTACTATGCGGAATGAAAATTCAGCGTGTCCGTGCTTTGTAAATTGCCACCAAATTTAGCACAAGAAAGTGTACAAAAAGCACGTGTGCATATATGCTCTTAATTCAAGCCTGTATATGGTACCTTATATCGTCATATGGCGTGCTATGCTATAAAGCTTGGTTGTTTACCAACAATATACAAGCATTTAATAAATATAATTTTATTTTTCTTAATTCAAGCCTGAAAAAAAAATTAATTTTTTTTAAAATTAAAAAATATATTTAAAAAATTAATTATTTTGAAAATAAAATATTTAAAAGATATATATACAGTTATTATTATTTTAATATATATAGCGCAGGGGGGGGGGCGTGCACTGTAGCAGCCCCCCCTCGCGCTTAAATATAAGAGAAGAGAAGATACAAGCATTTAATAAATTTATTGATTTTCACCTGGCTGGGTTTCTAAAATTAGATTTGTCAGTGCTAGGGGTGAAAATAAGCTGACCTACTCGGACTCAAATCCGCTAGAGAAGTGGATGAAAAAAAAAAAAATCTAAATATACGTGTCAGGCTGAATATGCCAGATAGAAATTTCCAACAAATGTGTCCCAATTATGTTATTTTTTTATTTATTTCAAAAAAAAATTTATTATATATATATATATATATATATATATATATATATATTGTTAATGCAATTAGACTTTTCTTATTTAAATTTTTTTAAGAATGTGAAATATTATATAATTTATTAACTTTATTATTGAATATTACTATATTTTGTATATTTAAATATTTAAATTAAACTTTTTTAATAGTTTATATTTTATTATTATGTTTGACTCGTATCAATATTTTACTTTTTAAAAATATATTGCGTTACATATATATAATATTGTAACATATATTTGTACATCTATTTTGTATCATATTTTTGTATCCTTAAACGGTGGTTGTGCTTTCTATATTGTTTTTTGCCTACCACACCTATGATTTCAAACATCATTCAGTACATGTCCTAAAGTTAACCAATTGGTTTGTGAAATGTGGACAAATAATCGGATATTACACGACTATAAGAAAGCCTAGCCACTGTATCTGATGTCATACACCACTTGGCACCTATATATATATATATATATATATATAGTAATCTAGCAACAATAACTTCTTCCATAGTCCCTAAAAAATTTTTAAATAATATAAAAGATTGTTTATAGGCAACTTTTTTTTTAAATAACAGGATAATTTTTTTTTGGTATATTAATTTTCAATATTACATGAGATATAATTTTTTAATCACGATCTATTAATCCGTACTAAATTAAAATTACAGTCAGAAAATAAAATTCGGGTCTGATGTGCATGTTCGAGCGGATTGAAGTAGCCATTGTATTAGTAATTTCAGCTAAAAATTAGCTTACATTGCAACACTTTCACTAGAAATAAATGGTTTACTTAGATGACAATGCTAGGCCATCATAATTTTGCCCTATGTTAACCTATCCATTAGAAAAAAAAAGAAAGTGAAAATCTTCACTTAATAAAGGCAAACAAAGACATTTTTGTAAATATAATCATAGATGAGATCCTTGTCTCCCAATATTAGCTTTGTTATTAAACTATCATTTGCTTAATATATTTTCCATGATGGATGTGGAGCCATGAAGTAACACAACTCACCATGTGAACAGAGAAAAGCATAGCAGCTTCACTAGTGAAGTAAAGCTCACCTCATAATTAGATATATATTATTAAATTCTAAAATTGAATATTGGATCTCACAAATTTACAATAAACAACAACAATACAGTAATAAGTCTATAGATAATGTATGTAGAGATAATAAAATATCTGAAAAAGATTATTTCTGATTAATTTATAATAAAATATCAAAGAAAAAGAAAAGTAATGGTGATCACAAACATTAGATTCTATCATCCAAGTTTATAAATGCAGTAGTTCTTTTTAGCATGGCTCAGAAATATAACATAATTCAAACACAATTTACATTTTTTTTTTGGCAAACACCCTTTTTTTGATGGATGATTAGAATGATGCTAAATAGCACTGCGCTTTTTATCTTACCCTAAAGCTTAACCCTAACAGTACTCCCACAAGAAAGGTTCCTCTAGCCGGAATCCGATACCATCGTCCTCCGCCGGGACTGCCGCCGCCCATGCAGTTGAAGACGAGTAGCAATACTGGTACTCATCCCGAAGATCAAGGAAGAGGTCAGGGAGGTCGAAGAGCTTGGCATCATCATCAGCATTATCACCATTATTCAACTTCGTACAGCCACCGGAGATCCTGATTCCATTATCATCTCCACCGTTGGATACCGAGGATGATGACGAGGGGAGGAGATGGCTGCTGTAAGTAGCGGGGGATTGAGGGCAGCAGCTTTGGCGGCGGCAGCTTGGATGTCTTTGGGCAAGGCGGAGGCGGGACGGGGGAGCTCCGCCGCCAGCTCCGGGAAATTTAAATAAGCAGATTGTCCCTTGATGGTGAGCGCCGCCACGTCATGGGCCCGCGCCGCCATCTCCGCCGTCGGAAATGTTCCCAGCCAAATTCTAGATTTCTTCCTCGG
Organism: Xerophyta viscosa; assembly: GCA_002076135.1. NCBI lineage: Eukaryota > Viridiplantae > Streptophyta > Magnoliopsida > Pandanales > Velloziaceae > Xerophyta > Xerophyta viscosa. The sequence continues at coordinate 1,527,746 of MJHO01000036.1, read as the reverse complement.
CTCTCTGATTTCTGAGACCCATTTTCCCCAGTTACGCATTCTAACACCTCTGTAGGTAGGGTGTTTTTCTCCGACTTCATTCCTCCGCTTCTTCGCCTCGTTGCCCACCACTCCTCCTCCGCCACCATTGCAGATTTTCGTCGAGTTCTCGCTTGAAGAAGTAGAAGATGAAGGAGGAGGAGAAGAAGAAGTAGAATTCAGTGAGGAAGATGAAGAAGATGAGGTTAGAGTGGAAGATGAAGAAAGAGAATAACGGAGTTCAGATTCTTGGGTTTGAGGTTCTTCCATGAGTGGGAAAGCAAAGCTTGAGAGAGAGAGAGAGAGAGAGAGGGAGGTAGGAGAAGAATATGGAGTGGTTCCAAAGATTGCAGAGAAGAGATGGGTCTTTATGAATGCCAAATGAGTGAGTCAGTGGTGTGAATGGGCCCCATACAAAAAGGGTTACAGTTGTGTTATTTACAACTCTTACTACTTCTTTTCATATGCCCCTCTTTTTGGCTTTTAGATATTAGCCTCTTTCTCTCATCTAACAATATTAATATGTTGGATATCAAACATGAACATCCATCATTAGTTCATCCAATAGTATCCATTTCATCTACACCCCTGCTTTGTGGACTGACTCTATTGTATCCTTGTGTATATGTTTGCTTAAATGGTGGTTGTTCGGACCGTGAGTTTTTCAGAGTATGGCTGCATATATTCTATCTCCACAGATCCCGTTCAGGTGGAATTTTTGCTGAATTGTTATTCGTATATACCATGTGCGGTATGTGTTATGTGAAGCAGGTATACGTCGATGGATATCCGATAATCGAGTATTTCTTTCTGTTATCCAGTAAGAAGTAGTGTAGGAGAGGGTATCTCAGAGTAAGAGAGAATAGATGCTTCTCATAGACTCTCTGTCCATGGCAGTGCATGGGTGTTTGTTTCCCATGTGCCCTATGGGCCTCCCCCATGCTGGAAGTTTTTTTTATTTTTTATTTATTTTCGTGATTATCGTGGTGGAATCCGTAATGCGAACGCATGCCTTCATAAGAAACCTCAAACTCACGAAAAATTTTCACATTCAGTTCCGACCGGTGCTCTGAGATCCGAGTACATGCAGTCTATGAAAGGGAGCTCCTGCCACAGGGTACATATAATTTTTAAAAAATTCCGTAAAGAATTTCATCCCACGAAAACTCGAATATGAATGGTGACGATTCTTGAGACGCCTCCCATTCAGTTGAGCTAGTCGCGCTCGTCCCATACTGGACGGTTACTACATTTTGTAGGGTAAATTGATTGGGGGAACAGAAATTGATTGGGGGAACAGCTGAATTAGTTCCCATCAGCATATTTTACTATTTCATAATGGTGATTGCTTGGGCATGCCAACATTGGGATCCGCACAGCAGAGCAACCTATGACTCTATGAGTGAAGTTTAACTTTGTCTTAAGCAAGGTTTTTCCTTTGCACCGTAATTTTTGTAAACTCTTATTTCGGCGCATATGCCAATTATATCGAACTAATACATATTTATTTCAAAAACAAAATAAAAAAATCAAAATTAATTTAAGGTTTAGATATAAGATTTTTCAAAATATGTCATGTCGGTTCATGTCATGCCGTAGCTGGCAGAACCGGCACGTGCAACCCAATACAAGACTCGTCAACCAACACATAAAATTATGGCCTTAAGCGGAGAAAAAATGATTATACCAATTCATTACACAAATTGAGGTTTATTATAATACTTGTGGAGTTCTCTAGCTAGAAGCCTTTGTTGTCCTATGTGTTACCAAAACACAGAAGGTATTGGCATCCAAAAAAAAAAAAAACCAAATAAAATCAATTAAATAAGGATATTTGTTGTGAAAGCTTATTGGATTATAAACTTTGGCTTCTTAACCAATTTGGAGGCATAATAACAGTACAATGTGGTAATGTGTAGAATTTTTTACATCTCCAAAACTATCCCATTTTCAAACTTTTTTATACCATTAAATTAAGGTATTATTTTAAATAACTAATTAAATTTCAATGAACCAAAGATGTCAAGATCGACAGCCAAAAACTATTTTAGGTTAAAAAAGAAAATTTGCACTCAACTTGCATAATTAACGTCAAGCTTGCAGCCCACCACCTAACGATATATGTCGTCTAGCTTCATAATTCCCTTTTATTTAGTCAAGTCACACATGCATTCAGCACCAATTTTTTTTAAAAATTAATTAAATCATCTTGAGATAATTATATGTCCCATGAGAGGTTTAGGCTGCAGTTCTTGTCCATTCTCATATCGCCACAGCATCTCCATGCTAAGGTCCTTATGAACCCCCCAAAAATTGATAGATCGACGGCAGAATAGTGTATTCTGATACGTCTAATGTACATGTTATTAGGACGGGTGTAAGAACTTTGTCTCATAAAATAAAGATTTTAAATTCGAATTCCGCATGCGCTACCGACAATAATATAGGAGATTTATCTCCTTTGTATGCTACGGAAGATGATTCGAGTCTTCAAGCCTATATTCAGTTGACGGAATATGGGCCGGTGTCGTCTGTAGACTTATATGTTTGTTATGATGGTAGGATAAAAATGAACCACTTACGACAGAAATTTTTCATAATATTTTTTTTTTAAAAAAAGGAATAATAATAAAGATTAACATAATCTCTAAGCTAAGTCAAAGAGGTTGTTAAAACTTTCATCAGATTTTAAGGTATATAAACAATCACAGATGAGAAGAAATGTCCCTGCTACATTTTTACTGCATGTAAAATCCAGGGTTAAGCCGCTCCCCAGCTTTCACCATTAGAGGCGCGGAGATCACCAGTCCACCTTCGGCATATGGGAGCAATTACTCCCGCATTCCGAATTCAAAGGTGAAACCGCAACGGACCAATTAGACTCCACTTGGAACTGTTTTCATTAGCTCAAGGAATGCGATAAAATGTAACTTATAAGCAGTATCAAACAGTTCAAACTAAATCTCTCCCAAACATTGGCACCGGAGTACTTTCATCTTTATATAAACCCTAATTACCCTTGGTTCAAATTATCGTCATCCCAGTGGATATAAAATTTTTAACAGCACGTATATGCATGTCTGCCTTCTACATGCGACGGATGGCTTCGTATGGATATTGGGCTTAGGGTAGTCTCCTTATGGATTGAACCGGATAACGTTATGACAGTAACGCCGGTTAGTCAAAAAACAAAGAAGGAGCTGAATGAGTCACCTAATGCTATGAAGAGATTGGAAACTACCTCACCACAAGTAGGGTTTCACCAAAATTGGGAGAAATACTAGCTAATCCAGATTAGGTAGGCCAAGGTATTATAAAACTTAAAGCTTGGTGCTACCAGAAAGTAGATAAAAGAAATGTTTCTACCATGTTGATACCATTAATTATATCAATTTTACCTCAAAATTAGCTCTTCATATGCTTGGACCAAAAGTCAAAACTACCATTATTCAAGGGAATTTGATAATAGTGATTCTATGCTCAGAAGATTCAAAGGGTCAAAAAATTAAGTGCTCAAGTGCATGAATGCTAAAATATGATGGGGATGTAAATATGTTAATTACAACAACAATATTCTAGTGATAAGTTCTATGGAGCAATGTTTGGGGAGAGCTAAGATACGCAGCCATATTCTAGAGAGACTGTTTCCGTAAAATCTGTCAATTGACCCACCCAATAAAAATTTAAACCGTTATGAACAGAGAGAGAGATGGCCTCATATAATCTAGTTCCATCTAAGGACACATCTTAGGTCAAATTCTCTGGTTTTGCCACTTCTGAGGTTCATTGCAAACCCTAGACAATGCTGCATAGGTCCACTTAAACCAAGCCTGAGCCATGTGTGGTTGTGTGGACACAAGCTTCCCACGAAGTGAGTTGCCCACTAGGAACAGACCAAGACAAAAGTACTAGTAATAGAGATTGAAATAACCCTTTTTGCAACTATATCACCAATTTAGAGAAGGCAAGTAGATATCTGTCTTCATATGATTCATATGCAGACTAGTGAAAAGCTGCCAGCAGGTACTCACCTGATTCAATTTTCCCCTTCATCTTCTCCACAAAGACTACCAACACGAGATCCATGAACTAACTTCCAGCTTTAAATGCTTCTGATAGTCCTCCCGAGATCCTAGAGATGGTGGGTTATCATAGTAGTAGGGTGAACTTCAATACGCCAAACTGTCTTGAGTTCGGCTCGTCCTACCGGTGGGAATAAAATTCTGCTGGCGGGTGCGCACATATGTGCCTTCTACGTGTGACCGGCGTGGCTCAAGTATTGAGCTCGGAGTAGTCTGCTCCCTGGTCGAGCCGGTAAATGGTAATGATTGGCTAATCCTGCAAAAATTTGTAGATTCACGATACTATAACACATAGTAAATGATATTATATGCAATCTATCATGATTCATGAGGCATGTATATTGTGCCATAATGAGCAATCTAATAAGTAATACAAGCTTACCACAATACATATAACTGTTAGATCTTATATATATATATATATATATATATATCCGCCGAGTTTGGTTTCTATCCTACTTTCGACGGAGTACTGAGTAGTAAACGATATACCCTCCTAATCAGGTGTTGAAAGAGATTCGAACCTCCAACCTATCCTTCATGAGAGATAAGTCTTTTTTGGTCTCCTCCCAATATTCAGATTTACTAACCAACTGGATCAACACTAGTTGGTAGATGTCTTATATATGGATCTAAATAACAGAACAGTTGACTTCCAAGGATTAAAAATGCAGTCAATACGAACAAGAGCAGTAGGAAAGCACACAGTATGAACCTACTAGGGCTTTGTATTTCGTGTCTTCGCGAAATTTTGGTCCAAAATCTGGTATATCTTGTATTAGAAGATTTCAAACTTAATTAGGAAATTATTAACACTGCCACCGATTTCAATACTTCTTGAAACTGATAAGTGGAATAATTAACTTGATAAGATAGATGAGTATAATCTTGAAAATTTGTTTAAACTAAATTGGGAACATAAATAAGAATAAGAAAGAATATCGGACTGGCTTACAAATTGGATCACTATGTAGGCCTTAATGAAAATATGTCATTGGGCCTTAATGGAGGCCTAAATGAAGTAACCGCCACGGCTTTGCGTTTACTGCTCTTGGTTATTATCTCTCCCTCTCAACCAGCAACGAAGCTTCGCCCTCCCCTAGCTTTCTTCATTCCTCCCCCTAGCCTTCTTCATCCTTTAATCGTGCTGCCAACGGCTTTGCAAGGTTTTTATCCCCGCCTTTGCGCCGCCGCGGTGATAATATCATCTCCGATTTATCATTTCAAATTCTTCTTCAAAAGTAATCGAGCGGGGTCAATTGACACCAGTGGCTATATAGTGGATCCGCATCCGCCCACGGTTACAACTTCTTACGCTACTATGGAAGATGGATCATCAAGTGAGGCAGGGCCTGCTACGTCTCTTGAGGTAAGATAGTCGTAAGAGAGAGGAGAAGCAGTTTACGTGCCGTATATATGAATATCTGATCTCGTTCCTTATAAAAAATAATAATAATAAATTATTATTGGCTTATAGTTGGTCTGTAGGGGCGCAGGCCCGGCTCCCTGTGTTCGATACTTGCTTGCCCCGCATTTCTTCTGAATTGAAGTCAAGGTTACGCACACTGTATGGCTGGTGACAGCAAGGCTCCTTGGGGTCCGCCAGGGGGGCTCGATAGACCCGACCTGGGACTGTGTTGTATCCTCCTCTTGGGTTGAGCCGGATCCAACTGGTGTGTTGGATAATGGGGGGCTGAGGGGTCGCGGATCAGTGTGTTTACCCTGGTGGTGTTCTCCCATCCTTTCTCAAAAACTATAAGGGCATAGTGTTGATATAAGCTGTTTATGCGTGGTAATGATGTCTTGTTGAATTTAGCACGATCTGTCGTCTTGTGATTCATTTGTTTAATATCAGCACTTGACACTGTAGGTTTTGGTTCAGAATGCCTCTGACAAACTGTTAAATGTTAATGTACTCTGTAATGGAGCTCAATTTGTCTTCTTACTTGAAACTGGCTTGCTAAGATTGCTTATTGGTTTGAGTATTGAACATGTTCTGCAACTAGAAAGTGCAGGCTTGCACTATCATGGTAAAGGAAATGACATTCTGATTACCTTCTAAAATGAAACAAAAATTCGTTTAGGACAAAAATTTGTTAATGTAATCTGTAATGGAGCTCCCTTAATAATTCTCTTGGTCTAAAGGTAATAACTGAAAGTTGGTTTGTCAGGCAGGAAAAAGTATCTAGTAGGTAGAATGTGCCTCATCTGCTCTGTTCCATTAGAGATCTTACGTAATAAGGGCTGTAAGGCTATAGTCTATCTCTTAATGCTTGGAACTTCTACAATTGTTCATGTCTTTGAGAAAGTCATACTCAATGTGCAGAGAATTCCTAAAGCATATTTAATAGGGAATGCGGATCTACATATAGTTCAAACCGAGTTACCAACATAATAACTAAGTTATGGAAATTATCAACTCTTCGTCTGCGAGACCCGTTTGTGCTTCCAGAGGTATTACCTCTTCACTTTGATGCGGTCTTCCCCGCTAACGTGTCCCAAGATGTCCATCTTCGTGGAAAGCATGGAAGCCTAGAACTTATAGATTGATAAGAGATCTAAAGCATATCTAGAATCATGAAAGGATCTTTATAAGAAGATAAAAGAAAATTAGTCCATAGATTGATTTGACCTGCAGAACAGTAAGCATGACTTATAGAACTTAGAAGATAGGTTTAGGTGCCCCCTTCGCTCAACTGGTAGGGCGTGGAGAGGTCCTGCGGCCATCCTGGTTTTGAACAATAGGGAGTGTATCTGTGGATTTATTGCCAGATGCGTGTAAGCTTGAACATACCTTCTGTGCATGACAGGTTGTGGCTGTTGTAGATGCTGGCCCATTATAGGGAGTTATTAGAGTTAATTCATGTCCTTCAGCTTTTTCCGGTAGAGCCTTATGAGTCCATAAGGCTAAGGGTAGCCACTGCGACTGAAAGACCCTTTAAGATAGGTTATCATAAAAGACCTGTAATTGGCTGGGGGCTGGCAATCATAAGGTGCTAGGCATTGTTTTTATTAAGGTTTAAACTTTTTATAGATTCTAATATGCTTGTAATTGGATTTTAAAAGGCTTATAATTGGTTGGAAGGTTGGCAATCATGAGGAGTGGCTAGTCGTTGTTTTTTTGTTAAAGGCCCTTGCAGTTTTTAAAAGGCTCGCAATTGAATTTTAAAAGTTTTGTAAGTGGTCGGACGGTTGGAAATCGTGGGGATTGGCTAGGTATTGCTTTTCATTAACCTTAGAACCCTGATTTCCAGTCGGCACACCCTGATCCTCGCTACCTCAACCACCATGCCTTTGACACTCCGCTGACATACCATTCTTATCCGGACATGTCAACAGGACATGAATTTGCCGGTTGATGAGATGCTTATTATACGACATGGAGTGACATTGTCAAGTTCAGAAGATGGCTTGATAAGCTGCTACCAGGTCAGCTTCTGTGATTTCATTCAAATCTGCTGACTTGATGATTGAAATCACAGAAGTTGAACTGTTACCGCGCCATACTCTAGGCCTCATATGTCAATCCAAGTTGTATTAGCGTTAACTTCCTCCCTTTTCAGCCCGTCAAGTCAGACAAGTTCTTGTCCTTGTGGATGGGGTAATACTTTCGTACTTGTGGACTTTAAAAAGCTTCTAAGTGGTTGGACGGTTGGCAATCATGAGGAGTGGCTACTGGCTGGGCGTTGTTTGACAGTTGGTGAACACTCTTACCATCGGCCTATCCTTTGGAACATATTCCTACTTCTAATCGAAAACTAAATGGTCCTATCAAGTTGGGAGGAGCCTTCTTGTGTGAAAGTGATTTTGAATCAGAACGTTTTAGCTTTAAGAATAGAGTTATCACAAAGAGGAAACCTATAACTCCATGTTAGAACCTTTATTGGAGAAGTTGTCAAAGATCATCTATTGTTGGATAATTTCTTGGCCAAACAAAAATGACTGAAGATAGATTTTTTCAGCAGTACAACATATCTATCTAAACATTTGCTGAGAACATCAGCCAAGGCCCAATAGTATATACATGCCTAGCTCATCTCGATTTAAATCATCAAATGCTCGTATGCACGACAAGGCTGAATTTTATTTGATCTGGCTTTCTGCTGCAGGTAAATAATATGTCAACTGATATGAGCAGTACATCTCAGTTTTTCCCCTCAGTTCCAGCTCTCAGTGAGGCTGCAGCATATATTTCACAGTCAGCTTCTTACTTTACTCAATGTTTCACTGCTGTTGGTGAGTTACTCTCTGACAATATGATGGCATATGGTTTCATTTTATGCTCTGGTTTCCTTTTAATGCGCTTAGTCAATCTTTTGATCTGAAATTGTGATAAGGTAGACTAATGAAAATTATACTTTTCAATTTGCATGTAAGCTACATTCAAGTATTATTCCATTTAACGATATAAATGTGATCTTCATCCAAAACTTGCACATTAGTTGGTCCTACTATTCTTACTTTAAAGTAATGTCCATATCCATTGGAAAGTTCCTTAATAGTGATGGGGTTAAGTACCCTAACATGATTAGGCATGCACATTACATAAAGCTTGTGTTCTTTTGTAGATCTTTCTTGGTTAACTGGTTATCTAGGTAGAAAATAATCTCCTAGACACATATGGATACTTTATTAGAGATGCTGTACTACTTGCTTTGTTGACAAAGTCAAAGTGTACCTAATAGTGAAGGAAAAGCTACTTACTGTAACCCTAAGCTTAGGTGCTGAAACAAGCCTACAAGTTTCACTGATCACAGGAAAGGGAGTTACTTTAGCATTCTGAAAATAACAGATTTTTAGAGGATACTGCAACAACTTTTAGGTGCTTTAAGTTAGGTATAGTTGTTTTATTTTATGAATGTATTTTGGGGAGAGGTGCTTTGCTCATACAAGCTGGGACAATGCTTAAACAGAGTAGATGGATCTAAAGTTGGCCCTTTGAAGATGATGAGTTGTTATCATTTAAATAGAATCATCCTCTTTAGATCAAGTGGTCTTTTGGTGAATCAGGCAAGAAAATCTTTAAAAGCATTTAAAAATTTGTAGAAAAATATTAAGGTGGAGGAGCTTGTTGGTCAAGGTGAGTCTATAGGTAATAAATACAAGCATATACGCATGAAATTATCTGGTTACCAATGCTGTAAGGTGTACGTACTTAGAATGATCTTTTGTAGGGGATGGGATATCTGATGGACTGGAACAAACCCCGCTAACTGCTGAACATGCCAAAGGATCCACACACGGAGACAACAAAATCACATTTACAAGGAAGTCCACAACAATTAAGAACTCCGATGAAACCAGTACTTCAGCATCTATGCATAGTGAATCAAGTACAAGCTCAGGTCCACTTCAAGATAGACCCGAAACTATGCGATCCTTTTTTAGCTTCCAGAGCGGAACTTCATTATTCCAAGAGTAAGTTTTACCTGTTTGCTTTCTGCTATATATATTGCGAGAGGTTGTAGTTCCTATTGCACTTTCGCATAGGAAATTGCTACTCGTGCAAAAACATGATACCAAAGCAACTGCTAACGTTATTTTTATCTAGACTGACTCTACCTATCTATCTATCTAATTATCTACTATCTTTATGTATCTATGTTAATAAATTAGATATGCAGCATGTTCTCAATATTCTAACTTGTTTTGCAGAAAATCTAAATATTTATTTCCATTTGACCGTAGTACATCTATTCTTTTATGTACACGTATAAATTTCATGCCAATTCATCTTTTTTGTTTATGGGTTTTATGGTGTCTGCCAATCTTTATTGCACTAGCATCAGCTAATTGCTTTGCTTAGCTGTGTCAAAAGCAAACTTCTGCTGCAGTACTGGTGCATTTTCAATGGAAAATGCTATGCATCTCTAGATATACCATCTATCTTTACCTCTAATTATGATTGGGTCCACCGCTGCATGTTAAAAAAATTGAAACCATGGTTACGACCATGATTTTGAAATTTGAACTTATGATGTGAAGGATGCCCACATCACTCTTGAAGGCGTAGGCAGAGTTATATTTAGAGCAGCCTAGTGTTACTCTGGCAATCTTTTGATTAGTTAGCAACATGCATGAATTTTTTTTTATTATGCTTACTTTTAAGGCTCAAGTATTCTAATCTGTTATCTGTCATACTAGCTGACTTCGTTTGAAACTTTTGGACAATGTTTCAGCATGCAGTAGAACTATATTTATCTCTCTTTTTTTAACTTTCAGTCTCTCCTAGGATGACGTCAAGACATCCTGTTACTCGTATTACTATGTTTCTCATATAACTAGATATTGTTTGACATTTCATTGCACTGTTGGGTTCGTCTATGCTCGCGAGTTCTTAGTTAATAGGACTAATACATTTGATCTGTCCTTTTGAGACAATTTAGCTGGTGCTTATATATGTTTGCATGATTTCCTTCAGCCTCGTTTCCCGTGCTCGAAAGACGGTTGCTGGATCAGCAGATGACATCGGTTGGCTACAGCGTGCACAGGAGATGCCTCCTGTGGAAAATGGGACCGAAAGATTTGTTGAATTGCTTGAAAATATAAGGTTTGGCTAATTTTCTTTTGAGAAAATAAGATTTAGCTAATTTGACTGCATTTTGTTTTGTCTTTGAGGACTGTGCAATTTTAGCCAATTACATAATCTGACTTATTTTATCTTCTGTGAAACATTTATGCCTCAGAAAGAAGGAGCATAAGTTGCCAAATTCAATGGTCTACTTGTTGATTCCAGGTAATCGTGTTTGTGACAAGGTCAAAATGGAACATGACAAGATGGTACTTGCTTGTTCTTAGCATATACTATTTTGCAGGTCTGTTTAGCAATCACGGGCCGCTTTATTTCGTGAATACAAAGAAATATTTCTCGAAGATGGGTCTTGCTTGTCATATTGCAAAGATTCACAGTGAGGTATGTGTCTGTTTGGACATACTTTTTCCTTCATTTTTCTGGTCCTACTTATTCATATTATTTTGCACTCATTACCAGGCTTCAGTTGCTAAAAATGCCCAAGAGCTAAAGGAGTACATTGAAGAGATATATTGGGGTTCTAGAAAACGAGTATTACTTTTTGGACACAGCAAAGGCGGTGTAGATGCAGCAGCAGCACTGTCTTTGTATTGGTCTGATTTAAAAGATAAGGTTGCAGGATTGGTATTAGCACAGAGTCCTTATGGAGGTAGTCCTGTAGCTGCAGACATTTTGCGTGAAGGTCAGCTCGGAGATTATCTTCAATTAAGGAAGCTAATGGAGATCCTGATATGCAAAGTCATTAAGGTAAGCTTTGTACCCATTCTGGTATCCAATCTTTACTGTTATTCTTTTGAATAAGTGTTTAAAAATTTGGCAACTGGCTAGACAGTAATACACAAGTGACGGAGTGAGTAATCAAAGTTATTCATGTTTTGTAAATTGTTGAAGCACAAAATTTAAGTTTTTAACTTCTTATATTTTTCAGTAAGATAACTACTACTAGATACTTGTACATGCTTGACCTTTTTGAAACATTTTCTATTTGTGCAAAGAGGAGGGAAAGTTGGAAAAACTGATGCAGCGCAACAGAAGCTACTTCTAGTAGTGACAGTAGCAGTCTCTTAAGTCTACCTAAATACCGAAAATTAATGTACTTATTGGTGAGGAAAATAGCTGTTGTGCATTTAAATCATGTTAATAAAGACTATGGAAACCAAGTCCAATTGGGGTAATTAATATGAAGTATAAATCTTCTCCATTAAACCCTAATTCTGTTAGGCTTCACAAATAACCATACTTGTGCTTCCACTCTCATTCGCTCCATGAGCACAGTCATTTTATATTTAGATTTATATGTTCAGAAGGTTAAGTATCTCAACTCGGTATACATCACTGTTCTTTATTAGCCACTGGGTTAATGAGCTTCCCGTAATTTTTTTTTTAAAATTTATTTTCTCCACCATTTAATATACCTTTATACTTGTGCTGTTATATTTTGCTTCCAGTGTTCTACCATTAACCTGCCTTTTTGTTAGTTTAGAGAACTAGTCTGCCCAGTAGATAATTTTGCGCTTGATATATATTTTGCTATCTTGTGAGTTGCGCCTTCTTCCACTGCAGGGTGATTTGCAAGCCTTGGAAGATCTAACATATGAGAAACGGAAGGAATTCATAAATAAACATCCATTGCCGAGGGAACTTCCCATCGTCTCTTTCCACACCGAGGCTGGAATCACCCCAGCCGTCTTCTCTACATTATCTCACGTCGCACATGCAGAGCTCCCACTTGCTACATCTATTGCTAATGGCCAACCAACCCAACTCCCTGTAGTTATGCCATTAACTGCTGTTATGGCCGCCTGTGCACAGTTGCTCCAGATCCGATATGGGGAAAAGAGTGATGGCCTGGTTACGAGGAGAGATGCTGAAGTTCCTGGCTCAGTGGTAGTTAGACCTGACCAGAAGCTGGACCATGCCTGGATGGTCTATTCGTCCATGAGCAATGATACTGTTGGTGAACTGGACGCTTCTGAGGTTTGTGAAGCTCTGCTTACATTGCTTGTGGAGGTTGAGCAAAAGAGACGGCACGAGATGTCCATGAAGGATGAGTAAATATAGAAATTCTGAAGATGCGTATCATTTTTCGCATCCTGTATAGAGCTATTTGTATGTATATTCATTCATAAATGATACTTGGAGAGAGTTGCCCATCCTTATTTCCCTTTGAAATGGCTTGTTACTGGCTTCTGATTGTCGATGGAGGCTGGTTTGTAGTTCTTAAAGTTTATTTTGTAAGCTAGTTCTCGAGCCTGCTGCTACAGTACACAGATGCTACTACTAAACATATTATTTTATTTATTTATTTTTTATTTTTTTGGTGGAAGTTCAGTTGTGTTAGCTCTATGTTCAATCTAAATAGTAAACTTCAAAATTTTGCGGCCAACTTCTGGGATTATTTGCTAAAAGCATTTTTGTCTAAAAAATGATGGCCTCATTTCTTTTTCCCATACTGCTGACAATAATTCGTATCGTATATATCAAAGCCATAAAAAATTAATGTAAATTTTGGAGGGGTGTAGTACGTCTAGAGTAACGTTTACGAGTAGAATATTATAGTTTGAAGTTTGTTGTGGACGCTTTACAAGGAGATTTTGAAGCATATGTAGGTAAAATTTATAATAAATTCGGAAAGAAATTGTTTGTCATCTGCAATACATCTAGTAGACTGTTAGAGAACGGATAGTTCCAGATTTTTATCAACACTTAGAATCTTAGATCGATAATATCATAGCAGGCTGGAACGAGGACCCACTTTGAAACCGACGCTAACCAAATAAAGGGTCCAGTTATATCAGAAAAAACTACAAAGGCCCATGCTTGCAAAAACACTGATAACTTTGCTCGTTACTTCACATCGCAGCTCATAATACCACTGGTAACTCGCTCTAAAAGTTCCAACAAAAGAAGTTAAAAAAAGGAAAATGGCAGATGGACGGCCAGAAACAGCCACAAATTCCACGTTCACCAACTATGATGATTTATATTTATTAAATTAAAAGTGCTTTAACTCTTATTACTTGTGATTATTGATATTTATCAGTACTATCAAAATCTTCTAAAAATATTATTTCTATTATTTTACGTCTATTTGTTTTATTTTTTTTTGCTTAAACTTATTATAGCTTCTAAACTTTAACAATAAATTTTCCTTATACATTAAAATTGGTATAGTTATTATTTTTAGTTTTACCAATTAACACATGATAATAATATTTGAGTGATGATAGATAGTAAAATCTATAAGATAATATGAAAAAGATTAAAAGTAGCGGCAATTTCATGTAGAAGCAGCAAAATTCAACTCAAAAATAACAATGAATTCAATAAACAATGGGAATCTTAACTAGTTCATAAATAAGTGGAATATTGAGCGAGTCCTCCAATGTTATTGTTTATTTATTTCGCTCAAATATCTCATGCTAGTGTTCTATTATAGATATAAGAAGGAATAGATCAAACATATCATACTAATCGTGTTTACGTGGTCATAAGTCAAACCAATAATATTTTATTGGCGGATCTATATTTAGTTACCTTACCTTGCCGCGGCATACGTAAGGGGATAAATGGCTATAGCAATATGTGAAATAATAAAAAGAGCGGTTTTTTCATCGAATGCAGATAAGATAAATCGGACATGATCTTCAAGATTAATTTCACTATTACACAGAGACCATACAAAACCAAGAAACTTTAAAAAAAAAAAAAAAACAACGTGAAAATAATCCAACTAATAGAGGCAGAAACCTCCCTGAACCAGGCGCTAGCTAGCTTCATGGTACTCCGGATCCAAATGCACCCATGACCCATCTAAATATGTGGATTTGATTACCCTCTCCATATTCGATCATCCGGACCGACCAAATTGGTGGATCCGAACTAGGGTGTCAGCTGAGCCGTTTCAGTCAATTTCCATCCTAATCCAAACTTTATAAATAATTTTAAATTTCAATAATTATTATAAATTGTTTTTAATAATTTGTAGAATAAGAAAGTTTTACACACAATTAAATTGTAGCTTGGACAAGTTGGACTGATCACTGGGTTAAAATTGATTCAGATGGAGCAAGTAAAGCCAATGGGGCAAGCCCTGGCAAGGAGTATTATTTATAACTTCAGAGAGGATTGGCATGGCGGCTTAAGCTTCAATATGAGGATGTGTGATCATTGAAGTAGAATTATGGGGTTATTTTCAGGTGCTATATTTGATTTGAAATTTGGAATACTGTAAGATATTTTTTGAGACAGACTTTTTTGCTATTGATCCTTTATGTGCAAATTGATATTTTACTCGAGGACAAATACATTTTCTGTTGCGAGTGGGAGATACAGAATGTAAATATTAGAATGTATATAATTTTTTTTTTCTTTCTATGTATATATAGATTCTTTTTTTTTGCAGGCTGCGTTTTTCCTTTATGTCTTTACTCAGATTTTTTTTTCCTCTCATTTTGTTTGTTTTTTCTGCGGCTTAATTAAATTTGAATTTATTTTAATTATTAAATAATTAAAATTAATATTATAGACAAAGACAATAATATTCCCTCTCTCTTAGCTCGTTTCTCCTTCTGCTCTGCATCCCCAAAACACCAACGCTAATCCCCTCAATTACTCTCCCTCCACCTGAAATTGGATCCACAGCGAACGCTCAGATCCTTCTCCGATCATAAATGAAAAAACACCAATTATACTCGTTCTGCTTCATTTCATCTATTTGTATTTTTTTTTTCGTATTTTTCATCTGAGTTAGGGTTTTGTGGACTCAATCTGCATCGGAGACGAGAATCGTTGCTTTAATCAGCTAATTCTTCTATTGTTTGGGAAAATTGCTTACAATCGAGACCTCATGGGAGGAGGCTTGGGGCTGGAAGCTAGGGTTTCTGATTCGTAATAGTGGATTGTAGAAGAATGTGGAGCACCGGCGAGCCGGATAAGAAACGGCGCCAAATTGGCCCGATTTCGCCGACCGCCGCCAAGAAGCAGCCGGTGCTCCCTTGCTCGTCTTCGTCTGCAGATAAGAAGGTAACCTTGTAGTTAATTCTCTCTCTTAATTACTTGTGATATTTCATACATATTTATAGATGTACTTGTAATAGTTAAGACATATTTAAAGATGTACATGTGACAGCAGATATATGAAGATGTCTGCTATCCTAAGAGCTCAATGGAATTATGAGCAGCTTGTGTAAACTAATCCTGTCAACTTATAGAGAGTTTGGAATGTATGGATTGTATGAAAGTGCTTGGTGCAGATATGAAACATGTGAAGCCAGAAAGGCGGGTGAAGGCTGAACTGGTGGAGATTTGTTTGTTCATATCTGCTTGCGCCAAACAGCTGTAGTATCTAAGAATGCTATATGATTTCTATATCTAATAGTAAAATACTGCCTGCTGAGAATCTTAGTTTGCTGCTTTTAAGGTGTGTTTGTGTGCTCATATAGTAGACCTGTTTGTGTGGTGCTTTGTAGTTTTCTGAATCTAGTATCCTTTTCCCTTCAAAAGCTCATATTTACTTTGTCTTAAATCGTAGACGTGGAAGCTATATTCATGATAAAGGGGTTCCAAGACTAGATGTACTTCCCTAAGGTTGTTCACTGAAAGCTAGTAAAATACATAGAAGGTAGGCTGGCACTCAATTTCAAAAGTCAGACATTTGATATATGCAACTTTTTTGTCCCTACATTTGTCCTAGAGAAGACAGTCAGAGCAAAACATCCGGTTTTCTGTGGTAGAAGATAAGTTGTCTATTGTACCTTGGAACAAAACATCCGAATGTCAGCTAAAATTGTTAATTTCTGGACTATGAAAACGTATTTGTCTATTATTTACTTCTACATGGTTTTGGCTAAAAGTTCTATTTTGTTATATTTTGTTTAGTATGGTGAGTTTCTCTACTATCTGGACTTTTCATTTGCAAGTATTCTTTTCATGATGGGAGTACACAACCGTTCTTACAGTTTACTATTAGCTTTCTTCACAACTGTATTTGATTGTATCTGCATTCAACATTTAGTGCGATGCAGGTGCATTTGCTTGGACTATATACAAACTAATACACACATATTCCCTAGATATGCTGTAAGGTTTTGCAACTTGGGATAGTTAGCTGTTGTCTCCCACTGGTAGTCTAAGTTGAAATAGTTAACTGTAGCTTCTAATTTTCAACGTTTTGCGGCTTCCGTTCTTATGAATTTGGTGTTTTTTGTAGCTTGATGTTGCTGTTCTCCAATTTAAAAATGAAAAGCTTGTTCAACAATTAGAAGTACAAAGGGTAGAATGTTCAATTTTGCATAGCAAATTTCACCAGCTAAAAGAGAAGCAGAAGGCGTCTAATGACACATTGGCATTGGTGAATAAGTCGTGGCAAGCGGTAATACACTTTTCTTTCTTTAAATTACAACATAATCATCCAGGTTGTGGTTCACTTGATATACCTCTCCTTTTTTTTCCTAAATATTGGCAGCTTCTAGGTGATTTGTCATCTTCATCGAAATGCAGGATTACCTGCAGACATAGTTTGAAGAGTTCATTGTCATTGAAAGGTATCGTCTTCTTGCAACTTTCTTATCATGTTAATATGTGGTGTTATGGTTTTTTTGTCGGCTGTATTATCTTTGCAAGACATAGAATGTCATTTGTTCATCAGACAATCCTTTTCAGTTACTCTCATAAGCGTAAGGTCCTATTTTGCATATTCTAGCGTAACTAGACTATATGTATCAGAATAATTTATTTTAATTTATTTTTTCTTTTCATAAATTAATGATTGTATTTTTTCAGAATATATTGCCAACTATATACCTAAAAAGCAATGTATTTATATTGTCACTGGAATTGGTTGGATCCCGTTGCTACAGGGAAGGAATATATATATGTTTATTAGTACTTCCCAAGTAATGACTAGATTTAGTACTATTTCTTAAGAGCTTTTTTTGTCTTCTTTGTCTATGGGTACGAGTATTATCTGTCGTCAGATACACAATTTGGTTACAGTCTTGTGATAAAAATGAGATGTCTCTTGTGTGATGTTTGGTTGGTAGGGTAGAAGGGAAATGGATTTCGATACCGGAATGAGCGGAATCATAAAGGGTATGACCAAAATGTTAGTTTTGTTTGCTTCAACCAAGGAAAAGGAAATGGAAATGGAATTGACATCCCCGCATACCAAGAACGTACTGCAAAATCTAAAAGCTGATAAATATCGGAATTTCATTCTCGATGGAATAGGATGCTTCTTAAATTGTCTCCAACCAAACACTATCAATCCCAATGGACGGTATTGATTCCCATTCCTGATGGTAATGATAGAACCACATTGATTTATTAGCGGAAATATTATGCACCTTGTGAGAAAGGTAAGAGATGTTTCTTAGTTTCATATAAAACATTTTCTGTTATAGGGATGAGCCTTGCGAGCATGTTGTATTGGTTCATGAGTAACTAATCGCATATGGGGTCTGGTTATTATAATGTAATACACTCCAGTCCTTTGGTTTGATTCTCCGAATTTTTCTTTATCATTTACTGGAAATATATAAAATTGTAATATAAAAATCTTACTTAGAATCTAGGAAGCACGAACACTTCCTGGAAGAGCGTATCGGAGTGTCGGACACGCAAATTTAAGTATCCGAATTTAATAAATAATTAATTAAATAAGGACACGCTGGGGATACGTTGGTGACACGCTTGGGCTATTTTGTTATGACGTAGCACGTTGATGAAGGTTCTTCTCTAGTTCAGGATTTCGGTTCCGCTTCTGCGTTTGTGTACTTATTTAATTGACCTCCTCCCACTCAATCATCATGTAATCGGCACTATTTTCCATTATATGTGCAGATGATGTGACCTGTCCCAGACATAGTGATTTTTTAAGCAGACTCCTAGAGACGGGTGCCACAGAAAGTTCGTCAGGCTACACGTCAAATGGTCTGATTGAAAATGATGCGCCAAGTACACAGGCAACAAGGCAACTCCTGGAAGATAGTGTGTCCTCTGTTGATTCTATGTGGTGCGTACATAATGAACTGACCAATGCCCTCTTAGCAGCTTTTCCAAAAGACGGTAAAGCCTTCGAACTCCATCACACGCTATAATGTTTTTATGTGAAATAACTATTGATACTTAGTTTTGCTGTGTACACCTAACAGAGGCCAACAGACAATTGGAGAAGACAACAACAGATTTGCAGATGCAAGTTACAAAGTTTCGGGTAGAAGTAGGTGATCTGCATGTAAAGCATAAGGCGTTGGCTGATAACCTCCAGAATCATCGAGACACGGATGCCAAAAATAAAGTTAACATTAGGCGGTTGAAAGGTATACCTGTCAACTGGTCCTATTATCCAATAAATCTTTCAGAAATTTCAACTATCGGTTAATTTTATTGTAGAGGACCTGGCTAGTACTGCTGCTGAGTTGGAAGATTTCAGTTCTAAGCTTGCAGTGTTGAAAGCTCAAAAGGATCCAGTGAAAAGATTACAAATTCCTTTTCCAACATTGGAAAATAAGTATGTTGATCCAGTTACGGTCAGGGATAATCAAAAAGAACTGCATGAGTTGGAATCCATGATGAGGAACTTAACGGTAAACACGAATTTATTTCTAATGCAATCTCAAAGTATAAGATGTTTGCAACTTAGTTTCTGATTCTTAATATCAGGAACTAGCTTCCAGTCGCCTTTTGGAGATTACTAGTTTGCACGAGGAAAGATTGGAACTTATGAAGAAAATAACTAGTTTAAAGGTTTGACCTTGGACTGTTGATATGCTGTTACAATTGTCTAGACATGAGTTTAGTGTAGCTTCTGTCTCAAAGTTGTCTTTGGAACAAAATAATTGCAGAATACATTGAAGAGTGTTAAGAACATATCGTCATCAAAAGCTTTTCAGTTACTAGGGAAGCAGCTTGAAACATCAAAGTCAGAAATGGATCAGTGTCGGGCATCGTTGGAGAAACTACAGGTGATAACTGGTCGTTAGCTGGATGTAGCCTAAGTAGTTATGATGTCCCTTGTAGTGTCATTGCTGGTTTGTCAAAATTTCATATGGCATTTTTTGGCAGGTTGAAAAAGACAACATAACATGGCTAGAAAAAGAAGTGCCTGCAAGAGCTGACCTAGCGGATGTTTCAAAAAATGTCGCAGCATTCCATGAATCTAGAGTAGCTGATCTACAGAAGGAGCTACAAATGCTGGTTGATGATAAGATTCTTATGGAGAAGAAGCTTCAGGAAGCATCAAAAGAACCAGGTAGGTCTCCGTGGAACTGATTTATGTTAGACTATATGAACTGCGGAAGTTTACCCAAAGGAATCCATTCCTCCATTTTCAGCTAGAAAAGAGATAATTGCAGACTTTAAAGCACTTGTTTCTTCTCTGCCCAATGACATGGGTTTTATGCAAAGTCAACTCAGTGAATATAAGGAGGCTGCTACAGAGATTCATTCCTTGCGTGCTGAGGTTCAATCCCTTTCCAGTATATTGAATAGGAAGGTGAGAACTAAATGAAAGTTGTTGGAAGCTTTCTGCATTTGTTATGAATGAGGCAAAAAAGTTCTGTAGCATTTTTCGAATATTTTGTCAATTAAGGTAGCATCACATTGTTCATGCAGTGATATATCTGGATCAATTACTCGAAAACCTGGAGGTCTGGACATTGGTTGAAAATTGACTCATTGGTTCGATTTTAAACAAGAATAGTATAAAGATCATCCCTTCATTCAAAATTGAGAAAGGGGACTGTGCAAATTGTTCATGAAGCAACTAAACTTAGTGGTGGAACATAAATTCCACAGTAGCCTAGAGCCTTCTCGATCGAATATTTTCGTTTCTGTCATAATATATAAGATAATAAATGTAATTCGTGCGAAAACTCGTTATAACTTGCTCTATGTTACAAAAGAAGCCATGTTTCTACTTTTAATGGCCATTCCATAGAAATTAATTCAGAAATTTCGACTGAACCTCAGTTAATGGTGCTCTTCTGTATACTTAAATGGATTGATGTAAATTTCGTATTTTTTGATTCATAACTGGAAAAGATTATTTTGGTTAGTATTACGTAAGCAGCTTGGTGAAAGTTTTAGGTACTCTGAAATGTGAGACATTGGTTTTACTTTGCACATGTAACCATTGACAACTAAAGTTTTCAGGCAACAGTGATCTTTGGAAGAACGAGGACTGGTGTTTCAATATTATTAGTGCCATATTGAGTAATACGTTTGTTGCAAAGATCATATTTGCCCGCAATAGATCTTCTCGGCGTAGTTTCTGTGGTATTGTTTGCGTCGCATACATTGTAAACCTTAGATACATCAAACAATTATGTTGGCAATCTTTTTGCCTATGTATGATGTGGTTCTACTTCTATGTTCATGAAACTGTCTTGCCGATATCTCAGATTTGATATTCACGAGCTTGTGAACATTTAAATAGACTAAAGTGCCTTTGTATGCTGCACAGTAGGAGCTGGCCCTCTTGTGTCCTAGGTCTTTTTCTAGGAATTTTCTGAATAATTTTCTTAAGCAGGAAAATGAGCTGGAAATCTTGTCTGTTAGATCACTTCAACAACAATCAGAACTAAAGAAATTGCGTGCAATGGTAAGTAGAGTTTCTTACTGAAGATGTTTAACATATCATTTCTTTGCTTTTGTTGGAAGCCTTTAGGCGACAATTTAATGCAAGATCCTTCCATTGATCCGGGTCCTGGTTGCTAAATGTCCGATCATACATGTGATTTCAACTCTCAAAATGTCAATTGCTCTGCACACAGTTAGTTTACTTGTATTAATTGTGGTAAATTAGCATCTTTGACCTTAGAGAAGGAAAAGATGAGCATAACATTGTGTTTGCTTGTAGCAAGAGGTTGCTTTTTCTTGCAGACGAGGTTGCATCTCTTAAGTTTGCGACACTGTGTGTATTGTCGCAATCTTGAAGCATAAAATGAAATTGTAATTGCTGTGTAGGTATGATGACATCAGTGGTGCATAGTCGACATTTCTGACATTATTTCAACATTGATTTGAAACATGAGAATTTGAGCTTGATACATGATAAAGAGTATTTTCTTGGTATAATCCCTTGCGTTTTTCTAAGTGCACAATATTCATACTGATAAGTGATAACAAGCTCCACCGGAAACAAGTAGACTGGTCAGTTATTTTCACAAATTATGAGTTTGGAAGAATTTTTGTTTTAGAAAAGGAAAAACATAATTACCTAGTCAAAGTTGCAAGTATGCAATTTTTAACTGATCAAATTGTAACTGAAGTTTTTTATTTGGCTTAAAGGGAGAGATCACGTATTACGACATTTCTTGGGAAGCTTTAATAAGGCTAACAAGTTGTACATGTAACGGATGGAAATGTTCTTTTCATTCGTTAAGACATTTTCCAATTCTCTTTCTTCTGTCTTCTTGTGTAATTTTTGCAAGTTGCATTTTAATATTGTGATGAAATTGAAGTACTTATATGTGAGTTGCTTCAATTTTTGGTTTAATTTCGTTTAGAGTTTTCTCACATTTTTTGGCACATACATCCTGTGCACTTACACTTATTGTATGCATGTATTACGCCGGACGTTGTGCCTATGTAATATAAACTTGTGCTTCATCATCGTAGGTTTTTATCCTCATCAGCAGCAATACCTTTTCTTTACTTAATTTTCTTATTATGATGTAGGTTCAAGCTTTAAGAGAAAGTGATCAGGAATTGAAGCTGATTTTAGAGATGTATAACCGTGAATCCACTGAGTCAAGGTAAAAAGGGCATAATGCAATGGATAGCTTCGATAGAACACATCCATATGTAGTTGTATTTTTTCAAGTGACTGATAGTTACTAGTTACTACTTTTCGTTTGCTCACTTATGGCTGGGGAGAAGAGCATGTGACACTGAAACTGCATTTTCGTAACCCAGCTTCAGTATCTCTTTTTATAGAGTCTTATTAAATAAATTCTTTGAACGCAGGGAAGTTACAGAGGCCAGATACCTGGAGTATCAGGCATGGGCTCATGTTCAAAGCCTCAAGTCATCCCTTGATGAGAAGGACTTGGAGCATCGTGTTAAGGAAGCCATTCAATCTGAAGCAACATCACAACAGAGACTAGCTGTTGCTGAAGCTGAGATTGCTGAACTAAGGCAGAAATTAGATGTCTCTGGAAGGTCTGTAAGTTACCAAAGAAAATTTTTTTGCTGCATCCTTTGTATCAATAGGAGAATGAAGAGATTGCATATTGGTAAAAACATTTAGAAGCAACTTTGATATGCTAGGTTTATGCGTTTCTTTTAACACCTGTAAACATTGCGAAGTTCCTTTCCATGATGCTGTATATTGTGTTTGTTTTCAATGACAGGCCTCATCTATAGTTTGGATATTCACATACATCAGCCTCTTATCTCTCACATTAAACATTCAAAGTTTGTTAGTCCTAATATACCTTTTGGCATTTTGTTGTGGAATCAATAAGATATTGAACTCTTTCCGCATATTACTGAAGCTCGAAGGATTCCAAGAGATGTGATAATTGTATCTTCGTTATAGGGACATATGTAAATTGACGGAAATCTTGCAATCCAAACATGAAGAAGGCGAGGTTTACTTATCTGAGATTGAGGTTTGAAATGTTTGGTTTGTCCTTCAAATTTTTGCATTGTCCTATTTGCTCCGTTAACTTGATTATAATATTTTTCAGAGTATTGGGCAAGCTTATGAAGATATGCGAACTCAAAACCAGCACCTCTTGCAGCAAATAACACAGAGGGATGACTATAACATCAAGGTGACCTTTGCTTGTTTTATATTGTTTTTTCCTTTTTTGAAAATATCTTCCTTATTGCTTAATGCCTTCGACCCTCTCCTTTATGGGACTTTTTTGGGTTTTAGAGCAAAGATGTTTAAGCATTGCTTTGCCCATCTGTTCATATTACCTTCACGAACAAGATTAAAGTAAAACATAAAAGTAGATATGCCCATTGTAACTTGGATTTTAAAGATAGGTTTCGTTGAAGTTTGGAATTCCTGAGCATATTTCAAGGACGGATTCATATACGCCCGTAGTGCACATATGAGATCCCTATAAAATTGAAAGCGCAAAAGGGCATTTAATAGAAGGCTAAAAAAGGACATTTACATTTAAGAGAAGCCAAAAACAACGTGTTAAGCAAGATTTGCGTTGCCAAACCGTGTTTCTATGAAACTATGAACTCGAGACAAGCCGAGCTGCCGACCGTGTATGATTAAAATTTTTATTTAATATTTGACATTCTAATATTTAAAAAAAAACAAAGGTAACACTGGTACCGTGTATTAAATATTTGACATTCTAAAAAAACAAACGATGTTTTATTTTTTTACCTCTCTCTTCCGCCCCCCTCACTCATCTTCTCTCTCTTGTCTCTTGGCTCTGTCTCTCTCTCTAGTCTCTATCTTGACTTTTTCTCCCCTTTGCCTTTCTTTTTTTTTCTTTTTTAAAGAATGTGTCGTACCATGCTGGCAAACCTTCAGTGCCGACCGGCATACTTTTCTAGCGATGCCGTCTGAATTCGTGCCGAATTTTTATGGATCCGGCATGTAAAACTATGCTTTTAAGTTTCAACAAAAATTTTGGTCGCTTCAATTCACTCTAGGATAACTCAGTATATTAATTTTGGGATGAGTGAGATAGATCCTTGTCAGATAGATATTACAGATACAATAATATAGTAGTAATGACCTTATGGTCCTTGGCACTTCGAAGGACAATCTGTGCCACATATCTGAATGAAAGTAATAGTTTTCTAAGAATGTCAAAGGAATATCTTGTAAACAGAATTTTGAATATTTGATTTATTACAAATGGAAAATCTTTTCATGAGACCAAAAATTTAATAGGCAATAACGTTTGAGGCTCGTGTATTTCTGAATGTTGGTTTAAAATTGTACGCCGCAACTGCTTCTAAGAAGAGGTTTTTCTCCAATACATAATGCAAAGTGTTTTGTCCAATTGTATGGAGTTAAATAATTAAATGATAAATTGGTATGCAGAATTTTGTAACTCTGAAAAGTGCAATACTTTTGGCAGATTGGTCAAGAATTATGTTATTTATTACACTTCCTTTCTTTCAAAGTCTATATCGTTTATAATGACATTTTTAGTATTTAGGGAAAATAATTATCTTTTGTTTATGGGTCAAAAATAGTTTTTAATTTAGGTCTTACATAATTCTGTCCGTACTTGTTGAGTCAGTTAGTTCATGGTGTTCTTTTATCCTTGGTGGGTCAAAAAGTAGATATTCTAATTAGGTATTTCTAAATAAAGGTATTACTGTGAATCCAATTCACCCCATAGTTGAAGCCAATTCATTTATCGTTTGGCTAGAGAGAGTGTAGAACATGAAAGATTTCGGGATTGTAATCGGTTTCATTGGGTTTAAGACCAGTATCGACGATTTTGGCCATATCGGATCGACGGATCGATATGTGTTGTTATATTAGAAAATGGTTTTGCCTTGTCATAGATATAGAGTAGAAGTTTGAGTGAATGAAGAATTAAAATAGTCTGAGTCCAAACCATCATTCCGTAAAAGCGATGGAACACATTATATGTGTACCTGAAGCAGCCTTTCACAAATACTTCATGCCCATTCCACCTACCTTGATCACTGTGAAACTTGATTATGAATGCTTAAACTCTTCCTAACTGCTATTAATAACTTAACTAAGCCTTTTTTACTTACATTTAAAACTGTAATTACTGCCCTAAACTTCTCTTTGTGTTGCCGCCCCACTTTCACAAGCCTCTGTCCCTCTGGCCAGCGGCAGCGGTGCCGCCAGCCAGACAAGGAAGTCGCTGCCCCTCCGTCATCGAGTTCAACAAGGAAGTTGCTGTTGCCCACGCGCTACCCCTCTATTTGTTCATTCCCTTCTGATTTTGCTTCAATCAAAGACAGATCTTTCCAGCTCTCTTCCTTGAGCTGCAAAAAGCAAATCAAATCGTGAGTGCACAGTAATTTTTAGTTTTCCGTGTACTTGCTAGTCGCAGTAAACGAACCAAGATTGGTCGCGATCGGTTGATCCCCTCTGAACCTGCTGATCCCAGCCGAAACCAGCCAATCCACCATCAAATGTCGTGCTGGCTGAGTGGTTCAGAGCGGTTGTTGTTAAACTGATTGGATCAGGCGAAACTGTGAATCATGGTATAGAAGATCGAACTGACGAACACATGTTTTGATCTAAACGTTGGCAGTGATTCATGTTTCTGTGATCTGATTGAGTAGGAAGAAATTTCAAGGTTAAATTCAAGGCTTTGTACCGTGATGGCTATTAATGTAAAATTTTTGATGATTCGGCGTTTTTCATCACTTCTTTGTGGACAGGCATAAAATGCATGCAATTTCCTGAGAAAATTTTAGCCAGAAAGTTGTCTAATTGTGATTCTCTCTATTTAGCTTGTAATGGAGGGTGTGAAAGGAAGGCAGCTGCAAGATGCTTTTCGCCTTGAAATACAGACTATGGGCAAGAAAATACAAGAAGCCAATTCTCTTATAGATACATCTGGTGTTAAAATTGCAAGATTAGAGGATCAGGTGACTACTTTAGATTTTCATGAGGCGACACATGTTATTATTGTTGGTTTTAAGTTGGCCTCTTTATTCCCACTAGGTAAGGGCGGCTACATGGATCCTTGTATGCCAGCCACGTGTTTTATCTAGAATCATTTCTTCTCTCATGCTAAGTGAAAGTTCAATTGGCCTCTCTGCAGTTGAAAATCTGGTCAGAGCAGGTTTCGAAGTGCAAGGACGATTGTTGGCAGCAGTCTTTTGCCTTGGGAAATGCTCAAAGGAGGCTATCAGATGTTAGGACAGGATCTCAGAACCTTAAACAATCACTGGAAGCAGTAGAAACAAAAGCTGAGAGAAGTCGAACTGATGCTACTGAGCTGTTGATAGAACTTGAGAAGGAGAGGTAAAACTTAATAAATGCATGTCCATATATTTTGTGTCAATAGATTTTGGACTTATTTTGTACTTTGGCATGCAGATTTAGAAAGAAAAGAATCGAGGAGGAACTAGAAGTCCTCGGAAAGAAAGCCGCGAATCTTAGACAGCGAAGTGAACGCTCTGTATTACTGGAACGGCTTCAACAAGAAATTAAGGAATATAGAGGAATGTTGAAATGTGGTATTTGTGAGGATAGGCAAAAAGAGGTAAGCTTTTGGAACTAGTTGATGACTTGTATTCTTTTGGTGTCTCCACGAAATTGTAGTCGACTCGATGGACCATCGCCTCGTTGCTGACTTCAGATGCTTAGGGCTGAGCATCCCGAACCGACCGACCCGTAATTTTGATTGCTGACCCGAACCGAACTACATTAGACCTGAACCGACCCGAATTAGGTTTCAACCCGAACCGAAAAATTTTGGGTCAATTCGGGTCGGTTCGGGTTGATCCGAATACCATCTAAGCATTTTTGTTTGAAATTAGTTCTGATTAGGGTCAAATTCGGTTGGACCCGAATATCAGCACATGATTTTTTGTTTAAATAGAAAGAAATAGCAATACATAAAACTA
Source organism: Xerophyta viscosa (assembly GCA_002076135.1). NCBI lineage: Eukaryota > Viridiplantae > Streptophyta > Magnoliopsida > Pandanales > Velloziaceae > Xerophyta > Xerophyta viscosa. Next base: position 1,500,563 of record MJHO01000036.1, on the reverse strand, counting down.
TCTATAGTAATTCATAACTCAACAACCTAAACAATAATTTGGTAAACATTACAATATTACAAGTCTAATATCCAACTCCAACTATCAAACATTACAACATCACAATGTTTATCAAACTCCATTCCTGGAAGCTACACCACAATTCTCTAAGTATATAGTAGTACTTCTGTTCATGCTGTTATTGAAAAAGATGTTTTAATCTTGGACACATGTCTGCAGCAGGGAACATCTTGCCTAATATTCAGTTCCAATACAAATTTGGAAGCGTTTTAAAAAACAAATCAGACATTCAAAGATCATAATATTAATGAATGAAATGGATAGAAACACTTACATGATGATAACAGAGAAGAGATCTGTTCTAAAATAGATGAGATTGATCGACAACTCACGGTGGAGACTATGCTTTGCAATCCAGTAGAGATCTGGTTCTAAGAAGGAAAAATTAATCACATTCACGACTTCACCGTGAGTCAAAAAAATCAGAGCTAATAAATATAAATATAGGAGGAAGACGAAGAACGAGATGCGAAAGAGAATCGCTCACGTACCCATGAAACCGATGTATGGCGGCGCCAGTGCAGGGAGGAGACGTATTGGTGGACGAGGGTGCTGTCTCGCGTGGGGCATATCGTGGCGGCCGCACCGCGGGGGGGGGGGGGGGTGGTGTTATATTGCGGCGGAGAGATAAATCGGTGGGTTGCAATCTCAGGCCAGGAGCTCACAGTGATGGATGGATCATGGCGCGGGAGGGATGGGGGAAATTTGTGTGTGTGTTGGGTTTTTTGGCGCGGGGGGGGGGGGGGGGGGGCAATGCCTCGGCGGCTGGTGAGTGGTGCGAATTGTTAAAAATCCGACCCGAACTGAACCCTAATTTTTGGCTTCGTTCGGGTAATGCTCAGCCCTGCAGATGCTAAACGAGGTGATTGTGATATTCATGCTGACTATAATAGTTTATTAAAACGGATTTTGACATTGATCGCATCTAGCTATAGTTCAGGTTCAGATTTAATTGAGTTGAGCATCTGAAGGTGGGAAATATAGTTCCACTTTGTTTTCGTAGGCATATTGGTGTGAAGGACAGATGTTTCCTTATTATGGCTTTAGTATTTCCTCTAAAAAGGGGTCATGTTCTTCTGTATAGGGTTGCAATTCTCATTAGCCAATATGTTTTGATTTGTTGATGTCCAATTTATTATATATATTACAGAATACATGACAGTCTTCTTTTGGCAAAAGTTTGTTTTTAACCCCTGAACTTTGTATATGGGTTTCCTAACCCCAAAGTTCTTTTTATGATAACCTTCAAGTTACAAAAAGGAATCTCCATTACTCTGCAGGTAGATCTCACCATTAAATATTGATGTGGCAATGTAGGAAAGAAAAGAATATAATCTAATTGAAATATAAAATTTGCCACACCATTGTTGTCATTATATTTTGTTTATTTATTTTTTACTTTCCATTATTGCAACGTTAGAATTTAACCGTAGAGTTTGACACCTGGGTTCTGGAGATTCTTTTTTGCGACTTGAGAGTATCTAGGAAATTTAAAATTTAGGGTTTGAAGGTCCATTTATATAGTGTTAAAAAAGACTTGCTTTTTACTTTCTTGGTCCTAGTTTGTTTTACATGGAAATATATTTAAACTCATAATAATAAGGTAGAAACCAATTTTAGTGTCTGAATGATCTGACAGCATAGAATAGGAAAAGAATTGGTTAATGAGGGAGTGCTGACTTCATAATAAGTGTGAAGAATTGTAGGAAGTCAAAGTTTCTTAAGTTTGGATAAATTTAATTTCAAGCAACTAAAGTTGTTAAAACTTTTGCTTACTTGGTTAGGAACTCTCACTTATTCTCGTCTCACCAGCAAAAAAATGTTAAGTAAATGTTGGAATGAGTTTTGGAAGTTTTGGAAGTGTCTGTAAGTGACTTTCGGTCTATTTTGTGTGAACTAAACAGCCTTAGGAGTCGAATGGTTAGATATATAGCTAGCACTTAAACATGACTTTTTAGTTGTCAAGGCTATTGGAAAACTATCCAGATACAGCTCCCAAACAAATTGACATCACCGTTTTATGAGCAAACTTTCATAATGTTTGCCTGTTGTTTTTGTTATTAATATTATCCTGATTCTTTTTTTATGATGTTATTGATGGGGCACAGGTGGTTATTGCAAAATGTTACCATCTTTTCTGTAGCCAGTGTGTCCAGAAATCTTCAGAAAGCCGTCACCGGAAGTGTCCTGCATGTGGTGCTAGTTTCGGACCGAACGATGTCAAGCCTATCTACATATGAACAAAAGTGATTACCATTAGAATCTTGCTGATTCAGGTTATTGCTTCACGCAAATCTTTTCTTTTGCTTGGTGATTACCCTGCGCCATTGTTGAGCACTTCGTGTAACATAGCCTGGTAGCAGATTAGATTGGCACCGTCCGCATGCATTTCAGATGAATTTTTAAGGACGTCACAGGCCTCTGTAAATTCTATTAACCTGGGCAGTGAATCGCTTCGTAGCAAGGACCCCCTCCTTGTTTCATTGCGTGGAGATGTAATAGTGAGGCAGCCTAAGCAGTGTAAGATTCTGTCTTGTGATGTTTGTACTTTGTAGTGGATAAGATAATTCTTAAGATTCACTGATCGGTCTGTCGCTTCTGTACATTTATTCGCAAGATGATTTGTTAAAATGAAGGTGTAATCCCTTTTCACATTCGGTTCTTTTATAGGTGAAATCAAAGAATTGGTGATATGCAGTTACATATGACTGCCCATCTGGTTTTGACTGTTCATTCACGATGGTTGTTAATAAATGGCAATTGTGGAATTATATTTTATTATGATGACACGTGGAAGTTGATTTTTTATGGCTGTATTCATTGTAGTATCATCTATTGGTAAAAGGCACTTTTGTCTATCCATCTAAAGCTTACATTTACAACCATATCCAATCTGGTGGTGTTTGGCATGGACCATTGTTTGAATAAAGGGGTATTTCACGACAATCTAATTATTGCGGAGACATGAACGTGACTTGGCATTTGGGATGACACTAACGAGCTCTTAAAAGGACTTGTTTTTCTTTTCTGGTCTTTTTGACCAATTATAAAACACTAGTATCTCTCCTTCTAGTCTGCTTTAAATAGAAAGTCATCTTTTAAAAAATTGTGATGGTCTTGATATAATTGAGCCACATGTAGTGTGTCACGATATGTAGCACATATTTTCATATATTGTGTATAGTGTTGATTATATAAGAGGGTTTGATGGTTCTGATGAATGGCAATGTGCCCATTAATTCATTGCTTGATAGTGTATGAAATGTGTGATGTATAATATATGTAGAGTGGTGGTTAGGTGGACTTCAAATATACTGTTTCAAATCTCCATTTTATTATCTACATTTTATTTATTTTTTTATTATTTTGATGAATGTGGGTATTATATTTTTTTTTAGTTTTTTAATATTATTCATAAAAAGTATGGCAAATACATCAAAGATTGTGACAGAAAATGAGACAGATTGAGGCTAAAGATTGTCGGTTTAGGAAGATTTGAATGATAGATGGTGGGACATTAGCTTGGAAGGAAACAAGGAGGGACTGTATTCATTCTCAAGTCATTGCCTGGGCATCACGGGTGGATAATATAATTATAGTAATAAATAAAAACAATAACAACAAACAATAATAGTAACAAAAACAGCCAATGTATCGTAGAGTTATTGCAACATCTCATTCCGGGAAAAAAAAAGTAAAATCACAGAACTAGTTTAACACAAACAGTGCGATTCAAATCACGTATACCTAATTCATATGGAAGCATCAGAACCAGCAGCCTCGTTGGGCTTGCCGACGACGAAGGATCCACGTCCATGTGTATAACTCCCGGCGTTGACCTGGTCGCAACCATCTACGGTTGCATAGAGCTGATACGGCGGCGCGTCGGTGGAGAGCCATTGTTGGACGTAGAACAGCGACTGCGAGCAGCGGACGTGGGGCCCTGTCGAGGTGACCTCCACATAGTCGCAAAACCAACCATGGTGCCCGCCACTGCCATCGGACGTGATGTTAAGGCTGCATATCGGCACCGTCAGGTCGCACGGCGCGCGGCCGCTGAAGATGTCAACCGCGCCGCGCTCGAAGTAGTCGTGGAAATCGCCCATCAGACCGCCCCACTTGACTAGATCCTTAATGAACACGCGGTTGCCGGAGGCGTCGCCGAGGGTGAGGCCGATTCGGGCGTCCGTGCCGCCCTTGATGATCGATCCCGTGCGCACGTACACCGTGTACACGCACTCGTTATCATCGTCGCTCTGAGTTGCACATTGTGTTAATATATATATGAGAAGCGGTGATAGTAACGTAGAAATTTAATAGATAATTAGAAGGTAAGGAACAGGAGGAGAACATTGATAGGACTTACGGCAGAGACGGCGGCGAGAAAAGGGAGGATGACGGCGGCGAGGAGGAGGAGGATCACTGGGGCGCGAGGGGACTCCATTTTGGTGCTTCAGAGATATGATCTGATCTGTATTTCTCTTATTTGAGACTGGGAACTGAATTGAGATGAGATCTGCGATAGTCACTCCATGAATGCCAAGTTGAGCTTGCAAGCGCATGTCATGGATGCATGGGATAGCACCCATATCACCCATGTTATGTTCAGACCAAACGATCCTGTCTGCATATTAGTATTTCTTTTCCCTTTTCCTTCTATTATCAAAGGAAACTTGGGCATGTGACGGCTTCTATAGATAATTGACATGAGATCGGTCCACATAAGAGTTTTAATAAAATTTTAAGATTTTGTTGTATCGCATATGTTTATTGTCTTTGTAATAGTTTTGGCAATAAACCTTTTTATAGAAAGTGTTACGACACGTTCCGTCTTTCTTTTCTTCGTGGCAAGAAGCGTACCTGCTGTGAAGAAATATAGTAAAACAGTAAAATTTATTATCTTACCATCAAAAAGTTGTAGGCTTGAAGCGTAAAATTTATATCATATAAAAATAGAATATTGTGAGCCAAAATTTTATCTATTTTTCTGGGAGTTTATTCCTACACTTATGAGAGCACTGTAGGTATCCAATAGCCATTATTTTTTTTCAAGAAGCACGCTAGCTGTGCGGCTTATGTGGCTTCATTGTTTTTACACTTGATAAGGTAGATAATTAATCAAAAGTGTTTTTCAATTCGTCCCAACAGTATGCGAATATGGTGCATATCTTTTTAAAATTTGAGGTTCTTAAATTTATTTATCCTATCTTTGATCTTTTTAAAACATCTTGTTGATTGTTAAAATATTTTGAATTAATTACGTTGTGTAGTTTGTTTTTGTAACAATTTTAAAAATTTTAATTTTTTAAAAAGTAGTTAAATATAATTTAAACCCTTAAACCCATAATTTAATGAATAAAAGCAGTAAACATTAAAAGTAGGGATAATTACATATCAGCCCCCCATTTTGAATTCTTTGGACAGATCAACCCCTCTGTTTAAAAAATAGACAGATCAGCCCCTCCGTTACTGTTTCGGATTTTTTCCGGACAAAAATGTTCTCGTTTCGCCGAGACCGAAACCACCTATTTAGAAGCATTTTTTGGAAAAAATTTGAACATGAAAGTTGTAGGTCTCGTCGAGATCTACAACTTTTATGTTCAAAATATTTCCAAAAAATATTTTTAGATAGGTGTTTTCGGCGTACAAACTGTTTTAGCTATTTTGGATCGAGCTGGTTACATTTCGGACCTAAAAAACATATATTTTAAAGTATTTTTTGGAAAAATGTTCAACATGAAAGTTAGAGATCTTGACAAGCTCTACAACTTTTATGTTCAAACTTTTTTCAAAAAATACTTTTAGATAGATATTTTTGATATCCGAACTGTTAACGAGTATAGAATATTTTTGTCCGAAAAAAGTTCAAACAGTGTTTGAAGGGTTAATTTGACAGATTTTTAAAATGGGGGCTGATCTGATCTTTTGAAATTTTTGGGGGCTGATATGGTATAATCCCTTAAAAGTATCGAAGACCCCGACGCCCCCGCATCGCCGCTTTTTTCTCTTTTGTAGTTCGGATACCTCGCCGACGGCCGGTTAACTTCAGCAGTCAGCATAGATGCTGGCGGCGATTCCTCCATCTCTATCCCTCCAGCATTCTCTTCCTTCCAACTCTCTCCCATTATGTAACCCGATTCTCGTAAACGCCAAGCCAACTCGTATTCGTTCTGTCCGATCAACCCATCCAACATCCCAAAACACCACCATCTCCCCGCCAGTGGCTGCGAGTCATGCACCGAAGCTCAGTGATGCGCAAGTTCGCGTCGAAATTCTCTCCGAGGCGCTACCCTACATCCAACGATTCCGCGGCAAAACGATCGTGGTTAAGTACGGTGGCGCAGCTATGACCTCTACCGATCTGCAGCAGTCGGTGATCATGGACCTCGTACTACTCTCCTGCGTTGGAATCAATCCCGTGCTAGTCCACGGCGGCGGGCCGGAGATCAACGCGCGGCTGCGCAGCCTCGGAATCGAGCCAGTTTTTCGCGACGGCCTACGTGTCACCGATGGGCCGACCATGGAGGTTGTCCAGATGGTCCTCTGTGGATTCGTCAACAAAAATCTAGTCACTAAAATCAGTCTCGCCGGCGCTAGAGCCTGTGGCCTCTGCGGCGCCGACAAGAACCTTGTCACGGCCCGCCCCTCCAGCGATGCGGCCATGCTCGGATTCGTCGGTGAAGTCGCTCACGTCGACCCTTCAGCCCTCCGCTCAGACATTGCGGGCGGCTGTATCCCTGTGATTGCCTCCGTGGCCCCCGACGAAAACAACCAGATGTATAATGTGAATGCTGATACCTTTGCGGGGGAAATTGCGGCTGCGCTAGGCGCTGAAAAATTGATTTTGCTCACTGATGTCCCTGGGATTCTTGAAGATCGTAATGATGCTAGAACTTTAATTAAAGAGATTGATATTGCTGGAATCATTAAGATGATTGATGAAGGAAAAGTTGCTGGAGGGATGATACCGAAGGTCAATTGCTGTAAGAGAGCACTTGCGCAGGGAGTTAAGACAGCCAGCATTATTGATGGAAGGGTTTCACATTCGCTCCTTCTAGAGATTCTTACTGATGAAGGAGTTGGAACGATGATTACTGGTTAGTCTTTGTACGCGGCTTGCCTAGGTTTGTCATGCTATGAGCTCTAATATCGTTTTGTACTTTGATGTGTTAGTTTTGGTGCTTTGTATGCTTAATGAGTTTCAAAATTAGTTATATCGACTGTGGTTCGAGTATTACATCTTAATAGATATTCCTTTTTTGCAGTTTCATAGTTTGTTCTAGCAGCTTCAGATCTTACTTTATGTCATTTCATGCTATGTGGTTTCTGGTGTTTGCTGCTTGTTCAAGTCTTTTAGCTTCACTGTGATACTTCCGAGCAAGTTATTGGTTCATTAGTACATTATTAATTAATGTGAAACATAATTTGCACAATCCAAATGGTATCTTAATGCAGTAATGACAAAAGGATTAGCCTTGGTGAATTATTTATGATATTGAGGTTGTTGCAGTTTAAGATATACTTATTTGCCAATGAGTTAACTGATAATCTTGACATCCGAAGCACAAAGCTCTGCCTCCTGGTGTACACCTTACTTCTCAATTCTGAGCTGAAAACATGTTAACATAGCCACACCGCAAATGCAAACAAAGTTTCGAGATGGGAACCTGTAAGTGTAAATGATATTAAGAGAAAAGGAGTTGGAACATATTACGTAATTCGGGGGCTAAAGGTAGCTGCAGGTGTCTCTTTTTATCCTACCTTTCTGTTCGGTGTGTGTTTCTTATTTTCTTCCTATTCTTCTTGCGGTAATTCAATTGATGTTTTCTTATGATGCATAAGGCTTGGTGTAATTTCCTTGGATACACTATATATGACTGGTTAATGTCCATGCAATGTGGGTTCCTCATTATGGGACCATTTTTAGAGCAGAAAACTTGAATGCATAGTGGACTGCTTCATATAATTGTGTGGATCAAGTTGAATATAGCTCCTGAGTTCTGTATTGCAATTTAGGTTAATTGGCTTAGCACAAGGAACCTAATTTATAGATGAAAGCTCGAAGTCGTAGGTAATTTGTGAAGTAGCTGTTAGAATGTAGGTGGGATTTATAGACATTGAGGCGCAACATAACACCGACACGGTGGCACGGCAATTCTAAAAGAACTTGGACTCTAGGACACAGATGTTTTTTATACTAAACACTTATTTAATGTTAGCATGCAACCATAATGGTCATATGATCAAGTGTTTTGATATAGGACACATGCTTACATTACTAAACAAACAGCTGTTTGTAAGAAGTTCATTGCGGACATGTAAAGTAGTCATGGAGTGTGGTACAGTACATGTTTTTCTGTGCCGGGCGGCACGTGCATGTTCCGGCCGTTGTCGGCACGGCACGAACCGGCATGGCATGTATAAAAAATTAATTTTTTATTTTTATTTTTATTTTTTAAAAATAATAAATAAATATATATCGGTACGGTCAGCACGTACCGAGATCTGAGTTTACTGAAATTCGGCTCGGCTCGACACGGAAAACCTTGGTACAGTATACACGGCGACACCCATGTCCGACATGGGTCCAAGGTATGTCTTAGGAATTGTCGGGACTGTCAGACACGAAATACCTTATGATAAATGTCTGTGCGTCATGGTTTCTTTTTTTTTCCCCTCAAAATCATCTCTTCATTGTTACTTGTAGCATGTTAATGTTTTAGAGCATCTGATGATACAGAAGTAAGCCGATATACCTATCCAGCTGTCTAAATCCCTGTCCCAAACTGAATTTTAGTTCAGACTTTAAGGTGATTAGTTCAGTTGGAAACGGTCCGATGCTTGAATTTTACAAACTTGTCTTAGTTTATTCTGAGCTCAGTGATTCTTTTGAACATCATGTCTAAGAGCTTCATTCTAAGCCCGTTTCGATCTTGGGGCTTTTGTATTTGTTGACAATGTTCGAGAAAGATGAATGTTTGTGTTTTTCTTAATTTAACCTTTTTCTACTTTCTTCATGTTACTGGCTCTTTCTGTTGATTATGACTGATTAAGTGTTCCAAAAATTACAAGTCATCTGCATATTTTATATAGTGAGAGTTCAGTAGTTCCAGGGATATCCTAGAAAAAAATGGCTGAATTTACATTGGTTGACTTCTTAAACCTTCTCTGAGTGTATGTTTTAATCAGGCGTTATACAAACATGATCAATAATCTATATCAGCTTTTTTATCTTTGTTGGGATATTTGCCCTTTTTATGCCCCTTTCTTTCCTAATTTGAAATGTCAAATAAAATTTGTTCGAGGCAAATGGTCTCAAATGCTTACAACAGCGACCCACCCTACTAACTTTGTCGCCCAACGGCCCAAGTCTGCGATCTTTCTCCTGTATAAGAGATGGACTGATCGCGACATAATATTAATAATAATAAACACTAAAATTAATATAATAATAATAATAGTAATGGCCGCAGCGTCCGTGGCCAGCGTGTCCAATTCACGTTTCAATATTTTTTAATAATAATAAAAAAAAAAAAATAGTGATGTGAAAACGAGCCAAGCTGCGGTTCGAACTTATTTAACCTCTGCTCAAGAGTTACCGAGTTCGAACTGGGTTCGAGTACAGATTCAAGCAGAGTAATTAACAAGCTCAGTCTAAGTATTATATTACTCGGCTTGTTGGACTCGCAAGTTTAAATAAAATTTTTTATTTTATTTAAATATTTTTATTAAAATACAATTATTTAAACGAGTTTGAACTCAACTCGTTGGCCTAATTCATGTAAGCGAGTCGAGCCGGTCGGCTCAATTGACACTATCGAGCCGAACTCCAGTCAAGTTCGAGCTTGAAATTTTTCGAATCGAGTTCGAGCTCAATCTTTGAAACTTGTTGAGCTAAGGCTCAAATTAAACCAATTGAGCCGAACTTGAATTTAGCAGTACTCTGACTCGAACTCCGCTCATTTCACCCTAATGACCTTTGATACGCGGGGGGATCAGGAGGGACGGAGTGAAAAGTAACGAGCAAAGGCCCAAATGGAAGGTAGGAACCTACTTCGCTAGATTCTTGCCTAATGAGCTTTCCAGATGTGTTGTCATGTAGTGTAATATAGATCCCTGCACTAAGGATGGCTCAAAATTAAAAGGAGAATGAATCATGCATCGTGTAAGTTGCCTCCCTCTTGTTTGTCATGTACCCGGCAGCATCAACCGAACATTCTTCTATGGCATCAATCACATACACCCCTCCTCTCATTTCTTTATATATTTTATTGTTATGTAGACTTTTAAAAAAAAAAAATGGAGAATTGCGTTTCAGCCCCCCTAATTTTGGGGTCGCGCGTTTCAGCCCCCCTAATTTTGGGGTCGCGCGTTTCAGCCCCCCGAAACGCCACGTGGCGGCACGCGCGCGCCGCCACGTCGACGGGAAAACGCGTTTCGGGGGGCTGAAACGTCAATTTTGGGAAACGGGGGGCTGAAACGCAATTCTCCCAAAAAAAAACTGGGGCATTGCTTACGTAGATTTTTTAATAAGAAAATTTTCATTTGCACTCTAATGTAGGCGGTGTTTAGTTGTAGCTTGTTGAATAGATATAGTAAAGATAAAATTTTATTGTTGATCTTCCAATTTTACTAAATTTAGCTTTTATAATTCCGAACTTTAGAATATTGACTTAATAATCCTCAACTTTTGAAAAAATTATCCGCTAATCTCGCCATTCTACCATTTGTACAATTCGAACAGATGATATGGCCATTATTTATTATATACAGTTAGCATCTCTAGGATAAGTGATTGTCACGGTAGCAGTTACAGAACTAAATTAAGATATAAGTTACAAGCTGCAACAAAGCAAAATTTTAAATTACTAGCTGAATTTGGTAAATTAGATTGTTCAATATGGCAACTTAAATTCGATATTATTTGTTCTTTTCATTATAACTGATATATATATATTTCTTTAAATAATGAGGTAAAACTCCCATATACTCTGTTATAGTTGAAAGTAGATTTTGCAGGATTTTTTTTTTCCAATGTGTCAGAAATATTTTAACTAACTTGATAAATTTTCCAATCTACCTTGGTAGAATAAATAAAAAATTTCAATTATCAAGAGGTGCAAAGAAAATAAATAAATAAATAAAGGGTACTCCACTGATGCACTAACTTACCAAAAGTATCTATCCTGCCCACATTGTGCTTTTCTGCCACCATTTTTAGGTATATGAAAAGCTGATATTTATCTTCTATCTTGAACCCTTTTCTTTTGTAATATATTAACTAAAAGCATACGGGCGTCAAGTCTCCAACCTTTCACTCCGCATTAGTATCTCATAATATCTAAACCTTATTTTCAGGTTTTTGAAAATGGCAAATATTTGTGTTATTGATTTTCTTTGTTTTCTCAAAAATAAACCTCTTTGCTCCAAAAAGGGGGAAATATACAAACTCTTCGCCATTGAAAGTGGTACACAATTTCCAGTTTGACTCCCAAACACCCCAGACGTGGAACTTATCATTTTTTGACGCCTTTCTTTTTCCGACTTCTGTATACCTTCACGTAGTGATGATGGCAAGAATATATATATATATATATATATATATAGTCTCCAGAGCAGTACTAATTATTTTTTTATGACCGGACTTTTAAATAAAAAATCGAACCAGTTAATAAAAATTTATAATATGAAAACCATTTAGTTAGCAAAATTTAAGTTATTTTAATTATTTTTTTCATATCATATAATATGGCTAAAACAAAATGTCTCATAATTATTTTAAAACAAATTTTAAAATTTAATAAATTTGGACGGTATAGATAAAAAAAAATGTAGTTTAGTTTGAAGCCTACACTTATTCTATAGCATAGACAACCTCTTATTGTTAAATATTATATTTAGCTGTTCCAAACTCAAATTTATCTCTTGAGTTTGAGAGAAAGTATTAGATATAACATATATTTGTATGATAAGAAATTATTAATATTTTAATTAGAAAATTTTTATTTTTAATCATATATATTATTTATAGATAGTTATATAATATAATCTAATTATAGTATAATAAAGATGTATTATTTTTTACAGAAGTTATTATTAATAAGGAAATCCTACAATTTTTGTTTGGGTAGAAACCTACAAGTATTTTGAAATGGTTAATTTGTTTTCTGTCGCTCCTTTTCAAACTTTTTCCACTTTAGCCCATTAACTTTTCAATATTCACTTTTAGCATCTCTCTCGTAATTCGAGCCAATTTATTGTGACCACCCTAACAGCATTATTTGTAGAAATTTTTAAATAAAAATTATTTATTTTGACGAATTTATAATCTTTATATTAATTTTTTTTTAAAAATATTTATAACTAGATATTTTGAAACTGAAGTATTAACGGATTTTAAATCCGATCCGTTAGCTCGCTGAAATTTTAACGTCTCAAAATACATATTTAAAAGTATTTTTTTTGGGTAAAATTATTAAATATAAATATTATATATATTATTAAAATCTATAATTTTAATTTTAATTTTTTTCTAAAATATACTAATACTGTGTAAAAAATGCAGTGGCATGGAAGTCAATGAGGAGCTCCACCTTACAGGATGGATACCTTGGCAACCTTTGTACAAGTATAACTAATAAAATTATAAATATTCAAACGTCAATTCTGTAATTAATTCAATAATCATGTCGGAAATTCCTAAATGGAAACCCTCTTATTGATTCCTCTCTCCCTAAAACCTTCGATTCCCCCGCCAAAACATCCAAAACAACACCAAAGCAAAGCAATGCAGGCCCTTTCCTACTACCGTTTCTCCTCCGCCGTCTCTCCACCTCCACCGCCGCCGGCGAATAACCACCACTCAACCAACCTTCCTCTGCGCCACCACCATCCCCCTTTCCTCTCCGCGGCCGTCTCCTACACCGCCGCAACTCCCCTCTGTCCTCATAGCGCAGGAGCTGATGATCTAACCCCTACCGACACCGCCGTAGCGGCCTTCCGCGACTATCAAGCTCTCTTCACATCACAGAGATCTGAAGCTGTTAATCCAATTGTTCTCAAACTCGCTGAAGGTTCTCTTCCTGCGGACTTCCCGTGCGGCACGTACTATCTCACCGGCCCTGGGATTTTCGAAGATGATCACGGCTCGGTTGTCCACCCGCTCGACGGACACGGCTACCTACGCGCGTTTGAGTTCGTTGGTCATGGCGAAGTCAAGTACCGCGCGCGGTACATTGAGACGGCGGCTAAGAAGGAGGAGAACAATAAGAAAGAGAGTTTAAACACGTGGAGATTTACGCACCGAGGGCCGTTCTCCGTTCTGCGAGGTGGGAAGAAGGTAGGGAACGTGAAGGTGATGAAAAACGTGGCAAATACGAGCGTAGTGGAGTGGGGGGGAAGGTTGCTGTGTTTGTGGGAAGGCGGAGAGCCGTACGAAGTTGATCCCGAGACGCTCGACACCGTCGGTGCTGTGGATATCGTCGGCGGCTGCGGCGGCAATGAGCGTGGAGAAGCGCCAAGCTTGGCGGAGGCAGTGCGGGACTTTGGAGTTAACGTCGCCGCAATGTTTCTGAAGCCGGTGCTTCGAGGTACGGTAATTAACACCGCCGTGTTGTTACAGCTCTCCAACTAGGTGCTTCGAGGTACGGTAATTAACACCGCCGTGTTGTTACAGCTCTCCAACTACGTACTTGATAGGCCAGAAGATCCTCGGCACCCGCATCCTATTCAACATTCCGCATATTAATATTTAAAATAATATTATATATTTTATAAAAAAAATTTAATATAAAATTTATAAATTAAAAGTTCCATAATATCTATATAAAAATATTTTTTTAAAAAAAAATTAAATAAAAAATTATTAACTTTTCAAAATATATATATATATATATATATTTTAAGTGTCGGTGTATATAAAGCTTCGGGTGCAAAGAATTCTCATCCCATCCGTAGAGCCTAATCAAAGTTGGAAGACTTGCGTAACAACCATTGTTAAAACTTTATTAAGTAATAAATTATTATTTTTTAATCTTTAAAATATATATTCAAAAATATTTTAAATATAAAAATTATAAATTATATCAAAATTTTTTGAATTATTTTTTTTTTTTAAATAATCTTAAATAAATGTTTTGAAATTTTAAAATTTTAAAATTTTAGAGGATTAACAAATTGAATTTAAATTATGTTTATTTTTCGTTATGTATGTTAGTATATATCTTTTAACAACTATTTATATATTATTGATGTAATGAGAAATAAAATATTTTCTTCATCTACTACGATAATAGTATTAAGTAAATTTTATCTTGCTCATAAGTTTATCGAGTCAAACATGATTGTCACTCTGCTTATTTAGTCTGAGTTCGAGTGGAACTTTTAGTGAGTCGAGCTCGAGATGTTTATGAGCGGCCCAGAGTTTTAGTTAGAAAAACAACATTTTTTACCTGTTAAGAAAAGCAGGTTACAATCTCTGGATATCAACCATATTTTCTGGATTTATGCGAACTTAACCTATAAACTATAGAAAAGAATCTCTAGAATAAGCTAGAATTATCTCCATTGTATGTTTTAACATATTGATCTTACAGTCAATTACTCGCAGTGGAAATCATGTCTACCTCGTATTTGTTGAAATTTTTTAGTGTTCCAATTGGGAGGTAAAAGCATTTCTAAATGTTCATTTTTAATATTCAAGTATTAACTGCGGATTGATTATTTACTCCTCCTGGTGCAATTATCCAGGAGTGTTTAATATGCCACGAAAAAGACTGCTGTCTCACTACAAGATCGATATCAAGAGGAACAGGCTCATAGTAGTCTCTTGCAACTCAGAAGATATGCTCCTTCCTCGTTCTAACTTCACATTCTACGGTATCTCTTATTTATATTTATAATATTTATATTTTATTTTTGTTTTATAAAGAAGATGGTATAATATCCACTTTAATTGCATTTATTGACTAAGAAAAAGATCATAAACATAAATTGTATTATTTCGACCTTTTCCTTTCTCTCTCGTTGCAATGAAATACAGAGTACGACAGCAATTTCAAGCTGCAACACAAGAGAGAATATGTTGTTCCCGACCACCTTATGATACATGACTGGGCTTTCACCGACGGGTCCTACATCATCTTCGCCAATCGAATCAAGCTTAATATACCTGGTACAGACACTATCAATCTTAATGTTTAGTCAAGTTTGTGTTTTCTCGTAGAGTTCTAGAAAAATGATGAAGCCAATTTCACCAAAAAAAAAAAAAAAAAAAAAAAAAAAACCACATATAGGATACCAAGTCCAAATGCATTTAACAAATATCAGAAACAGCAGTACTCCAAACCACCAATGCTTGGCTGATCTTTAACATACTAGTTCATCCATGTCACTTCTTTGAATGCAAAAATATCGCGGATAAAGCTCTTGCTTCAAATGCATGTAAATTTTCCAGCACTTTCAACTTGTTGCAATTGACAGGATCATTGCAAGCAGTATCGGGCTGGTCGCCAATGATTTCAGCACTCTCAGTGAATCCTAGCCAGCCAAACACACCTATCTACATACTCCCTCGGTTTTCTCCAGGACGAGAGCACGATTGGAAAACGCCTGTTCGGGTTCCTACGCAGTTGTGGGTGTTGCATACCAGCAACGCATTTGAAGAAAGGCACGCAAACGGCCAACTAGAGATCCAAGTACAAGCATCAGCGTGCTCCTATCTGTGGTTCCATTTTCACAGAATGTTCGGTAACGTGATAAAATTTTTTTTTTTAAAATAAATAAATAAATTAGAAAGCACACTATAAGTCATCTCATAACTTTAATATGATGGATATTTTCAGGGTATGATTGGCGACACAGCATGTTAGACCCTTCTTTCATGAATCCTGAAGATGGAAGAGAGGCTTTATTACCTCATCTGATCAAGGTATTTTCATCCTCTAGATTCGACATTGACAGATATGGACTAATGCAGCTAAAGCAAACTGAACAATGCATACGCGAGATTGTCCATTTTAAGTTTATATGTGATAAGTATTACTTTTAGTTTTTAGACATATCAAAACTTATGCAAGAAAACGAATATCCTTATGGAGACATTTGCAAGTAAAGGCAAGAAGCGTATTTCTCTATCAACAAGAGAAAAAGGTTAAGGGAGCGCAGTTGGGACGACTGGCATGGGACGGGGCTCAGTAACCCCGACTTGCTACGTTCAAATTCCCACTAAATCATGGGAGGTTGTTGGGATAATATACAACTTCCTCACTAGTCGCACAAGCCCCACGTGCGACAGGTCTACGCTATAGTATGTTGCTTATTATGGCTCGAGCAAGGTTTCTAGAGGGTCCATGCCTTAATTCTAGAGGTCTACCTCCCCTCCTCTCAAAAAAAGGCTTACAAATAAATTTAATCTCTCTCTTGCAAACAAAGATGAGAAAGTGTAGTGTTCCGACTGTTTTGTCACCGTATAAGATCTCAAACATACATGGTTCTAAACAACCTTAAAACACTACCATATTGATCTTTTTTTTTTTTCAATTTTCCGAATGAAACAGGTGACAATAAAAATGGATACAAAAAGAAAATATACTCAATGCTCTGTTACGCAACTAGGGAGACAGTGGAAGAAGCCTGCAGATTTTCCAACAGTAAATCCAAATTTTGCCTGCCAAAGAAACTCGTACGTGTATGCAGGAACATCAACAGGTTCATGCCGATTTTTGCCACATTTTCCATTTGACAGCGTGATAAAGTACGACAGCATCAGTGGATCAGTGGCGTTGTGGTCAGCAGGAAGAAGAAGTTTCATTGGAGAGCCTATATTTATTCCCAAAGGTATTGATGAAGATGAAGGCTACATTCTGGTGATTGAGGTAAGATGATAGATGAGATTTAATCCATCTTTGCCTATCTTGTTAACTATCAAACGACTGTTACAAATTTCAATCCTTTTTCCTTCATTTGGAGCAGTATGCAGTCTCAAAACAGAGATGTTTTCTGGTAGTACTGGATGCAAACAGGATCGGAGAAGATGCACTGGTGGCGAAGTTTGAAGTCCCAAGACGTCTAACTTTTCCACTTGGTTTCCATGGATTTTGGTCCAGTAAGTAACCAGTGTGCAACCTCAGCCCGCATGTTATCTTAAGCAGAAATTCTATTGTTCAGGGATCGGTGATCCTAATGTAACTAGAATCACATGTGCATTTAAAATGTATACCACACATATCCGAGGTATAGCATATGACTAATTATATCAGGAGTGTGAACCAATTGCTTTCCACCTATGTGCTTATATTTTTCTTATGCTTAAAATCGTCCCAATTTTTTTGACGTCGACTTCTGAGAAAAATTTTTTTTTTAAAAAATTCTCAAAATAACTCCTGAGAACTTTTTCTCAATGCAAACCTAGCAAGACGAAGTGCTGAATAATAGGAACGATGAACGACATCGTGTGAGTTGCATGGACGGCTACGTACGGCAGGGAGTCCACCAGTGCAGTTGGTTTAAGTAACTCGCAGTTGGTGCTCATCCATCGCACTGGCGTCGAGGATTGGGAACCAACCCAATGGGGACAAGCTCTCAGAGCCCAGATGTGTAGGCCGATAATAGGATATATATACATATATAATATATTATATATATATATATTATATATTATATATACATATATATAGTCTTATTTATGCATACATATATACAAATCATATAATATATTTATAAAAATTATAACTGTTAGAAGATTTTGCTTGCAATAGTCCAACCCCTAGTTCAACCATTCCGCTGTACCTATCAAATGTGGTGTAGGAAAATCAAAATGAAACGGCTAAATCAATTAGTAGCCACAAACTGATTAACGATATCTTACAGACTTACTCCACGCATGTATAACTTACCTTGAATGGTGACTAATTATACCTCCCTCTTTGGCATGGCTCCATTATAGATTTTTTTCCAATAGTTTTTTATAAACGGGTCAAATTTAAATCACTCAAATCTAATGACAAGTAATAGCTTTAGGAAGTAATTTAGCACATAATAGCGGTTATAGCAATGAATTTTACAGCATTTCTGTTGTCAATTAAACAAATATAGAGCTCCTCTTTTTTGAGATAGGTGTTGATGGATGAAGATCAGACCCTTCGTAGACGTGCCACTACAACGACGACGAACGCGATCACAGAGAGCATGAATGAGGTCCTTATAGCAGCATCGAAAGGACGGGACTTCTCGGCCTTGGGTTGTAGGTGGAAGACGTCTCTTACAACTTTGCTTATATTCTCAATTATTTCTGAGAGCCTTACCATTATATTTTCCAAGATCCAGCTGAGGAGTCCTGTCGAACCATCTTCTGTCTCACCGGAATTCTCTGAACTCACGCTGGAACTTCCAGCTGAACAAATATTTGCATAAAATTAGTGGTTCACTATATTAATAAATGTTGCATTAATATAGAGAATCTCCACATACCTTCTGAAAATGACTTTTTTATTTCTTGGACTACATCGTTCTTCATGACGGCGTCCCAAACAGCTTTATCCGATGATAACGAGATAACCATTTTCTGTAATACGAAAATCAACCATACTATTCTCATTTTTTTCTTAACAATTACAAATATTCTTCATGTGTTAACTGTTTTTCTCAACAAAATCCAACCGATCAGTTCTATTTACAGATCATTAATTTCATGCAATATGCATCCATATAAACTTCCTGAAGTCATATTCAGTAATCTATCTTCTGCATACAATTTAAATGGCCTTACTCATATCTGTTAATGTTTTCTTTGACATGCAGTTTCTTAGCATCAAGATCATAGAAATAATTTAACCTGTATAGCTGGATTTATTTGCAGCAACTGCAAAGCATCAAAAACGTTGTCATATTGTGGATATTGAAGAGCCGGTGCCCTTGAACTTAACGTGGAGCGCGAGGGCTCAATCCAGTTCGATCCAGTTACCCCTGTATATTGACTCTCTTCCATGCCTCCAGTAGAAGAACCCGTATCATCTATAACAACATTGCTTGATGAAGCCATTTGATCATCTTCTTTTACCTGTGAATTGTTCGATGCCACAATAATCCTGCGCGTATTTATAATTAGCAAATAAAAGTATATTAACACTTTTTTATCGTGGAAGATTCTGGGATTAATGAAAAGCAAGCTAGCTAGATGCCGCTTACTGCTGGATTGTAGCGACGGCCTCCTCGGCCTCCTCTTTTGTCGGCGGCGGTCCAAACACAAGTCGTTCTTCCTTCTCCCACCCATAATTCTCCCAAACAACATCCCACTCGTTATGAAACCACCCACTGTTCGCTTGCGACGACTGGTTCTGATCGCCAGTAGGCGACGTCACGGTGACTGACGACGATGATGCCGCTGACGAGGGTGCAGGCGGCGACGTCGTCACCGAAGAAAGTGAGACCGATCTCGCTGGCTTGGTGGTCCAAACCCCGCGCGCCGCTGACACTGCGTCCGCACCCGTGCCGACTGCCCTTCCTACTGCCCGAAGCACTCTTCCTCCTCCTATCCCCGCAGGCCTCCTCATCGTCGACTAATTGTATTTCCTTAGTCGCAGATAATTTATCAGAAATTGTGGTATATATGTACGGTGTAAATGATATGTCTTTTATTCTCCTTATCAACTATGTGCTTTGTTTGCTTGTATGACAAAGCGGATTGATTCTTGGGGAAGAAGATGGACGGATACGGCGGTGGGGGTTTTGGCAATCAGAGTCATACACTTGCACTTCTATCGGGATTTTGTCGTGACGTTAAAATAAGTACACAAAATGGTGGGTGCACGTCATGAAAAAAGCTTCGATGAGGGAAGGTGAAGACGACGGTGGCAGCGGCGGCGATAAGAGCCGTGATTTTGGATGGGGCACGAGTGGCGCTCGTTAGCGCGGAGCTTCCTGCGCTCCGCTGTGCATGAAGAGATGGGATTTCCTTTTGTTTTCTAGGGAACCAATGATATCTTTAAGAAAGATATTTCATGTCGCTATAGAACATTACTAATTTGGCACCGTACCACTAAGAGAATATATATATATATATATATATATATATATGTGATAAAAATTTATTTTTATTTTAATATTTATATAATAATTATTTTTATTAAATATTATATTATAGCAGAATAAATGCAATATAGTATATATATGAATTATTTAAAAATTGATGTGAAATGGTAGTGATATATATATATATTATATATATATATATATATATATATATTAAATATGGATAAAATTTTATTTAGAAATTGTTTTATTATATAATGTATTTTGTAATTATATATATATATTATTTTTAAATTAATTAAATAAGTTATTATATTTAATTTAATTTCAATTTTGAATTTTTAATAGTTTTTAAATAGTTATACGATTATTTAAGTTTTCATCAATTAATATAATACCATATAAATTTTTTTACAATAAAAATAAATATTGTGTAGTATATTAAAAATTATTTAAAATATTATATAGTACGATAATTTTGAACATCTGATTTTATATGGATTATATGAGGTGTTTGTTATGACTGGCAGTTATATTTCTATGGTGGATGGAGAATGTTGTATCTCAAAGTTGATCAATCTTAACTTTTTTTATTTTTATTTCATCAAATGATCAACATATATAGATAATCTAATCAGAGAGTTTTGTTGTATTCTTTCTTACTAAATAAAGAATATTAAAATAAAGTTTCATCGATAAAAAATGTTGCTTTCTTATTTAGCGCGGTTAGCTCGACTGGATGGGGGATGTCTCAAAAATATCATCATCGAGATTCGACTCCGTATGAAGTGAAATTTCTTGTAGAATTGTCTAAATTTTTTTTTGTATTTCGTAACAGGAGTCTCCATTTATAGAAGGTATGTACTTAAATTTCGGAACGTCGATCAGGACTGAACGTGAAAATTTTTTACGAGTTTGAGATCTCTACGGATGCATCCGTTCGTATTACGGCTTCACCACGATAATCATAATCTCAAAAAAAAAAATGTTGCTTTCTTAGATGTTTCCATGGGAAGAAGGCGATATAGATGTTGGGGGTACCTTGGAAGTTAAAACAAAAGCAGCGTTTTCGATTTCTAACTGACCGGGAAAACATGAACAAAAGCATCACACGTCAAGAAAATTAAACTTGTTCGCCTTACCAAGCTATATGCATACATATTTAAACAAATCACTCAAGGTCAAAGGGGAACAGAGTATATGGATCGGGATAGGGCTGAAAATGAGCCAAACTGCTCATGAATAGCTCGGGCTCGAACTCATTTAAGCTCGGCTCGAGCTCGATTATTATCGAGCTCGAGTCGAGTTCGAGCACGAATTCAAGCTCGAGTAATTAAACGAGTCGAGCTTGAGCATTGTGTTACTCGGCTCGTTAGGCTCGCGAGCCTAAACGAGGTTTTTTTTAGTTTATTCAAATATTTTTTATAACAAAATTATTTAAGCGAGTTCGAGTTCGAGCTCGACTCGAACTTGGTCTAAGTCATGCAATCGAGCCGAGTTCGAGCTTTAGATTTATCGAGTCGAGTCGAGTTCGAGCTCAGCCTCTGAAGCTCGTTGAGCTCGAGCTCGAGTTAAACCAATCGAGCCGAACTTGAGCTTAGTGGTACTCGGCTCGTTTTTACCCCTAGATCGAGACATGTCAAAAAGGAGATATTACTAAAATATTGCACCCTAGAATGTTAGAGAATTTATTTATCGTATTCCACAAATAAGGATTTATATATAAATCGGTATCGTCCGTAAATTTATCAATTATATTCGTTATGCAAAAAAAATCGATTAATAGTAGAATTTTTCTACAGTAATCTTATATATATATATATAATATTATATATATATATATAATGCAATATAATATAACTATCAAAATGTTTTAATTCATCGACAAGCACACTGAGCACCCAGGAACAGTAATCAAGTTCAGCAAATAATCTTTCGATAGTTGCAAGCCACAATGTAAACAAGTTCAACTCTAGTGGTCCCGCACTTTTTCTCTTTTTGTTTCAAACTAACCATACATGATTAATTTAATTATTTATAGCTTAACAGTGAAGTAAAAGGTGTTTTTTTAATGGGAGAAACAAACAAGAAGATGATTGAAATTTGGTTGATTTTTAGGTGATATTCTAGTAGCTACAACATGGAAGCTTTAATTGATGGGAAATTCTTTGTAGCCCAGTAATATAGTAGGATAAACAAGAAACAATCGGGCTGGAGGTGGGATATGTTAAGGGAGAGCTGCAAATCAGTTCCTGCACCATTTATCCATTCGTAAATAAACTTTTCATTTTAAATCTATTAATTTTTATTCTCAAAAACCTATTTAGAATCATATTTTAGAAAAACTTTGAATACAAAAATTATAGATTACATCTAAATGCACTCTCTTTGCACTCTTTTTGTATTCGAAATTTTCCAAAAAAATATTTTACATCGGTGTTTTAAGACTTCAAATATTAACGGATTATCCACTAGTCCGCTAAAATTTTAGAGTATCAAAATACTTATTTAGAATATTATCTAAAAAGACTTTGAAAAATATAATTGTAGATCTCTATTCTTTTTGGTATCCAAAGCTTCTCAAAAAAAACTTAAATAATGGTCAAGATATCACTGATATTAATCTTGAAAGAGGCAGTGATTGTAAAAAATTAAGATGAGGCATTGATTTGTAAAAATTTGAGATTATGAACTAATTTATAAAAGTTTGAGATAAAATGCTGATGTGCACAATCTTTTAAAAGCTGCCCTAGGGCTGGACAAACATAGCTCGGGATGCTTCACAACCAAGTGAGCATATAGCCATATTGCTTGAAACTTTCTAACAAATCGCCCAAACAAATGAGAGCATGATAAGCCACCGAGCCCAATTACAATACCAGCGGGTCCAATAACTAGATCACGGGCCAGGAAGCTTGTAAATTATTATGCTAACCTATTCTTTACAGGTGAGGCTAATTTGGGTCATGATATCTAATCACCGAGCGAAGTTAAGGGGGAGTTTCTGATTGCATGGGACTTAAATGGACTGAGCCAGACTCAACCGTCGCGGGCTACATGTGAAGTGAAGCGATCTGTTTGTAGCCAAGCAGAAGGGCTAAGCACTAAAACCTAGCTAATATAGCTGCTGTGTTATTCTTTTAGTCTTCTCTTTATTTACAATAATGCCCCTTACTATAAATTGTAGGGCCGCCGACTGGAGCAGCATTAGTGGATTATGATTATTCTATTCTATTTCATGCATAGGAGCTACTGAATTCCTTGTTATTCCAAAATTGCTTATCAAATTCATACTCTTATCGCGTCGAATTATCGCTCTATGTTGTGTGGCAAGTTCGGGAGTGATTCGCTTGATTGAGAGTGCTCTTTCAACGCATAAGAATCAAATCCCTGTGAACGAACTTTGGCTTCTTCTCTGTTATTTGACAGAGTTTTCAGATTGCTGGACCTACTAGCAAATCACTATGCATTGGATACTAGTGGGAGGCCCAGTCCAAATTACAGGTTGCAACACATTTAATGGAGTCCTCTATGGATGAAATTAAATACAGATGGTGCCAGCCAAAAAAGGTATGGGACACTGGATGGGGGGCTTCTGTATATATTAGAGAGTATGATCAGTTCTTGAAGCTGGACTATGGGGATACTGGAAGGCATTAAAATCAACATAGAGGAGAGGCTACAAAAAGGTGATACTAGAAGCAGATTCACAATTGATAATCTAATTTCAATTGAATGATATATAAATTCAAACAGACAATTAGCATACACGGTGGTATAACCTCGTTTCAGCTACAGACTTCCATAGGCTCCGGTCCATAACTTGACTCCATATGGGCCAACCCATTAAGTTCTGAAGTCATGTCCGGAGATATTCTTCGCGTCGATTCCGCTTCCAATCGAAACTTTCGCACAAATGCACTGTAACGGTCTAAACGAGTTTTATCTATTTCAACTATATCGCAAAAAGTCCATTTGGAATAGATAAATCAATAGGCGATACCAATTATGAGAAACACGCACCACGTATGTTCGTGCAGTGCTAATAACTAACCTGAACGTACATGTATCGGCCCATACTGACAAACTATAAAAAATAACCTAAATAAGTTTCACAGGTAGAAAATAACTTAATTTTCACTTTCGTTAGTAGCTTTTGAAAGTGGTCGTTACTTGTTCTCTTTCGGCAGATTCTGACGACCAAATGGGCCCCAACAGATCAAGGATCCTTCACTCTACATAGTTTTTATGAGTTTCAATTTCATAACTCGACGTTTGTGACTTCCCCGTTAGCTTCTGGAAGGCATGCACCGGATGAGGATCATATGTACTGGATTCCATGCACTATCTCGTATACCGGCATCTTAAAAAATATTTACATATATTTTTTAAAAAATTTTTAAGGATAAAAATTATAGATTTTGATAATTTATAATTTGTATATTGAACCTTTTTTAAAAAATAATTTTAAATAGATATTTTGAACTCCAAATTTTTAACGAGTTTAAAAGTAATTTTTAAAATCGATTAAGACATTAAAGATTTTAGAGCTACAGAAAATATATTTAGAATTAATTTTTAGAAAAAAATTTAAAATAAAATTTATAAATATAATCAAATAACGATACATAGATCTCATAAAATAACGATATGTAAATAAATACATACACACACACACACATAGTTGTTGAAAGTTTTGAGAAACAATGGCGTCTTCAAATCCAATTTTCGTTGCATAGATGTTGTCATCCGCAACATTGATCATTTGTTTTTGCTACTGTACAGAGCTCTTTTGGGCTAGGAAGCGTAAACGAATGCTACAGGGAGTAACCAAGCTACAACTCGATCGCCGTGGTGAAGGGCAGCAACAAACTATACCAGCCCGCAGTGGGCTAGGAACACATTATATGGTTTTCTAATATGAAGCAATGTCCTCATTGAGGAAAAAAAAAAAAACTGTTATAAAATCATATAAAGCAGTAGATAAATGGAAAACATATTTAATTTGTAGAATCAAAATCACAAATTTAACTAATGAATGGGATTCAGCATTTCCATTTACTTCTGCAAAACAGTGCAGTATGCATGCATGCATGCTACTGTTCATGGAGTAAACCATCCAAAATCGAGACGTTCGTCGTTGTAGTGCGACGGCGCGGAGGGAGGCTCGCTTGTCTCCTGCGTCTTTGCAAATCTCCCTTTTATTCTGGGCCTTACTTCAGCGTAAGCCTTTCTTGAAGCGTATCTAATTTGCTTATCATATCTTCTCTTGTTCCTCTTCTCCCTGTATCTCATCACCCTGGCTTCCCTGTCCATGATAGGATCAGATTGTACTCCTTCACTAGAGTTAATAAGCTCTCCTGCTTCTTTTAAAGTAGAGCTCGAAAAATCGGTGAATGTGCTGCCGACGAGTGGCATCTACATGGAATTCAGCTGTAAGGTAAGTGCCTACATATAGTTTTATCTTGCTTCATTATAAACTTTAAGTATCTTACATTAAAGCATCTGAGCTGAGGCACGCTACAAATTAATTTAATCAGTTTATAAGATCACCAAGTATAACGTGAAATGATAATCAAACTTCTGCTGTAATGATCGACATATATACATCGAAAGTAATGAATTTAAAAGAGACCATTTTAAAATTTTGATGCATCCGTAAGAGGCATTTTCGGAACATCATGATCTACAAAAGCATACTAATTAGGTTAGGAACAGAATGTTTCTTCTATATGTATGCGTGAATGCAACCGCATATATCATCAGCTCCGAATGCATACATTCGTCAAATTTGTACCAAACATCTTAATTGAGAAACAGTTGAAAAGTAATTTTTGTGCAGATTTTTTGGGAAATTGAAATATCATTAATATTCGAAACAAAGAAAAAACGAAGAAATATCATTGAACTACTGGTTAATAATTGTTAGACGTGTTCAGACAAAGATTGATCAAAACGTTCCAAGAAGTTCAACAGGCGCATTTAATGAGTAAACAAAGCTCGATTATTCATCTAGATAACAAAGAATAAGATGGCTTTCTGCAGTCAACAGAATGGTTGCAGCAATTGGATATTGATGGCTTTCGAGGTGGCAAATTGTCAGACACATACTTCCCACCAACATGCCATTTCCAATTTTCCAGCAACGATAAGATGATAGACAGGCTAAATCATTGCATTTTTTTTTAATATGTTTTGAGAAAAGACTTGGTTTTACTATTGCTTTTTAAAACCTTTTTTTTTTTTTTTTTTTTTTTGCTTTTTACATTGGTAAATGTCACTGCAAATGTGTGAAAATAGATCTTTCAAGCCCGTGATTGACATGAATAACGCAGGTCGATCAGAAAGACACTCGAAATCAAGGAAAAGAAATAAGTTAATTTAAGGGGAGGTGAAGATAGGATGGTTAACCTATAGTGATTAATAGTTTTACGTACTTAAAAAACCACAAGCCTCCTACAAGTGAATCAAACCACTCACGACAGAGGCGCTGGAGGGCGGCGCTTGGCCGAGGACGGGGAACTCCAACACCGGCGAACGAAGAACTGAGTCCGCCGGTGAGCTCGTCGAGCTCAAGCACACATCGAACTTCAGCATCCCAGCGGCAGCGCCAGACTGCCGCAAGCTCTCCAAATAGTTAAACGTCGGCTGAGGAACTGCAACCACTGTCGCCGGCGGCTGCTGTTGCTGCTCCGTGACTTCATCGTTAGGCTTAGGATCGTTGAAGAGCCACGCGACAGATTCTTCGTGGCCGAAGAACTGGAACTCATGCAAGCCGTCGACGTTGCCGCGATCGTCAGTGGCGTCAGAGAAAAGAGGCGGCACGGCGAGGTTGAGGTCGGTGTGGTGCGGGCAAGTCCTGCCGGACAGTCGGCACGCGTCGCATGGATCGACGGCTGACATGGCCGCGATCATGCGCTCGATCTTTGAGATTTTATTTGTATGAACAGGAGGGAAGATGAGATCGATCAGCAAGGTGGAGTTTGTTGTTAGCTAGCTAGCTAGAGTTGTGGTGGAGAAGGAGAGTTAAATGAAAGGTCAGCCAATCAGTCTGGTGAGATAGATTCTGTGGGAGGAGAGAGGGAAGATCGTTACCAGCTTCCACAAAAATGTCCTCCAAGATTTTGTTTAGTTGTTTTGTGTTTCAATATTTTAAAAGAAAATAAAGATGTAAGATGTGGACAAAAATGTTATTTCTCCCTCGCAAAGATATATAGGGACTGGTGGAATTCCCACTACTTAGCTCCCATGTCTTCAAAATTACGCACAACATGCTACACCAATTACTTGAATCCTATATATATATATATATATATATATATATATATATACCAAACTTATTTTTTCAATTTTTGTGAGTTCTTCATATTTTGAAAATTAAGCTCACAAAACACATATTCTAGAATAGTTTTTAAAAAATTTTAAATATCAAAATTATAGATCAGATCAATATCTACACAAAACTTTTTAAAAATAAGTTGCAAATATGTGTTTGATATATTCGTGTGTACTATAATAATACGGTATATACAAGTGTACCAAATCATTAATTACTCGTTGATGGGTTTTGCAGAGCTCGGTCATGTGAACGCGGTTAGTCCGGCCTATGCGCGGCGGATAGGATCCAAGGATCGCTCTACTCTATTGTCGTCCAAACCCTAATGATTAAGCGATCAACAACCAAACCTATTATTCTCCATTGTGTAACTAATAATGATTATGTAGTATATATTGGCTTGAAACCAAGGGCGGATCCAAAGCATTGTAAGTGGGGTCAAATGACCCCACTTGATTTTATGTATATATATATATATATATATATATATATATATATATATATATATATATATATATATATATATATATATATATATATATATATATATGTGTGTGTGTGTGTGTGTTAATTCTTTTATTGTTCAAAAATTAAAAATGTTAAAATTTTTTAGAATTTGCATATGAAATTATTTAGAACATCACAAATA
Organism: Xerophyta viscosa; assembly: GCA_002076135.1. Lineage (NCBI taxonomy): Eukaryota > Viridiplantae > Streptophyta > Magnoliopsida > Pandanales > Velloziaceae > Xerophyta > Xerophyta viscosa. The sequence goes on along the minus strand of MJHO01000036.1, from coordinate 1,472,490 downwards.
CTTACGAATATTTCAAAATACTCACGAACATTTTAGAATATCCAAAATTACTTAGAACACTCATGTACACCTCAGAATACTCAAAAATACTTACAAACACCTCAGAACATTATGAACACTCCAGAATAATCCGTAACATATACAAATATTTACGAACACCCTAAAAATACCTACAAACATCATAAAGTTTGATTTTGCTGTTGAATGAAATTTGATTTTTTTTTTTTCCATAATTTTTTACTTCTTTTTTTGTATTTATTACGATTAAATGTAAAGTTTGAATTTATGCTTTGGGGTGTTCTTAGACGTTCGTAGATATTTTGAACTTTTTATATTGTAGTTCAGAATTAAAATACTTACGAATTTTCTGAAATTGATATGATATTCAAATAGTTAGCATTCTTATTATTGTATTATCAATATTGTTTATTTTTTCTGACCCCACTTAATATCATTTCTGGATCCGCCACTGCTTGAAACTGCTTGGCTAAGACTGCTTCTATAGTTACTTTCACGTCGTTCTCTACGTTAAAAAGTGACCTGTAACTCAATGGCGTCTTCAGAATACCAATATTTACTTGCCAACTACTACAGTTCTGAAGATAACGATATGAGAGAAAAGTACTTATAACCAGAGTTATATTTTTTCATAGTTGGATCTCTTATAATATTTAAATTATATTTTTCAAGAATATATTATGGATTTATACTAAAAATATAATATAAACTCTGTCATCAATATATTATAATACTTATAATTAAAAATGCTAAAATATATAGAATCAATAGATAATTTTAATAAATAAAATTAGATAAACATAAAGAAAAATATTAATTTTTTATTAAATATAAACATATGTTGCTATCAAGAACTGACCACAAATACTTGTTCCAACAAACTTTATAAATTCTTGAACCACTTGATCTCTCTTGATTATTACATCCTTAATATATATATATATATATATATATATATATATATATATATATATATATAGAAAGGCTATTCTCAGCTCGACCTGAGAATAACCTATTTTCAGCTAACATCTCAGCCGTTAATCTGTTTGATCCAACGGATGAGATCTATTTTTAACACTTAACGCAATAACGATTCACGCCGTTAAGTATTTAACGGCGCCGTTAAGTATTTAACGGCGCCGTTAAGTGTTAAAATTAAATCTCAGCCGTTGGATTAAGCAGATCAACGGCTAAGATGTTAGCTGAGAATAGGCTAAGCTTGCTCATATATATATACACCACAAATTAAGCGGGATGCTAAGACTCTGCTTAACATGGGCTGGATCTGCTGCTGCTTGGAACTGGCTAAGCTTTTGGTGTCTCGAACTTGTGGTTGTAAATAAAAGGAAATTGCATATCAGTCCCCTATTTTTAAGGGCCGATACGAATCAGCTCCTAAAAATAGAAAAACACGCGACATTGCAGCGCGCACGCTGCCACGTCGGGTGTTTTTTTTTTCAGAATTGCATATTAGTCCTCTATTTTCAAGGGCCAATATAAATTAGCCTATAAAAATAGAAAAATGCGCGATGTTGCAGCGCGCACTGCCACATCGAATATTTTTTATTTTCAATTACTAATTATAGAAGGTTTGAAAACGGGGCTGATATGCAATTTTTTCGTAAATAAATGCTTGAAATGCAACTAAGGCCATGCCATTCCTTAATTATGATATTGTTACACTGTCAGTAGGTGTCATTTCATATTAATGAAGGTGTAGAAATAGAAAGAGAGGTTAAGATTAACATAAAAGATAACTGCATCACCAAAAAAAAATCACTAATTACCAATCACTTTTATATATGGTAACAAATACTAAAATATAAATATAAATTATGTCATATCAATTTAGGTAAATTTTTAGGTTGTTACGTATCAGTCCTCATTTTTTTCTATAGTTTATATATTGATTTTTTTTTTTTAAAAAAAAAAAGATATACTAACGTAATAATGCATACAGACTAATACATAAATTTCTAAAAATAAAAAAATGATATTTAATTAATTCTAAATTTTTGAATTAGTTATATATTAGTCCCTCTTTTAGGAATTTATGCATCAATTTTTAGAAAGAAAAAAAAGAGCGTTATCTAACAGTATCTATACGTTATTATCTATACACATATAAATAAAACTAAGTGATGAAATCTATTATGATATATGGTATTTTGAATATTTTTTGATGTACTATATCACATTTTTTTTATCGAAAAAAGCAATGTTGTATTCATATTAATTAATAAAAATTTATAAAATTATGTAATTTATTAAAAAAAAAAAATATCTAATATTACAAATAAATATTTAATTAAAGTCAAAAACTAATTTAAATACAAACATAAAAATTATATAAAAGTAATTACATTATACATTATATATATAATATTAAAATTTACTATATACAAAAATTTTTAATTATACATATACCATTTAACGTTACTTCTCAAATAATTTTATGTACGATATTTAAAATTTATTCTTATTCTAAACATTTATTTAAAATAAAACATAATATTTAGTAAAAATAAAATTTATATAACAATATAAATACTTTTAAAATTAAAATTTTTAATATTATTATATATAATATATATATATATATATAAGATTTAGGAATGTAAAACGAGTATTAATATATTTTCTATCTTTACAAATTAATACGTAAATTTAAATAAAGAAAATGAAGATTTGATATGCAACAACTCTAATTTTATTTAAGGAAATTGCATTTCAGCCCCCTAAGTTTGGGGTCGCGCAATTTAGCCCCCCGAAACGTCACGTAGCGGCACGCGTGCGCCGCCACGTCGACGAAAAAACGCGTTTCGGAAGGCTGAAAAGTTCAAAATGAAAAACGGGGGGCTGAAACGTAATTTTCCCAATTATTTATTTATTTTTTTTGCACAGTTACTGCACCCTAAGCCCAGTCTGCAGACGAATCTGACGAAAAATATCAGCTCATCTCATGAGTCATGACAAGACGTTTCAATTTTTTTTTCGGAAAAATCATCACATGATTCACATCTACTTTTGCGACGTCAGTCCAACACGTGTATCATTATCCACACTATTTTTTTTAAAAAAAAATTGTGTAAAAAAATTATGCGAATAATAGATTCTTTTTTAAAACTGTTATAATAGATAAATTTATGAATGACACTGATTTCTATTTCACCAATCGAAAAATTTTATCCTTACGGATAGAACAGAATAGACTTTTATGTACGCTTCCAAATGACTTCAAGTCAGGACACATTATACTTCCTACGAGATACAGAAAGATCTTTAATTCTTACATTCTTTTTAAGGGACATTTTTTAAAGTCGAATTCAGAACGTTCACTTTGTGAGGTGAACATCCGAGCAGCTCGCACTGGCGTGGGACATCATTATCTACATAATTAATTGCAGAGTAGTTATATATTAGCATGTTTGATCCTTAAGACATTAACCCACGAGTCTCGGTGGCTAAAGCCAAGCCTTTGGTTGCCTAAAACAAGGGGAGGTGGCGTCTAGACTTTAGAGGCTCTGCGACCGAGGTGAGAGGGTCTGGGTCGCTAAATTTAAAATAAAAAACATATATATACTAACATGATGATGCATAGACGGATACATAAACTTCTAAAAATAAAAAAACTGATCTATAATTATTATTACTACATATACTAAAGCTCACCCCCGATTCTACTGTTCACTCAACAGTGTCAGCAATATTTTCAATAAAACCCCAAAGTTTTTAAAATTTTGATTTTATACCGGCCAAACCACCCATTTATATGCATATTCTCAAAAATCTTTCAACATAAAAGTCGTAGATCTCGATGAGATCTACAATTTTCGCATTCAAAGTTTTTTGAGAAGACGCTTCTAAATAGGTATTTTGGAGGTCCGAAGTTTGATGGATTAAAATATAATTTCAAAAAAGTTTTGGGTTTTAGTGCAAAAACGCAATTTTCCACCGCCTCATCCACGTGACTGTACGGACGGATTTTTAAAAAATATTTTTAAATACATTAAAATTTCAGACCTCTAAAACACTTATTTATAAACGTCTTCTCGAAAAATTTTCACATAAAAATTGTAGATGTCATTAAGATTTACAATTTTTATGTTGAATTTTTTTCATAAAATATCTCTAAATATATAGTATAAACGTTTGTGCACACCGAAATACGATATTATTTCGTTTTAAATCAATTAGGTATTCGGAAAGTAAGAAAATACTCATTTGCTACTATTTTTGGAATAATTTTTTAATAGAAAAATCGTAGATTTTATCATAATCTAAGATTTTTATGTTAAATTTTTTTTAAAAATTATCTCAAATATATGTTTTACACGTTTTTGCGTAACGAAATACGATTTTATTTTTTTAAGAAGTTTTTAAAGTTTTATGTTTCTTTTTAATATTTAGAATACTTATTTAGAAGTGTCTTCTGCAAAATTTTTCACATAAAAATCGTAATTCTCATTAAGATCTACGATTTATACGTTGAAAGTTTTTTCAAAAACTATCCCTAGATATATATTTTAAAAGTTTATGTACACCGAAACACAATATTAATTCGTTTTGAATCCGTTACGTATTCGGAAAGTCCTAAAAAACTCATTTAGAACTATTTTCATAATAAATTTTCAATATAGAAGTTGTATATTTTATCATAATCTATGATTTTCATATATAAAAAAAAATCAAAAATTATCTCTAAATATATGTTTATATGTTTTTGCTTAACGAGATACGATTTTATTTTGTTTAAATTTTTTAAAATTTTATTTTTGTTTTAAATTTGATAAGACTTCGGACAACTAAAATACTTATTTAGAAATATGTTTAAATTTTTTTTTTTAAAATAAAAGTTATAGAGATCATCAGAATTTACGAATTTTATGTTGTACATTATTTCAAAAATTATATCTAAATATATATTTAATACGTTTGTGCATATCGAAATACAATTTTATTTTGCTTGAAACCATTAGGAATTCAGAAAGTTTGAAAACACTCATTTAGAATAATTTCTTTCAATAATAACATGATAGTTGTATCTCATTAGAATTTATGATTTTTATATTGAAAGTTTTTTAAAAAATTATCTAAATGTATGTTTTATAGTGCATAACAAAATATTATTTCATTTTATATTAAAACACATGAAAATTTTAGATCTAATTAAAATGTATCGGTATTAATTTTAAAAATTTGGTTTCTTTTATATAGTTCTAAATTCTTTAAGATTTTAGAGTAAAAAAATACACATCTAAAATTATTTTTTTTAAAAAAATTCAACGCGAAAGTTTTACATTTCATCATAATCTACAATTTTTATTTTTAAAGTTTCTATAAAAATTGTTTCTACATGTATATATTATTATGTTTGTGCGTACTTGAATAGAATTTTTAAATCTGCTATTAGGGCTGAGCATTACCCGATCCTACCCGAAAAATCGAACTGAAACGACCCGAACAAAACCAAAATTTCGGGTTCAGTTCGGGTCGGGTTTGGTTTGGGTCGGCATTTTAATAGTTCGGGTCTATACAATTCGGTTCGGATTTGGTGGTCAAATTTCGGGTCGGTTCGGGTTGAACCCGAATTATCCTCACGAATCATGTATTAATTAGTTTTCGTTGGTTTTTATATGTTAATTCTTTCTTTTTAAACAAAATATTAATATTACAACTATTCGGGTCGATCCGAATCGATCCGAACCCACCCGAATTCGAATTGGTGTTAAATAAAAATAATTTGTGATGTTATTCAGATCAACCCGAACCAACCCGAACTGACCCGAATTTTAATCGGTTCGGGTCGGGTTGACCCGAATGCTCAGCCCTATCTGCTATGATTATGGAACTTCAGGACGCTAATTTATAAATATTTTTTAAAAAAAATTTGAGCATAAAAATTGTAAAACTTATCATAATCAACTTTTATTTGGAAATTCTCCGAAAAAGTTATTTAGATATATATTTTAATACGTTTGTACATATCGTAATACGATTTTATTTTCTTTTTAAATTTGTTAATAATTTGGAGAACCACGATACTACTCGGAAGCTTTCATTTTCTTTACAGAAAACTTGTTTAGATGTTTTTTTTATTAACTTTCAATAGAAAAATTGTAATTTTTTTTATACAACTTTTAATAAATTTTTAATAACTTTTAACATAAAAATTATACAATTTTTTTTAGATATTATTGGATACACAATTATCTATTTTGAGCCGCGGCAGCATGTAATACAACAGGCTTGAATACATCAAGATCTACAATTTTTATACTTAAAGGTTTACCAAAAATTATCTCTAGATATATATTTTACACGTTTTTTAATATCATTAAATACAATATATTCTACATTTAGTCGTGACAGTATGATGACACAAAATAACCGCGGCAACGCGCGGCAAAACAAATGCTTGTACTATATACTAAAAGAATCCCCGGTTTTACTATTCCTCCAATAGTTGATTTGCAAAAAAAAACCCTATTTTTTTAAATTGTAAATTTTAACCGGCCAAAACAAATATTTAGAAGCATCTTCTCGAAAAACTTTCAACATGAAAGTTGTAGAACTCGATGAGAACTACAACTTTCATGTTTAAAGTTTTTTAAGATGACGCTTCTAAGTAGGTGTTTTAAAGGTCCGAATATTAAAAAAATCGTAATTTAAACAAAAAGAGGGTTAGAAATGCAAAAATAGAATTATCGACGATAAAAAGTATTTTGCAAAAAACACCCCCAATTTTTTAGAATTGTCATTTTATACCGGTCAAAACAATTATTTAGAAGTATCTTATCGAAAAACTTTCAACATAAAGTTGTAGAGCCCGACGAGAGCTACAACTTTCATATTTAAAGTTTTTTTAGATGACGTTTATAAATAGGTGTTTTAAATGTCTGAAATTTGGATGCTTAAACGTAATTTACAAAAAAAGAAGATTACATACGCAAATAAAAAGTTTTCGTACGGCTATTTTAACTTTTATTATTATTATTATTATTTTTTAATCCGTTAAGATTTCGGATATCCGAAACACTCATTTAGAAGCATATTTTTAAAAAAATTTCAATATAAAATTTGTAGATTTCATCAGAATCTATAAGTTTCATGTTAAAAGTTTTTTCAAATATTATCTTTAGATACATATTTTATACATTTTCGATACCGAAATACGATTTTATTTTATTTTGAATACGTTACACTCTGAAACTCCGAAAACACTCATTTAGAAGTATATTCTCAAAAAATGTTCAACATAAAAATTACATATCTCATTAGAATCTACAAGTTTATGTTAAAATTTTTTTCAAATATCATCTGTAAATATATATTTTATACGTTTCTGATATCCAAATACGATTAGTTTTTTACGGACTTTTTATTTTTTATTTTTATTTGTTAATCCGTCAAGATTTCGGATACCCAAAACACTCGTTTAGAAGTATATTTTCAAAAACTTTTCAACATAAAAGTTATAGATCTCATCAGAATCTATAAGTTTCATGTTAAAAGTTTTTTCAAATATTATCTTTTGACACATATTTATGCATTTCTGATACCGAAATACGATTATGTTTTATGTTGAATATTTTATGTAATCTGAAACTCCGAAAACACTCACCTAGAAGTATATTTTCAATAAATTTTCAATATAAAAGTTATAGAACTCATCAAGATCTATAATTTTCATATTAAAAGCTATTTTAATAGTATATTTAGATATTATATTTTATACGTTTCTGGTACCGAAATACGAAAACTCATATAATAATATTTTTCAATAAATTTCAACATGAGAAAATAGTAGATCTCATCAAACTTTATGCTTTTTATATTGAAAGTTTTTTAAAATTATATTTAGATATGTATTTTATGCGTTTTTTATACCGAAATTCGATTTTTATTTTGTTTTAAATCCGTTAGGCATTCTGAAACTCATAGAACACTAACTTAGATATTTCTTTTCAAAATTATAACTTGAAAATTGTAAATTATGTCAGAATCTACGATTAACATGTTGAATATTTTTATAAAAAATATTTATAAATATGTGTTTTATACGTTTATGCACACCGAAATACGACTTGATTTTGTTTTAAATCCGTTAAAAATTCTATTTTACTTTTTTATTATTTAATCTGTTAAGATATTACTAAAATACACATTTAAAAAGATTTTTTTCAAAAATATTTTCTGCATGAAAATTATAGATAACTTCAGAGTCTATAACTTTCATGTTAAAATTTTTTTGAAAATACTTTTTATGAATAGAGAAAATACTTTTAATTGATATTCTGAATGTTGAAATATTAATTTATACCCTTCAGACCACTTATTTATAAATATTTTTTAGAAAAATGTTAAAAATAAAAATTGAACTACTTATCAAAAGCAACGACTTCTATTATAAAATTATTCCTAAAACGTATATCGAATTACATATTTTGATCGATTTTCGTATATCATAATATAATTTTATTTTGTTTTAAATTTATTAATATCGGATAACCACGATACTATTCAGAAGATTTTTCCTTCAAAACATTTATTTTAAATAAAATCTTATTAAATTTTCAAGACGAAAATTATCTCTTTTTTCTTATACATTTTTAATTAACTCTCTACAATTTTTACTATAAAATTGTAAAGATTTTTTATATTATTGGATGCATAATGATATATTTTTAAATACATCATGATTTATATTTTTTCGGACCGCGGCAACGCGCGGTTCCAAAAAAAAAGCTTGTTAATTCTAAATTTTTTGAATTAGTTATATATTAGTCCCTTAGTTATTGCTGAAAATTTCTGCCGCCAATTCTTTAAATTTCAAACAAAAAAAATAGTAAATATGCTGCTATTTCTTGTGGTTTTACTATAAAAAAGAAATTGAGCTACATGTCCTAGCTCTCTCTAGGTGATGGCGAGAAGTTGGTCAAAAGCTCGTAAGACCTTCGCTGCTTAGATGGAGTATCCTTAGAACTAGAGTTTACAATAATAACATTTCATGCAAGTAATACCACAATAAAAATTGAAAGGAATAAATACATACAGTCATACCTCAGATAAGGCTATTTTCGTAAGATCGTTGACCTAAAAAAGTAAACACAGACAGCCATGCACATAGGATTACATAATAAAAAATCACAACAGACAGCACACAAACACGTCAAAGTCACGCATAATATAACTAGAGTTTCTGTGTCCTAAATGTACATCTAAATGATCGGCTAAAAGATGTTATAAGTGCACTATAACTTTTGACACTCTCTATAAAAATATCTAAATACAGTTTTTTTTTTTTTTTTATAAATGGACTGTAGTACAAGACAAACTTTTGTCTTGGACTACAGTGCAAGTCTCCTTTTTACATATTTCTTTATTATTGAAAATGATATTTTGGAAATCATTTAATAAAAAATGAAAGAACCCACTGTAGATTTGCAGTGAAGCTACTGTATACCTACAATGGTATCTAAGTTCACACTAACAGTTTGTTTTAGTTATAGTTAGTAAGGAACATGCCCACGTACTCTGGCGTACGGACCACTGATGTCTTGATGGTAACATCGATTTTCTTTATTTTTCAAGTTTATTTTGAGTAATCTGGTAACTTTGAAATTTGAAGCACGGTTTTGCAGCGTTCAATTTGGAATGACGACGCAAATAGTTGGCTGCTGGTATGGACCATTCTAACAAGGCCGGCTTGACTTCTTGCACCAACAAATTTGGTGCGGATAGCCAACTATTATTCTGACACACTAAGTCATTGGTAATTAATAATTTTTTTACGTCAACATGTCATACTAAGTCATTGACTAGTCATCAATGGAAAATAGCTTGACATTTGCATCAAGTTTGGTAGGATAACAAACCTTTAAATGGACGGCAGAATATCACCACCGAAAAATAAAAGAGCTCAGAAGTTCTATTTATCCATTTTCAATACTTGGACTATCTACGCATTTACCAATATTACTATGACGGATATATGCACACACCCTCACTGCATACATAAAACACATTATGTCGGAAAGTAAATATTTTGATGATTGACAACATCCTAAGAAAATATATCTGTAGGAAAGTATGGAAGAAGCCTCCGACTTAAAAAATAGCCTACATTTATTGGCATTGGGGTGGCACTAAGCTATTGCCTAGTCTCTACTTAGATGTAAATCGAAGTTGTTTTAGTCTCAGTTTACCCAAGAATTGAATTAATGTCACCTGCCACGTTTTTACCTGCCAAAAGATCCAAATACCTAGACGAAACAAGTGGATTACCACAAATAGGTGAATAGATGCTTGATATTTAGATGTGGATTCAGTACTTTTACACAAACAACTGTTGTTTAGGTGGCTGTTCAAATAATGGACAAGTTGGCTCAATTACATCGTTACAGAATCTGCAGCGTATGCCACTTATTCACAGAATTCCTTTAGCAACATTTGATGGCAGTGGGGAAATTAATCCAGTAATCAAAGAAAATCAGCGGAGGAAAAAAAAAAAGAATTGCATTTTAGAATATCATGGAAATAGACATGAGATTTTCAGATATTTGAGAAGATTTTCAGATATTTGAGACTTGTCTGTCATCCCCACAACTTGGATAGCTAATGTTGCAACAAGGATCAGAATATTCTACAGCATGCAAACGAAACAGCATAGGCCAGAAGATGCAGGACATAATAAAAAACTTCCTTTCTAACCTATATGCTTTTCGAAGCTACTAAATCCTCTTTCTTTGACATCAGGGGACCAGTGCACCACACCTTTAATATTGGAGTTAATCTTAGACAATATTCCGAGTAAGTTTACAGGTGCGAATGACTCCAATAGTTGGTTAATAAAAAGCATAAGAATTTAGATTTTCCTTGGCTGCAACATTTGCACGCTGGTGAAAAACCATAATTTATAGGGACAGATGTAACCCGAATTTCCAAAAATTGTGGTCATAAGGTTACTTTCTTTAGCCCAAAAATCCTATCTATGTAAGCATTTTAGATAGTTTAAATAAATATGAAAATTAACTAAATATGCGAATGAGATATCCTAAGAATTTAATGGATGGAAATCTCCAACCTGGCATCCTGGGAATGTGATTCCTAGAGAATTTTGCATGGCTAGGAATCAAACTCTCTTATATTAAAGAATTCTGCAAGATCGGTTTGAACTTAATTTTTCATCTAGTTTCCTAGATACTATAATACAAACTCAGGGTTGGTACTCTACTTTGTCCAATTAATTAAATAGCTGATCTATTTCTCATAAATTAGAAAGAGGGGATGTTTTATGAAACCCAACCTAGAAAAGATGGTTTACGGCTTGGTTGGACAAACAGAATCTAGAACATTCTTCAGTTTTAAGTCTTCTTAGTAAATGGGATAAATAGAGCAATATGACATTGCACTCCCACAAATTGTGTTCTTACTACTTCCTACTGGGGCTTGCAAACCATCAAACAAGCAGCAATGACATTCTTTCTGTTGGATTAGCACTTGCAAAGTTATACAGTTCCTAGAAATATTGAAGCCAACAATTCTCACCATTCTTTCGCTGATATCTTTTTATTAGGATCGATTGAACTCTTAAGTGCATCATATGAAACTAGGTAAAAAATGTCTTGAATGATATTTTGAAATAAAAATAGGAAAAGTTTTCACTAGCATCTGGAAGCGTGAACACATACCCCTTCAGCCACGCGAGTTGTAATAACAGCTATCAGCATTTCAGTCGGCCTTCTAGATAACTTTCCTTAAGATTTTGCAATGCCCTCCTGACATCATCCTCTCCTTGGTTGGAGTTCTTCAAGCAGATTAGTCTTTGGGCAATGTGGTATGCAACATGTAGAGAGTTATACTGGTTTCTATTGACATGAATCTTCTGTTTTTCCTGAAAAGGCAACATTAAATCTAACATTCAAATTTGGTACCAGGACTTTTTAATTCAGTAGGACCCTATGCAATATTTCTCCTCTGAAATAGACCCTTTTCCACTTTCCAAGGACAAGTTTATGCAATCTAGACCAACAAAGGACCTGCAAATTTGAACATGGTCACTCTCATGACAGAAAGACACTTGGTACCTGTATATTTTCATCAAGCAAACAAGAGAGCTAAATGATCTTCAGTTTTCAAGAGTTATGGAATAATGATGCAGTATAACATTATGTCGTTATGCTTTCCTGAAACACTACTTGGTCAAAAATGACGTATTACATGGTAGAATTTAATGTACTTCATGTTCACGGGCATGATTTATTACCATATCTGTGATTCTTGCAGTTATGTCCTGTGCTGTTTCAATCACTGAGCTTGGTAGACCAGCAACTCTAGCCAATAGAAGACCATAATGTGGCATATGATGTGTACCATCCTTGAGATGAAACTGACGGGAAATCCACACGGGTTAAAATTGGTTATTCACAAATCATATTAATTAAGAAAACCAGATTAAGGCTAATTAGGCACCTTGAAATCAAGTCTGTTGTTTCTCAAGTCAACCTCAAAGTGAAGCATCTTTATATTTGGGTACATAGTTGCCAGTTGTGATAGGCCTTCCATATGTGTGGCAAATACAGTGTACCTGATGAAGAAATCAACTACCGTCAGTTCCAACTGCTGTTGCAATAACAGCAAAACTAAACAAGAAGACATAAAAAAAAACCATAAGGAATTTTTATTCATCATGTTTTTGGCCAACTTTTAACATGCACTCAGCTCACCAACGATGCATTTTCTTGACGTAGCAGCTATTTAATACTTTCTAGATTTGCTTGTATCAGAAATTTTTATGTCCTGTTTTCCTGATTATTCAAGTAATTCGTCTTGTTGACATAAAACTATGGAAATCCACATGCATTAACAATATGCCATTTGTCTTTTGCTAGCCCTTCTAGCCTTTTAAGTATTCCATTATGCATGAATTCCGTATTGCATTTTTCGTGGGTGTCAAATGATAGGAAACTAATTTAAAGAAAGTCAGAAGCAAGTAAAAAATGTAAAAGAAATTAATAGCTACCGATCCAGCAGAAATAAGAATCGATTGACAGAGTTGGCTCCTTTGGGATTTGATAGTATCATTATTAAAAATTATTAAACATTTTGCAACATAAGTGACAACCTGCGACACCTGCGACACATATACCAAACTAAACAAAGGATAATATGTCATTTGCAATTGCTTGGCATTGACAACAGAGAAGACTAAATACGTGCTATAAGTTGGCCTTATAGATTAGTAGCAATAACCAATTGAACATTCACTCTGATAACCAAAAGAAAGTTACATTTCAGGTGGGTGATCACTCCTCAAACATATTGGAGGTATGGGGGAAAGGATCATACGCTTTCAGTGACAAGAGATGCTCACAACAGCTCCATGCAATGGCAAATCCATCAGATGAAGATGTGGCGCGTCCAAGTTCATCTATAACAACTAAACTCCTAATCAAGAGTAGGCTAAATCAGAATAGCAGTGTCAATTGAAATAATCATTTTTTTCAAATAACTTCGGAACCATAGTACAGAGACACCTTGCAGTGACATTTTGCATGAGGAATGCTGTCTCCCTCATTTCAGTCATAAACTGCAAATTGATGTTTAAAAGTCCTCATGTTAGTTGAACCAATTATGAAAATTACTCAAAGATATTCAGAAATTGAGAACCCAGATTAAGGACAAAGTAGAAAACCAAGAACCAACACGCCAAGAGATGATGAAGACAAATATAATGTCAGTACATTCTAATCTTCCTACCTTAAAATCCATTTCAAAATTAATTAATTAACATGAAAACCCTTTAGCGCAGAACCAAATGACTACCAGATGACTAGGTAGGTGGCAGTTGCCTCACAACCAAACATGCACTTTTTAGTTTCTATTAGCAGAGCTGATAAAGCAATATTTCAGGTGATGAAAGTTAAACCATATTTCAGCAGTTTATGAAGATAACCTTATCATACATGTATTGCTAACTTCTATACTACCAAATCAATGTACTAAAATAATCCAAAAGTTCTATGGCCTTGGTGCACTCCTAGCACTGCAGTCTCATCTAAGAAATGGAACCATTGACCACTTAAGAAAGGCCAAAGGGAGCATACGGTGCTGGAGTTATTCTCAACATTATCCCCTGTGCCTATCCGTGTAAATATACGATCAACCACCCTCAAAGCTGCAAAGCGAGCAGGAACATAACAGCCAATTTGTGCAAGGATGACTATCAGGCATATCTGTTGAAGATAAGTGCTCTTCCCGCTCCTAAAAAAAATATGAAACAAATCATGAAAAAGAGAATCCAGTAATGCATTCAACACAAAACATAAATGTTTTAAACTGAAGACTACTAAACGCTTCGATGCTAATAATCAAGTTGCCCTCATCTCGAAACTTCACTATGAAATTTGTTGCATTCTCACATGTTTGGACCCATGATGATGACCATGTTCGATGCTTCTGAAAGGAAAAGACTGTTGGGCTGCATAAATAAGTAAAGAAATAAACCATATGTACATGAACATGCACTTCTATTCAAATAAGCTAAAAAAAAAAAAACTAGGATAAAAACAGATTTACATACAACAAAATCATTATGAAGGGCCTCCAGTATAGGGTGTCTGCCAGCATCAATTGCCATGGGACCATCATCTATACAAACCAATTCAGATTAATAAAATTTGAGGGAAGGGAGCGCGAAAGTCCATGTTTAGCATGAAAAAGGGCACCTGTGAAGTCTGGTCTAGTATAGCGATCAACGGGTTTAGTGGATATTGTATGTGCAAAAGAATTCACAATCATATCTAGAAGGCATAACACCTCAGCAAGAAGTGTTAGAATAGAGATATCCTCCCTTATGGCATCAATGAGGCCTGCAGGAATAAAAAAGAAAAGATGCCAGTTAGCAAGCCCCTCATATTGATTACATATGTGGCGAATCAAAGAGTCTAAAATCCCATATCTGTTGTTCAGATGCTATATGCTTAAGATCATTTCCAACCATTAGATGCTATATGCTTAAGAGTTAAGATCATTTCCAACCATTTCAATTTTCAACAAACTAGGCCCTTACATTATTCAACTAACATAAAACTTTTTCTCCCTAATAACTTTTCGGGTATGCAGATGGGAATTCAACTTCAACTTAACTTTTCGTAGGTTCGGACAACTACGCTCTTTTAATATTCAAATCCTAGACTTGATCATTTCTGTGAACCAGCAGCGGGTGCATCTATATCTACAGCAGAGAGACATTGTCTGCCAGATTTGTGCACCAGCAAGAACTCTAGCTATCGCTAACCATATATCCATCTTTATGTGTATATCTCTGGAGCACATATATAGACATCTATTTACTGTTCCACACTATTTAGTAACAAGCAATACAAAGACACAAAATGATTGTTTGAAATTGAATATGAATCTACATTTACAGGCAAAAACAGAGCCCACACTACAGTTCTACACAATTTTGCCTAAACATATACATGGATTATGAATACGAAACTCCAGAAGTATATAAGTAGTCATCAGAGAAACTATTACAACCTTCCAAGCAAATTTCTGTTCTCATGAAACATTCAGCAGCTGCGGATTTATTCCGAACATTTAACTGCAACAGAAAGCAATATATCTTACCTTCCTACTTTGAGGTCATATTTCAGAAACAAAAAAGGAAGTGTAGAACAAGCGAAAGACAAAGCATATAAATTGCTCAATAAAGAAACTAAAAAGATGATGTGAAAGGTAATAAGAAAGAAGAACCAAGTTATGATTACCTTTTTTTTGGATAATAAAAGACGAAGGATTTAGATTAGTTACAACTGAAGAGAAAAGCTAAATGCAAAAACAAAATCACAGCATGTACGAACGAAATAGAATACATCTTACAGATGCAAGTTCAGAACTTGAACAGTGAATGTTCTTTCCATGTTTCACAACCTGAATTGCAAATGGAACCCATGGTCAGGTTGCCTATGAAGTGAGAGACTTTTGTGATTAACATAATTACCTGAATAAATTTGTCAGGAAGTCTCCCGCTAACATCCTTCTGAGGAACACTAAAGTAAAACCCTTGTTTATTGTTGAAAGGAACCTTCAGACTCGGTAGGTTAAATTCCTCTCGGTAATTGTTTGCAAGATTATGAATAGCTAGTCATGTATGAGTAAAATTCTGGAAGTATTAAACCAATAAAAATCAACCAAAGAGCAGGAGTACCTTCACTGGTATCACAGAAGGAGCGGCGTGCAATATCAAGAAGCCCATTTATCCCAGCCTTAATAGCAAAACATTGTTGTGTACAAGCAATAAACGGAGCCCTTGCATGGACCACATCATCGTCAAGGGTATCGCCAATTCTAAGTGATGAAAAAAGGGAAATGAGAGCCACTCATAATAGTAGCAGAGTTACTCGCAAGTATATGCTACTTTGGCACCTATTAATCACATGCTTGAGAAATTTCAGGAATTGTAAGAGAAATTGGAGGAGCCATTGTTTGCCTTCTTCATCTAGGCTGATCACTGTCTTCCAATTAAAGAAAGCATTGTGGCCGATGCTACCAATTCGTCATGGCAAATGACATCAGCCATCCAATGTTTGGAGTCTACGGGGAAAGTCCTTTTGGTTGTCACTTGTTATAGCTACAGATTATCTGCTGTTCATAAAGAATTTGTAGAAGTATATTGTTTGACGGAGTATATCAATATATCACTCTCTCGACGAAGTAGTACCAACTTACCTCAGATCTACCTTTTGCCAGTAGAAATATAACAGATTGTGTAGAGGACAGAATGTCATTGCTATGCCAAGTAGTATGTAGTATATCAGAATGAATATTCAAAGTTGAGTTTTGCTTTTAACAGATTCATAAGAACTACTTCAATTTTGTAGTTTCAGAATCAACAGATAAACTTTTTCTTTAATGCAAGACAATACCTTAATTACTGTTTATTCTTCAACCTCAGGTAAGATGATGGAAAGAAAAACCCTGACGTTGATATATCCAGCCATAAGTAAAATTATTCTTATGTAGTCCTCTATTTCAAACCTGACCATGCAAACAATGCCAGAGACTGCCCAAACCGTTTATAAGTATTAACAAATCATCTTCTTGTGGCTGTCCAAGCTAACCACTGAGGCTTCTCAACAATGCCAGTGGATACCCTGACTTACATTGCAAGACCATACATACGTAGGTGCCGGTAAAAGCTCCATTATCAAAACAACTAATAGGAACCGGTAAAAGCTCCATTATCAAAACAACTAATAGGAACGATAAAAGATCCGAGAACAAATTCATGGTGGAAGGACCATTTATACTAATACAGCCGCACATTTGCTTATAGTTCTTATCATGTAGAAGTTCCCAACACCATTGCACCGAAATCACGATTGCATAGAACTCATAACAAAGAGCAATGCGTGTGAAATAAGCAAAATAGGAGAATGTGAAACATGCAAGATAATCAAAAGGTACCTTTTTCTCATAGTCATGTACTTATCATTTTCACAAATGGTTCTATAGATGTTGCATAGAAGAAAGCTCTTTGCATTCTTAAGGACCTGAGATATAAAATATTGGAAATTACTGACTGCCTACTGGGGCTTTGTGAAATGTGAAAAATGCATGAACCATGGATAACTGACTTGAATCATGACCATGGATAAATATGAAATGGGAGGAACAAACCAGAAGTTCCTTACATACTGATTGCAAATGGATAGTATTCTTTAAGAAAGAAATAAATAACTGTCTTGCAAATAAGCTTTAGCCCTATGTCGCATCTTGGTGCACCTTGGATAGAAAAGGCAATGCATCAAGTGCAGTCTTCAAGATGATAATGCTCTGTATAATTTTCTGGCTCTTTCTGCCATTTGCAGGCTTCAAAACTTCATCTGTGACCTTTTTTGGTTTAAAGCAGAAGTGACAGAGTACTTTGTCTGGAACAAAGATTGATTAGAAGATGCAAAGAAGGTGGAAAAGACTACCACATGCAGGAATACCCACCTGTTTCTTTTGGGAATTTCCGGAGACCCTGAGAAAGACCGAAAAACAATTCTTCATTGCTCATTAGCTCATCCTGAACGAGATGATAAGATTTCACCTCATTTAAGTTACATGAAGTTTTGTGAATGATGACAGCATATAAAGAAGCTAGAGTTTTTTTTCTACTCTCTTGATTCTTTTCAAAAGATCTTTCAGATAGTATAGATAATTTATGTGGACATGTCTCTCCAAAAATTCAGCAGCATGTGGTGCCAAATTACATCATATATCAGTTAATATTTATAAAATAAATGCTTCCTGCATGACTACTGAGTCTTGACCATTGTCGCACAGACGCCTTATTATAAGTATCGATGAGAAGTTGCAGGTCAAAAAGTTCCATAACAATAATGAAGGCTAAGATTTCAAAGACAAGCAATAAAATGTTGGCTTTGCCTCGATTTTTATGACGTGCATTATACTACCACATAGCAAGCTTAAAAAGTAAGTTGTGCTTAAAATTTCAATGGAGCCTAATATAAACAATAAACTCCGACACCAATTACATTTTCTAGATGCAAGAACAATAGCATTTCCTAGCTTTGCAAGCAATAAGGCACGATAAGATAACTCAACTATCCTATTGCCACGACAAGAACATTCAACTTATAAACATGCTATGCAGCATCATCTGTGACAGGGCTTATTTACGGTATTTTGCACTATTAACGCCTATTTTTGGAATAATCGGATCCCAAATGTCTTTTGGCATGATGAGGTACCCAATACCTAATAAAACAACCATCTGTCCTTCATTACCCTTTTTTCAACAGGTTATGATATGTTTTTTATAGAATTACGATATGCATATATTCTTCAGAAGTGTTTCATGAGCTACAAATAACAACAATAATCCCGCACATGCAGTCTGGAGAGGGTAGGATATATGCAGCAACGTCCCCAAAGAGGAAGTTTACTGATGACCCTCGAACGCAACAAGAATTCCAAACACAAAAGCATTCAAGAGATTACAGCCAATGAAGAGGAAACACACAGAGACCGACCAACCAAAAGAACAAGCATACAGCACGGAAGTCAAAACAAAAAAAAGGATAAACAACAAAAGCAAACATAAGTGGAAGCAGACAACCAATAAAGAGGAAAGCATATAGGTCTTAGACCCTCTAGACTGTGTGATCGGGGTCTAGGAACCGTGCGCTCTCATTTTCTTTGGTTAACTGCTTTCACTTGTGTTCGCTTTTGTTTTGTCATGCCTTTTTATCTTTAGTTTTTTATTTTCTTTTTACGTGTGTACTATATGCATATTATTTTTATTTATTTTTTTGTCAAAATTATAGTGTGTTGGATATCTAAATTTTAGTGTTTCTAAATTTTTGTTGCATGCACATTATGTGTGTTGAATATCTAAATTATATTGTTTTTGAATGCTTGTCTTTGGGATTCTTTTTGCGACCGAGGGTTCTTCAACCTCTTTCAGAGCATGGACACCCTAGCCCTAAGGCCCCGCATGTGCATAAACCTTACCTGTTAACACATTGGTAGCGACTGCACATTTATTGTAACTTTGTTAATACTTTGGTAGTCATAGGGGAAATGGTTTTTCTGATGCTTCTAGAGGCTAATTATGACACAGTGATTATCTGTGTGCCCAATTGTTAAAATATCGTTGTAGTTATACAGCACTACAAGAAGCATAACTATTAGTCCTAACACTAGCATCCAAAGATTGACGGTTAAGACACTCCCTCAGAAGAGAAATACAATGATTTAATTCCTGAAAGGGAATTCCAATGGACCCTCCCTCCTCGCTCCACCCCAAAAAGTAAAAAAGAAAACAAAGAGGAGAAAGAGAGGGGTTGGCAATATAGAAAAGAAAACAATATCATATAGCAGGCATGACGTATAAATTACCATTAGTATAAAAAAGGGGTAGAAAAGTGGAACAATATCATTCAAAAGGGATAGTATAAATTTTCCACTTTTCGAACAAGATCGCAAAGTGGAAAATAAAAAAGGGACAGCTCTGGGGTCAATACTAATGGTAATCTATAAAATTTACTCTCACAAGATAAGATCAAATTTCGATGTAGGTTGACTAGCAACACTTCAGGAATTATACATTAGGCGTGCAAGACCATGATAAAATTGTAAATAGAAATACAGTGGATGAAGCACGGAAATCAAGTCAAATGCAAATACTAGTTGGCCATCAAAGGATAGAAAATTTTCCCAAACCAAGTCACTTCATAGAATACAGAAAGGGGACGTTGATACGTTTAGGGTCAATTCATAAAAGAAGCAATTGGGTTGTTGTTTCGTCAAAAAGATTAGCCAGGAACTTATGAAATACAAAACCAACAATAGGCCTTAAGTCCATGTGACTTAAAATTTATGTTTTGGTGCAGGTTGGAAGTTTAAAAAAGATTTTACCAAGCAATCTAGACGAGCATCAATTGTTTGTATGTCTTTCAGTGGTTGTAACAAATTAGCACGAAGCAGCCTTGTCCTGCAAATGAACATGACAAGGCAGTAAAACTCTTAAAACCCAATGCCGATAATAAATTAAGGACATATCAAAAGTCATTGCCCATTGAAGAGTAGTCAATAATGCACATTGACAGACTAGCAAGTAGTTTTCCATCAGAGCTTAAAACTCCATCTAGTTAAAAAGGGGTAGAAGTTGTTTCTATCAAAAGTTGATTCAATGAAACCAGAATAGTAAGCTGCTAGATGTTGCTGTATAATATTTGTCTACTTGTTTAAGAAAGTAGACACGGAGGAAACATCTGTTAAAATTTGAAGCTTACACGTATGGAAAACTTTCAGTCCTAACAAGGTTCAAAGATATGGAAGTGCTCTACTTTGAAAGCATCCCAATTGATTATGAACCATACATACAAGCTGCATATAACTTGGGATAAGCTTCAGTGAATTGGTCTATATTACAGAAAGCAATAAAATTTCCAAAGCTTTTCAGTCAATTTCAGGGTTAAACAACATAAAACACACACGAATACTAACTATAAGACAGTATAGTTATCAAAGGCTCTCCAACATAAGCAAATTTCTAATATGGCTACCTAGAGACAAAGACGTACTACAGACTTAACATTCTTTATATACTATAGCTATCTAACAATCTAGTTATGATGAATGACTTACGTTAGCAAAATAGGAATTGTAACTTTAAAGTAAAAGACTTGAAAAAAATAAGTGTTCCTGTACAAACCAAAGCCATAGAAGTGAATGCAGTGATTGGTGTTCTTATAATGATCTACATGCTTGATAAAATATGATCAGAAAAATGCTTGCCAACACTGGCATGGACATTCTGCATGGCAGTTTTACCTTGTCTCAAGACTTCAGAAAAAAAAAGGTTTCCAATATAGCTAAGGCTTAGAAATGAAACCTTGATTACCTTTCCTATCATGATCAACATGCTAGGTGAAATATGATGGCAAAATGTACTGTAAACATAATGAAACTAGATAATACTCTTAAGGAATATCAAAAAACAAACATAACAGCACCCTTTTAGAGATAAAGATTTGAACCTATACCAAATTAAATTAAGTATATACAAATATAAAACTTCCACAACATGTGGTTATACCCTCCAATAGTCTTTGTTGTCTTCAGCATCTGGAAAAGGCTTCTTTTCTTGTTATTACTGCCCCAAAGTTCATTATGCAATGGATCAATGATTTCTAAATTCTGCACGCTGTTGAGAGTAAATATGAGTAGCAAGAATATATTTGAGGCCCTTAAACCATCTTATATTATCCTTTCCTAAAACTTGTATAGCTATTGCCAAATCAAATGTCAACAGTCAAAAAGCAATAGAGGACGATTTACTTTCTCAATCTGTTTTTCTAAAGAGAAAATGAGCCATACGCACCTGGTGGCATCAATATTCATATGATCAAATGAGCCATTGAATTTGACCTGGAAGTTCAAAGTAGTTAGAGATATGGCCCAATATACTACCATTGATCCTAATTTTCTGCACTGAATACCTTTGTGGTTACACCTGCTATCAGAATGTTTCTAGAGAATCTACAAACAATAGCTAAAAGTTCTAGCAAATCCAAATAGTTGCAAACGAAAATGAACATTGAGAATTTAAACAGTGTTTAGCCTATGAAATTGCATATGTTTCTTGATACCCAATCTTAATCCACATTTTAGTAATGACTTAAGATTTACTCAAACTCAATTGTTCAAATTCAACTCACTCATAGCAATATTTAACAAAAAATATTCCCGCCACAATTTGAAACTGCCTTTGAGAATTTAAACATTGTTTAACCTACGAAATTGCATATGTTTCTTGATAGCCAATCTTAATTGACGTTTTAGTAATGACTTAGGATTTCCCAAAGTTAATTGCACATAATTCACTCATAGCAACAGTTAAACCAAAAACATTTCCTGCCACAACTTGAAACTGCATCATCAAAAGCATACCAACAGTGAGTGGTTTGTGACAATTACGCCTTTCTCAGCTTCGATCCTACATGTGACATGAAAAGTTTAGACTAGTATATTGCAAACAATAATTAAACATATCATAAAGGAAATAACATAGTGCATAATAGAAGCCAGGTGTAGCAGCTTGTAAGTGTTTATGCAAACAATTAATGATGGACAAGTTTGAACTGTAAAAGGTGAACATCACAAACCAAAGAGCAGCATTCAATTTCCAGTAGTTACATCCATAATATAAACACAGATTTTATTGATCATATATGCAACAACCATACTAATTGGAGACAGAAATTAACGAGAAAGCAGTTTGAAAATAGGGCCACCAAGGGTTGTATCAATATGCTCAAATTACAATTTGAGCCCTAACCATAAGCAGACAATGTTGCATCCAGCATGCAGATAGCCACAATTTCATATGCAACTATGGCCCAACCATAGATCCCTGGTCATATGGTGGCATACGACAAGCTACCGATGAAATCTTGGGTTCAGAGTGTACCCTAATGAGGCGATATCTTACTGTCACAACCTAAAAAACTCTGGCAATTTGTCCAACTATTGGTGATTGCTTAGTGGCAGGTCTAACTGCAAGTGCAATCATAGGAACTTGTAATGATATTCTAATGGTTTGTGGCACAACAAAAAGAAAAAACAGTCTTGTATACATTTTATCCAAAAACATACAAAACCTTAAATCAAAAAGTTTCTTTCAATATTCCCTCTTCATATTGATTGAAAGATTGTAGCAACCCTATATGCATGGATTTCAAAATACTATATCACAATGCATCTTAACAAAAAACCATTACGAGCTGCTTGCAAGGTGCAGTATAACCTGACAAAAGTAAACCAAGACCACAGCATACCATTTGATAGTAGCAGCAGCAGCAGCTAAGCAAAGATAATACTGCTTGTAATAAGTATCCAAACCAAGAGCAGATGGCTCCTTAGCAGCCAAATTTTTAACTAGAACAGCCCCCTGAATATTTGCTACTGATTAATACATAAGAGAAAACTCAAAGTGTAGTTCAATATGAAGTTGCAGTACTATGACTTAGGACAAACAGGCATACAAACATGGCAAACCTTAGTATCATCAAAGCAACCACGTGACATCGTAATCTGCAAGGATTATATTCATCTTACTATTCGCCAGTTACGAGATTTCAGAAAATAGAATATATTTCTACCTTTTTGTGGGATGCATAATGCTTATCTACCAGCTCCGAGACCCCAACCATACCTTCTGCTGCTTGTTTGACTGGGGGGACAATTATTATCATTGGATCATAAAATTGCAATAGAGTTTTTGTATTTTGATATGAACAGCTGGTCTCAATATATTGTGAAAGATGCAATGAAGCTGATCTCAAATCAAATGCAGCAACCCCAACCTGCAAAATAGAAATGTTTTGAGTTAAGTTAAAATAACCATCACATAAAAGTAGCAAATGAGTGACATCAGAAAAAAACTAAAAAACATTTAGAAGAGTAATTGCTAATAATGACATATAAGTAAATAAATGATGTAAACAATTGTTACATGTAGATCAAAGTTTAGTAATGAAGCTGCCAGCAGCATTTGATCAGATCCGCAACCAAGTTATTTACGAAACAACAAATATAACTAATGCAATAAAAGAATACATATAACTATTATCTGTTTATACAATAGTTCCAACGTCACTACAGCCCCTGTTTAAAAGAATACTAGAAGCTTAGTACATATAATAGCCACTGCAGAATGCTAGTATACAATATATACAAACCATTAGAAGCAAAGGGAATGGGGACATGCAGATTGCATTTGATGCGTCTAGCATCAAATGAAACATGCATCATAGTATATACCAAATTGTCAGCAATGGATATGCTTCACCACTTCTCACGTTTGGCCATTTGAGTATACTTGATGCAGAATTCTTGAACTACAGTTTACTTGGTGACGCAATATATAAGTGGCTCAGGAAACCAGTTTCATTTGATGTGTTCTAGGAGTGAGTTAAACACACTTACCCCTCACACAATTAATTGAAAAGGAACGAATGAAACATAGTAGTATGACTTCATTTAAAGTCTTTAAACCTGTTGCACAAATGTCGTTAGTAATAGATAGGAATAAATGTTAGATCCGGCTCCATGCTTTTGTACTTCCGCATTTCACAAGATAAAACTAGAGGCAGATGGAGAATATCAAGGAACACAATGCAGCAGCTTCAGTTCATATTACACCATGAATTAACAATCCATAGGACAATATCTAAAGTATCCTGACTGGAATCTCAAATATAGATCAATTGAGGTAGCATAAATAAGTTTTATAATCATCAATCCCTTCAACCGTAGATTAGCAACAGCAAAGAAAGATCAGAAGAGATGAGCTAAAGAAACACCAAATGTGGAGACCTTCACCGAGATAAACGAAACCTAATCTTGAAATCAGTTTCTAAGAGAAACTAATAGAGAAAATCAAAGAGAGATCGACAAGAAAAGAGATCAGCAGCGATTACTTCTTTAGCTCGATTTTCGATTAACCCCACAACAACGCTTGATCTATCAACGCCTACTCCTCCACAGATTCCTCCATCATCCTCCTCTGCCATTATTTTTTCCCTCCTCTCTGCTGTTCTGAGCTCAAATGTGTGACAGTACAGCGTAATCAATTGAAGTTTTAGAGACCGCGAAAGGGAGGTGTATTTATAGAACGTGATAGACCCGTGTAGACTTGTAGCAAATTTTTTGGTGTAACGGTATATTACGTTATTTTGTATAAAGGTTTAAAAAATTTTATTTAAAAATATTTTTAAAAAAATTAATATTAAAATTATAAATTTGGCAACATTTATAATTTTTATATTCAAATTTTTTTAAAAAAATAACTATCATTGATAACAACTTATGAAAATTTCAGCCTCAGTTAGAACATTAATAACTGATCGCGCGAGTCGCGACCGGTTCTGTGTTCGAAGGCGTAGATGGCTCGGAGGAAGACAAAAGCAATCACGCAAAGAAGACATAATTTTTTACGTGGAAAAGACCCCTAATAGATCGGGGCAAAAAATCACGGGTCGTACGCGACCACCGGAAAAACTTTGTATTATGGGTGGAAAGAGTTGTATATTACAAGTGTATTTCCCTCGCTTTCTTTTTCTTTCGCTCTCGATACCAAAGAGATGATGTCTTCCGGACGGAGAAGAGCTCCTGCTACTTCTGGGTCTTCTTGAAGAAGAAGGAGGAGCTCCTTCCCCCTCCTCTTCCGATTTCTCCATTTCTGGCCCTCTCCCTGGCGTCCAGCCTCCTTTTTAAGAAGGGGAATAGCCCTTTTATAGACCTCTTACATTGGCCTATTGCTGCTGCTTCTTGCCCCTTGATTCATAGGTCATGATGACCTAGAGGTAGCCCTCCATAGTGTTCCCACTTGCCCACAATCTGATTGGTTAAGTACACTGTCCTCATGCAGCTTATTTGACTCCACCGCCTCTCCACCGCCTTAGTACACCGCCCTAGGTTTGGTTGTGGCAGCCAGCTAAGCGGTTCTAGGGAGTTCGGATGGTTTAGACTTCGGTCAGGACAGCTCCTGCTTGGCCTGTTCAGCTCAGCTCTGCTTGGATGACCTCGGGTCGGACTGGTTAGCTTAGTTCTGGACTTATGCTTGCCTGGGTAGCTATTTAGTACTTCAGCACCTCGGCCAGCTCTTCTGCTCGGCTCTTCAGCGCCTCAGCACCTCGGCTAGCTCTCCAGCTCAGCACCTCAGCACTTCAGCACCTCGGCCAGCTCTTCAGCTCTTCAGCTCGGCTATTCAGCACCTCAGCACCTCGGCTAGCTCTCCAGCTCAGCACCTCATCACTTCAGCACCTCGGCCAGCTCTTCAGCTCGGCTCCTCAGCACTTCAGCACCTCGGCACTTCTGCACCTCGGCCAGCTTATCAGATCAGCACCTCGGAACTCCGCACCTCGGCTAGCTTATCAGCTCAGCTCCTCGGCACTTCTGCACCTCGGCCAGCTTATCAGATCAGCACCTCGGAACTCTGCACCTCGGCTAGCTTATCAGCTCAGCTCCTCGGCACTTCTGCACCTCGGCCAGCTTATCAGATCAGCACCTCGGCATCTCAGATCGGCCGATAATTCTCAGCTCGGCCAGAGCATCTCGGTACCTCAGCTCGGCCAATGCTTCTCAGCTCGGCCAGAGCATCTCGGTACCTCAGCTCGACCCATACTTCTCAGCTCGGTCAGAACACCTTGGTATCTCAGCTCGGCCAATACATCTCGGTACCTCGGTTCGGCCAATACTTCTCAGCTCGGCCGATACACCTCGGTACCTCAGCTCGGCCAATGCTTCTCAGCTCGGCCAGAGCATCTCGGTACCTCAGCTCGGCCAATGCTTCTCAGCTCGGCCAATACACCTCGGTACCTCAGCTCGGCCAATGCTTCTCAGCTCGGCCAGAGCATCTCGGCACCTCAGCTCGGGCAATGCTTCTCAGCTCGGCCAGAGCATCTCGGTACCTCAGCTCGGCCAATACTTCTCAGCTCGGCCAGCACACCTCGGCGTCGTGGCAGCCTAATTTTATGCGTTATCAATAACTATATCAATAAATATGACTAGCCATCCTAGTTTATAGAGAGATTACTTGTGCTCTTAACTATACTAAGAAAAGCTTCTGTGTGGCTTGTGCATATAAGTATTTGCAGAAGCACGTAGATCTTTATGTGTTTATGTTTGGAATATTAGATTCTCCACAGGTCTGCCTGTGAGTTTCTTCTCTGATATTAATATCTTCATCATTACTTCCTTTGGAAGACCTATAAGTATTGAACTGGGTTATGCGTGCTCGCGCACGCTCCCACCACACAAAGCAATGGCATATGTCTTCTCATTCAATTGCTTCCAATTTCAAGAGCTTCAGACTCTTTAACTGTTACAGTTTGCCTCTGAACATATACCTTGTACAGACAACTCCGTCGCAGGTCTAGAACGTTCAGAATATAAAGTTGTCCGATGCCAGCCAAGTTCAGCGGTGTTTGAGGCAGTATAATTGGTGCACAAATTCGTAATCAATTATGAGAGCAATGCTGTGCCCGACAGATTGTAAATTTGCAGAGTAAAACTTGCTAATCCAACCAATAAGACATTCACCCACAGACTCTTGACTCCTCTACTCGCAAGAGGTTGATGTAACTAATGACACCTTGCTGATCATATTTATGTGGAAGAATACTTTGGTCAAATGTCAAAGAGGCACAACGAATTGAATTCAACAGTCTTCAACACTTCTTTTTAATGTCATATCAGCATGTTATGGTTGAATCTACAGACCACCATGCTTAACAATGCCAATAAATCTGGAATGAGAAGAAGATATGTGAAGCTTAAAAAACATTAGAAAGAAAAGTAACACCACGTGCACAAACTGGCATAGCACATTTTACCAATAACATGTAGAATTAACATGGAACAAATGTCAATCCAGGTCGTCAACATCTACCACTTTGGCACATCGAAGGTATCCTATCAATATCTAACTATTCTCAATTTGCATAATTTCTCAATATTATCATAACAAAAAAGATGAGGATGGTGCATTTCCGCAAGAACGGAACCATTTGTATAACAAGAAGTCCATACTCCTGCCTCCTTTACGACTCTTTTTTTACAAAGCATGCATTTCCAAGTTGCCATCTGCTTGAGCACCAGCCTCTGCAGCTGGTGATCCTCGTGTCTCGTTCATGTTCATCTCCTGCACAGCCGGAGGATTTACAATGGTCATTGGCATGACACCGTTATCCGAAAGGCGGCTCTTCATTTCTCGGTGTTCTTGACATATAGCACACCAATGCATGCAACAGTGAACCAGACATGGGTCACATGGGGAGTTCTGCATACATAAATTGGTGATCAAACAGCATAAAGATTACAATAAGTCTTACGAATATATTTAAAACAGACACTATAAGAAAAAACAGGTGGGAAGCAGTTCCGGAACTGATCCTTCTGGAAAAATATGCAGTACAACGTGTACAAATATAGTGAAGAGCCTCAAAAGGTTAGGTTTACTAAAATAATATTAAATGAGTTCAATATCTCAACTACTTACAAGTAAAAGTCAGAGGGGGAAACCGTGTTAAAATCATTTCTCAGGAAAGTGAACAATAGCCCAATATCTCAACTACTTACAAGTAAAATTCAGAGGGGGAGACTGTGTTAAAATCATTTCTCAGGAAAGTGAACAATAGCCCAATATCTCAACTACTTACAAGTAAAATTCAGAGGGGGGAGACCGTGTTAAAATCATTTCTCAGGAAAGTGAACAATAGCCTGTCCACTTAAATCATGGTCCTGCATTAAGGATATGAACCAATGATTTTTCCCAGACTCACAAGTTACCTCTTTTCAAATACGTGCATATCATCAGGAATCTTCAGCCAAACCTTCAGATCTTTTTTGGCAGGCAAAATGTACTGAATTTCACTTTTTTATCTAGTTATGAGATATTAGTATAAAATAGAGGCAGAAAAGAAAAGGTTCACAATGGTCGCAAAAACATAAGCAAAATGCAGAATGCAACAGGAAGGCATCAAAATGCTAAAAACAAAAAGACTGTCAAACCGGAAATCGAATGACATGATTTAGCGTAGGTGTTCCTATCTTCCCTCTATGAAAGGAAAAACAAGTAAAATCAAAATGACATAAAACATATGCTTTAGATACTAGACCACCAAGGATCTCAACATAGAAACAGAAGAGTTTAAAAAACGTGAAAAATCGTGGCAACCAACAACTTCATTTCAATAACTAGAGCATCAGGAGCCACTTGCAGATATTAAGTCTAGCAAATAAAATGGGAATGCAGTGCATTAAGGAATGCCCTACAAGATGGATATATTTATGTGCCACTGCAGTACTTTATGTTCATCCTTCTCTATCAACAACAACAACTGCAATCCAGAAATGTCTCACCTTCAAATGATACTTTTTCTGAAGTTGCTGCCGTAATATCCCTGTGTATATGCCACACATCCACCACGTGAAAAATAACCCTTCCGCAACTAAGAAAGATGTCCTTGGGTCAATGCCATGGAACGCTGCTGTAGCAGCGGCTAATGCTATGCCACCTTCAACGAATATTGCATGACAAATGCAGGGTCTCGTCCACGGGATATCTTCTCGAAGGCTTTCAACATTGCGCCCAAATAATATACAGGGACAGAACAAGCCAGTCCAGCCTACCCTCACACGTAACAAGCATAACACATAAATTTCTTTTATGACACGGAGAATCAACCGCAATCGCAAAACAAAAACGTAAATAAACAATAATAAATAATTTAAGAATTGGCACATGAAGTCACGAAAATCGAAAATGGGACAAGCCTTCTGGCATAACATGGTATACACCTCTTTGAGTGAGGAGAAATCCAACTGATTATATCAGAAAATATGCACTGGAAATACCATCTCTTGAGATGCCTCATTAGCTCCTAGCAATAATTTCTAAAATAGTAGGTCAAAAGATCCGTAAGTTCTTCAACAATCGTTTGTCAACTACTATTATCGCAGCCAGGTCGGGCTACAAGCAACCAAACGGTAAGTTATATTCGACCTGCTCACATGTTACTTTAAATAGATAGTCGAGCCAGAGCACATTCTCTCCCGACGGCAATAGATAGTTTGAAGCTTCACCTTGCATTAACAAATGTTTGGTGATCGTCTGGTTTCACTGCCCGGCTTCTTTTTTTTTCCTCAATTTTCGGCCTCCCGTCTAACTAGTCAATGTCACTTTTAGAGAAAACATACTTATAACTAGCTATAGAACCAGGTCTATATTTCTCAGGCATCAACGTAGCTGCGCTGTTGAACATCCTAGAAATTGATGCTAACTGCAACAATATGAAATATGATTCAAACTAACTTCCAAAATACCTCTATCTAAAAGCCAATCTAGATACTTGTGTGCCCTTCTATATTCCACATATGCAATTCCAGAGGCTATCAGAAACTGGTCAAACTCTAACAGAAGCTAATCTACAAAGCAAAGGGCCAATGAATTGGGATTCTCGGGCCTAATCTCAACAACCAATTCTATAGTTTACAAAGTGCTGTAAGCTGCTTCCACTGCCAAATTTACATTCCACATTCAGTAAGACCTAACATTGACAATGAGAAAATCACAACTTGAATTGAAAACAGTGCTGTACTTTCGAGATCTAATTTGCTAAAGCCAACAAATGAGCACACAAGAAAAAGAAAAAAAATTTTGTGCTCCCTAAGCTTAACATTTAACTATGTATGAAAGTTTAAAAAGGCAGAACATCTTACAACTGTCACTGTCTTCAGCACAGCCGCAGATCCCGGTGGTCCAAGGTTCATCTGCCGGCGGCTCGTAGCTCTCCGGAAGAGGCTGCCCACACTCGTTGCATCTCCTCACTTCCAACTGAATCAATCAAAACAAACCACTTGTCGAAAAATCTTTAAAAATTTTTTTTTTTTTAAAAAACACCAACAAAGGCGGACCTGAGGGACCCTAACGGGCTGATTAAGCTCGCCGGGGCGGATCTCTTCTACGGGCGAATCCTGCTCCTTGGTGAGCTTAACGTAACGCGAAGCGGTGGTGTTCTCCGCCATCTCGCCGGTGGTGATTACTGGGTCAAAATTTCACAATGCCTTGACACGCGATCTGTAATCTGATCAGATCTGGGGAAGACTGAAGGGAATGCGACATGCGCTTCTTCAACGCCCGCGAAACGGTGGGACGGGTCAAGGAGACTAGCGGGTTTTAGGTTTGAGCACTATCAGACCCCAAGCTCTGCGGGTGCGGGGCGAAGTCTTTGGTTCCTTGTAGTAAATAACTCTTCGAGTCGCTTCTCTTATCGCTCCTCTCCACGTGTAAGGTGAGAATTGGTGCAACATACGTTCTCGTTGTGGGTGTTAGCAGATAAAGGGCGAGATCGAGGTTTGGGATTACGAGATGAACACGATCCCGTAGAAACAAATGCTCCTTCCAGTAGAACAAATCGGTCGGGCATGACCGCGTGAGAGATCTAAGCGAGCATCGACTGACCTTTGAAGCTGACAAATAACAAACTTGACGCGTACTTCTCGCACACAAAAGCAACGCAAGCTGCCTTGTGTATTTTTATTAGGGCCAAAATTATATGGGCGGTGCCTGAATTTAATGAAATATTCATTATTGATATTAATATTTATGTCGATACGCTACAGGACCCCAGCCGGATGTGTATCAGATATAACAAAAAAGGTTTAAAAAATAATAAAATAGTTTTGGACATCCCAAATAAATATATCCGACACGAATGTCCGTATATTTTTTAGAAGAAAATTTTCCTTTTTTGAGAGAATTGAAAATTTATACATTACTATCGGTCACAGTAATAAATAATATAATATAACTATACAATAATATAATTAGAATTTTACTATTTAAATTTATCTTAAAAATCTAAAATAATATATTATAAATTGACTTTTTTATTTAATATTATTATATTTTATATGTTCAAATACTTTATATATATACATATATATATATATATATATATATATATATATATATATTTATATATTTATTTATTTATTTTAATTATTTATACTTTTTTAGCCTCTGAAAACGTACAAGTGTTCTATTTTTGAATATGTGTTATTTCCTATCCATGTCATGTAGTGCTTCTATGTCCGTGCTTTCTAGAATTTATTTCCAAATAATAATCTGAGTATAATTCCGTCAAATTCGACTCAAATTCTAACAAAATTAATAGTTCTACTTGAATGTTACACCGCTAGCACCTTTACTAATGGTGCTAGAATTTGAGCTGACAGCGGGAATCAATTCGCAAAATTCAAAAATTCTAGATAGCAATTTACAACAAGATAAACCTTATTTATCAATTTAAATGTACCACCAAACTCTGAGTTATCACCGCTATAATTTTGCATTTGTTGAGGTGATGTTCTATGTTAAAGAATGAGTAACACTAAATGATCTAGAAGTTTTGGACCATCTGGCATTCTTAGAGATAACTTCATAGGAAAACTAATACCAGGACTTCTCGTGATGTTAATTATGAGCAAACAGTAGTTTTTAGGACCATAGGAAAACTAATACCAGGACTTCTCGTGATGTTAATTATGAGCAAACAGTAGTTATTAGGGGCTGATGAACCTGATGGAACATATAATACGTCTACATAAGTTAAACATTCTAGCATACGACGTTTTTCTAGAGTTTTTAGGACCATAAGAAACTCCTTATAGATGACATATTTTGTTAGTGTATGCTATTCGTAGTAAGATATTGTCTGGCTCTCCGAGGAGTGTACTTTCTCCGATGAGTTAAGTTTTATTATTATACATTTCAATGATCTTCTCTAACTTTTAAGAGCTATATTCATGCTTTGTTCTTTATATAGGTACGAATGAGCCGAGCTGCTCACGAGCAGCTCGGGCTAAAACTCGTTTAAACTCGACTCGAGCTTAAATTTATGCTCGGTTAATTAAACAAGTCAAACTTGAGTTTTGTAATACTTAGCTCGTTAGGCTCGTGAGCCTATACGAGCACAGTTGATAATAATTCTTTGACTCCAGTCCGAACTGTTATAAGTTGGTTGAGCCCAACAAAATATATAACTATTTACAATTTAATTTTAATTTTTGAAGAATTATAAATACTAATACCGTGCACTTTATTTTCGAACTAGATACTTGAGCTTGATACGCTCAAGGTATTTGATCTTGATACGCTCGAGGTACTCGAGCTCAAGCTCGGCTTGAATTAAAGCAATCGAGCTAAGTTCAAGTATAACTTTTTCTAAAGCGAACAGAGTTCGAGCTCAGACATTGAGGCTGAGCTCAAGCACGAGCAATGTCATCTGAGCCGAGCTTGAGCTAGATAGTACTTGGTTCGAGCGCGACTTGTTTTCAGCCCTAGATACGATAATCAAATATATAGAGGAGTGAACTAATCTCGTGCCAAGCTTGAGCTATAGAGTACTGTGCTCGAGCTCGACTCGTTTTCAGCACTAGGTAAGATAAGCAAATATACAGAGCAGTGAACTAATCTCGACAGCTTGTCCTGAACGAAAGTAGACTAATCTTGGTGCTGACGTGACTAGTCCAGAAGACTTGAAGATGGGCTTGTCTCTAATGAGTCTTGTTTGGGCCTAGTCTGTGGATATTTAGCATATGATCCATTTAAAAGTAGCTTCGTTAGTTGGGCGATTCTTTTGTTTTGTTAGTTCATTCAACTGAGCAGGTTAGATGTCCTGCAAATCAGTTAACTACACGGACAAAATCTCCAGCACACTTTTTTTATTGGATCTCAAAATAACTACTCTTAGGTTTTTAAAAGGATAAACGCATACCCGATATGTATGCCCTTGTCTCAAGTAATATGAGCTCCTACGTTCTATGCTCTGTTTCCCTGAACAAGGGCTCCCACGGGCCACACTTCGAGCCTCTATCCCTATCCCTCTACATGCAAAATATTCCTGGGCAAAGGGCGAATATTTTGTTAATGTGTACATATAAATAAATAAACATATATATATATATATATATATATGTTCTTAGATCAATCTGAATAAGATATGTAAGGAGAGTCGTTAACTGTTGAATTAAACATCTTAATTGTATGAACGATCCAAAATATATCTTAAAAATACAATCTAAACAGTGGATCACAATCAAAATATTTGATTCAACTATCTACGGATCATCCTACAGATTTTATTTTCAAGTCAACATATACATATATATATATACATATACATATACATATATATACATATACATATATATATACATATATATATACATATATATATATATATACATATATATATACATATATATATATATATATATATATATATATATATATATATATATATATATATAGTGACTTGGCAAATGTTGATAGTTGTTTGACATTGGCATATGTTATTTGGCTGGTTTTATAGATGAATTTTATGTTGTACGTTAATAAATAATTTTAGTTACAGTGAATCAAAACACGTGTCGCTTGTCTATCACGACTGCCATGAGATAGTCTCCCATCGGACATAACAAGGAATACTTGCAATATATTTCAAGTAAAGTACTGTAGTCTATTTATAAAAACAAAGTTACACTTAAATTTGTTTTATATATGATGTCAAAAATTATAAAAAAAAATATTAAAAATTAATATTAAAATAATTTTTTTAACATGAGAATATAAAAAATTAACCAGAAACAATATAAAAATTGCAATACAATTGTCCCTGCTAACAGATCCAATGGTTGCTCTCCAATTTCCATTATGCAGCAAATAAATTACATGCATTAATTAGCAAACACTGATGATATCTGAAGGTCTGTAAACCGTTAGGTTGAACAGTTACGAAATGTACATGATTTATTCCCAATAAGGACACATGGTCTTGAACTAGTGCAACTGCAACTACCCTCAGACATTGTCTTCTGTAAACGTAAAAACTTTTGAGCCGGCAAGGGGCTGCAAGGGGAGGCCACTACTCGTGATCGACGTGACAACTCAACTCTGCAAAGCGTGCCTCCGTGCAAAAGCTGGTGGCTGGCTGAGATTCTCAGAACTGAGAATTGAGCTGACAGTTCCCGAACTGTCTTCATATTCCTCCCTTTGTCCTTGGCCCCCCTCATTTGTAAAGCCTCTTTATATATATATATATTCTCCCTCCACTTGCCGAACTAATTAAAGTTTTGGCTATTTTTTTAATAAAAAGTTCTCTTTTGCAGTGGAGGCAAAGAGCTAAAGACAAGTGCATCATGAAGCCTTTACATTTACCTTGCTCGAGAGGAGAAAGATGTAGACAACGGATGCTAAAAATAATAATTAAGTAAAGGAAAAACTATTCCCCTCCAACAAACTATTAAATAAATAACACATAACTAATTTTCATCACACACGCACCTCGTGATCCGCACAATTTTTTTATGTTCTGCAAAAAATATTAAAATTACAAATATATCCATCGTAGTGTATGGTTCTAATTATGCTAAGTCAGTATATGTGATTTTTTATATAATTTTTAGAAGTATATAGCAAAGTTCTTAAGTAAAAGATGCCAAAGTACTATACACGATCACTTGGAGGGAAACGGTGGGCAGCCAAGGCACAGTAATGGATAGAAAGAAAATAATGATTAAAATAAGGTGGATGTTGTGAGGTTTTTTCAGAGTTATTCATTTCTTTCTTTTTAAAGATAAACGGATGGTGAGCCCGGCATCCTGCCAAACACAGTATAGAATTTATATTTGTTCTACCATCAAATTTAACTTTAACTTATTTTATACTGTTTAAAATCTTTCACAATCATCACCACTGTAACGTACATGCACTCTTTTTAGGAGCCGAAGGATTGGAGCATAGAGCCATTGTTGGATCACAAAGTGATCGAGCTTATTATCGATCGGTATGAAGTGTTCAGAAGTTGAGGAGGCTTACAAGAAAAAACTGCAAGCAACTACACAAAAAATATAGAATTTTTACATGCAAACTTCATACTAACACAGTAAAACCAGACTTTCCCAAGACTCGTGATAAAAATTTACTAATAAGACTATGGTACGACTTTCCCAAGACTCGTGATAAAAATTTACTAATAAGACTATGGTACGAGACGTACACTCTCTCAATCTTTTGGTAGCACTTGGTAGGAGCCTTGACTGCAAATTCTAGATCTCTCAGGGACTAGATAGTACGGACACGAGAACACGACACGACACGATACGAAAATACAGCAACTTTAAAAAAAATAAGACACTGATACGACTCGGACACGACAATAATCAATTTAAATAATTAAAAAATAATTTATTCGAAATATTTAAATATTAGGAAATATAATTATATTCGATGATAAGTCTATTTATAATATAATATTTCGTATTTTTGAAATAAATCTAAACATTAAGAGTCTAATTATATCAACTAAAACTAAAAATATATAATAGCTGAGTGCATAACTATATTATATTACTTACCATTATTACAAATAATATTTAACTATTCAAAAAATAAATAAAAAATAATTATTAAAAAAATAATATAAATATTGACACTAATACGGACAGGACGATATTTTTGAAATTTTCTTAAGCTCAGCTCATGAACAATTCTATTTTACTAAATTTCATGATTAAAAAGTAGCTCTGCAGCTCCGCATCACGCATGAGTAGCAATACGAGCAACCGTAGCATAAGCGCTGTTGATAGTCAGCCTAATCATGCGGTATCATTGTGCATGATGAACTCAATGATGAGCTTTGAGACAAAAGTTAGTGCTCATAGAGTTCTTTTGATTAGCATAGTTTTGAGATTAGTAGGGCTAGCAAGGATTGAGCACAGCTACTATTTTTTTTTAAGGCTCCAAGTACCATTCCAGAGTTAGGATTATATTCGTCTAATATTCTAATCTAATCTTTTCAGAAGGAGACAAGCATTTGCCGGCACAACAATATATATATATATATATATAATATATATATATACGATTTTGCTATGTTTATTAAAAAATTATACAATAAATTACATAGCATAATGATAAAATTAGAATCACACATCATAATAGCTATAATTATAATTTTAATAATTTATACAGATCACGAGATAAATATATAATTTACGAGACGAATATGTGATGGAGATTAATTATGTATGATTTAGTGTGTAGTTTATTAAAAATGAGTAATTTTTTTCGAATATATATATATATAACTGACTGTACGAAGAGTCGAACCAAAAGTATTACAGCTTTTTAAGCCCATCATACCACCCTCAGCTACCAAATTAAATTTATTGCTTTATTTAGCATCATCAATATTATATTGTGAGGAGTAGTGCAAGTGCAATTGAGGATTTAAATTTGGTACAATGAATGGGTGAGTGAGAGGCTGCTGTGCTGAGAAGTGTTTTCCACCGCTAATTACGATTATCTTAGAGCAAATGAAATTTGATAATTATGCTCAAAACTACAATAATGGAAGTTAGCACAAAAATTAATTTATCACAATATTTTTTTGGAAGCTGGGCCTAAACTATGGTGACTTAGACATAAATATATATTTATATTCTTCTTATTAGCAAGGCTATTGAGTATCCTGCTTAATCGTCCTATTTGGTGCTTGCTCAGAAATTATTGCATGCAATAAAAAGCATAAGTAACAATTTTTTGGGATGATCTAAGTGATAACAATTAGTCAAGTGCGCCCCTACACAGAAACAACCTGTAGAACATCCAAAATCTTATTGTTGGTCATTTTTAGACCATAATAATTAAATATGGTTTATTTTCGAATATATGTAACATTATGCTTCAATATTCCTGATACGATACCAGTCCAATACGAACTGATAAATCGTATTTAGAGAATATTATATTCGGTAATATTGGAGGTGGTGCACCGAAAAAAAATTCATCTCGTTATCTGAAAATAAAAACATTGTGCTTCAATATTTAAAAAAAAAATGTCAAAAAGATGTGTTTGGGCTATTAAGTTGTAATTCAAAATGTAAGACCATTAAAATCATAGTCTAAACCGTAACTATTTTTATGAACTATGTCATAGCTTTGGTGGCCGTTAGACATGTTTAATAACACTTTTTTTTTTCACTAAAAGGCTAATTTCTTATGAAGGATAGGTTAAAAATTTGAATTTTATCAATATCTGATTGAGAAGGTGTACCGTTTATCACTTAGTAATCGGTCGAGATGTGAAATAAAAATTGAATTCGACTGTCAAGAGCACAACAAAAAAAAAAAACACTTTCTTCCAAAAATAAAAAGCCTAAGAAGTAAAAGGTTGTAAATTTCTGAAAAATGCACCAAGTTGTCCATTTCTTTTTCTAAAGTATGACCCAACAATTATATGTTTTATATGTTATGCAAGCTGTTTTCGTGCACCTATGCACATAAAAATAATTTTTATATGAGTGAAGAATGTATGATATTTTGGAGCGTACTACTATCTTAAAAAAAGACTTTGACCGCACTAACTATAAGAAGGGCGTTATTTAGCTTTTTTTTAAAAAAAAATCACTTCTGGTATGTGTTATTTTTTCGATTCGTGCTCTCTTGAAGAAATTTTTTTGTTTCATCCCGTTTACAAGCTATAGATAGATAGGTCCATGATATATTTTTCCGACTTTTTGGGAACAATAATTTGCTATAAAATTATGCATTTAACTGTATTATATAACTATGACTTTCGGTAATCTATTGAACACATTTTATTATATTTTTAAAAATTATTATAAACTTATAAACATATTTAATATTTGTAATTTTATAGTCGATAATGATTTTAAAACATGTGCCGAAAAATTTAAGTATACCGGGGCACAGGAAAATGTCTCTCTCTTGGCAAGGTTTAAGGTTATTCCCCTATGGACCATAGAAGGTTCTTCTTTCCAAGCACCCACTATTTCTTAACCGATATTCTTAGACCATCCTTGACCCTCTCTCGTCTTCTTCCGCCAGCCGACACCGTGGGCTCGGCACATGGAAAGCGCTATTGATTCGCGCAGCACCGCACGGCGCCTCACTGGCTACCAAGGCTCGTATCTCGACGGGGTTCTCCCTCCCTCTCCTTTTTCTTTCTTTTTTTTTAACTACTATATTATTCTGCAGTTGAGCTAAATTAGCTTAGTTAGCTAACCTGTAGTTATCAAAGACACGCCTCGTAAACCCATCATGAACGCCATCGAGCACAACAAAACATGCTCCCGTGCTGCAGTGATAGTGCAGAATAGAAGGAACCAAACAGTACTCCGGTAGCTTCAACAGGGAACATTTTTAATAAACTACGCACGACCTTGTCCATCTTTTGTCCCCCTCCTACTCCCTCCTCTCTTATATCTCCACCACCCTCCGACGCTCTTGTGCTCCGCGTTGCTTCCTCTTACAACTATCATAATCTAAGTATAAAGAGTTCAGCGAAGCTTCGGCATGGAGATAAATTTGTGGGGAAGGAAGAAGAAGATTATAAGAGAAGATAAGCATCTGCTGTTTAGCTTACCGGAGGAAGAGGATCAGGAGATAGTTATAATGGGAGGAGAAGATCAAGGGGAGAGAACGACAGCGATTACGATGCCAGCGATACCGCCGCCGCAGACTCCGAAAGAACCTATGGAGTTTCTGTCCAGGTCGTGGAGTGTGTCGGCTGCAGAGATCTCTAAAGCGCTGCTCGCAGGCGGTAGGAGCCGGAAGAATTTTGTGGTTGAACGGCTGCCGGATATGATGTTCCCTGAGACTCTCGTCTTCGCCGCTAACTCGTCCCAAAATCATCACCACCACCATGAGCGCGTAAACAACTGACACTAAATTATTCCTACATGCGCTTATATTCTTTCATTGTGTTTAACTTGGTTTGAAATTTCTGTATAGCCATGCAGCGGCGTCGGAAGCTCGGCGATCGTTCGCCATGGATCCTTCGGAAAATGGTTCCACCACAAGGATCAGCATAACAGCAAATCGAAAATCAAAGAGAAAGAACGCGCTGAGAGAGCACGAGTCCACGCTGCTGTCGCGGTCGCGGGCGTAGCCGCAGCTGTCGCTACCGTGGCCGCCGGCATGAACTCAGACAAAAACAGCTCTAAAACGACCATGGCTATGGCTTCTGCGACTGAGCTTCTTGCGTCCCACTGCATAGAGATCGCAGAGCTCGCCGGAGCTGAGCACGACCAGGTGGCCACCGCTGTTCGTTCTGCAGTGGACGTTCGTACTCCCGGTGACTTAGTGACTCTCACCGCTGCGGCAGCTACATCACTGCGAGGAGCCGCGGCGCTGAAGATGAGAGTGCAAAGAGACTCGAGAAACAACGCTGCGGTGATCCCTTATGAGAAGAGCCATTGCGGAAGCCCCGAGATCTGGTGCAAAGAAGGCGAGCTTCTAAAACGCACAAGAAAAGGTTCTTCCATACAATCTCTTTCTCATGGTTATTTCACTTTACTAACTTATATAATTACATTTACCATTTAATTCAGAGTCAAAACGAAAATTTAATAGCCAAAAATTGAAACATGCGTAGCTCACTTTGCTGAACTTGAGCTTAAGAGAATCGAAACTTGAATAAAGTTGAGCAGATTAAGCATCAAATTCTCTGCTTCTAAAGCCCTGCAAACCGTCAAGCAATAGCTTATCGTAATGGTTTTTATTATTTGTTAGGTGCTCTACATTGGAAGCAAGTCTCCATGTATATCAACAAGAAATCACAAGTAAGATATTTAAGGTTTGCAAAGTTATTTTCTCTAAGTTATCTATATTTATGATTGATTTGATTTTATGTTTAAAAATTTCAGGTCATAATCAAATTGAAGAGTAAACACTTGGGTGGCGCACTAACAAAAAAGAAGAAAAGTGAGTCATTTGTAATGCTTTCTAGTGGCTGATTAAAGAAGGCCCGGGCTCAAACCCGACCTTTACATTCACAACAAGTGCTTTAACTGTTTGCCCCGCGCTTCAAATGATCTTATTTCAATAAACCTTTAGATTAATAAGTAGCATTATTCTATGATGTTTCAACTGGATATCTGAAATGATAGTTTGATATAGGTGTGGTTTATGCTGTCTATGACAAGGTTCCCAGATGGCAGACCAGAGAGAAGAATGGTCCAGGAGAGAGATGCCACTTCGGGCTGAGAACGGCGCAGGGTCTTCTTGAGTTTGAATGCGAGAATAGAATTAGTAAACAGAAGTGGGTTGATGGAGTGCAGAATCTACTTCGCCAAATCAATGGCCAACCTGTTAATGAACGAGCAGAACAGTCCCTTGACTTGCTAAAGGCTAAAGCCGAGTTAGAAAGCAGTTTTGTAGAGATACGTTTATAGTAACAAGTAATAAAGATATGTATGTGTGATTAAGAAATATGGGGATGAATGTATATTAGAAGATAGATAAAAGGAGATTTTCACATCTCATGTCCCAGAACCAATACTTTACCTGCTATGCTATTATAGCCGCTAGATACACCTGTTGACGGTGCGGCGGCTGATTTAAGGTCATTTTAATGCAGTGCGTTTTGCCCAAAAATGTAATGGCAGGCTCGTATTTATTATAAACACAGCATAAATGCACCAAAAAAAGAAAAAAGATTTAGTAAATTTGCAAAAAGACGCGAATTAAAGATTGTAATTTTCATAGCCGAGGCATAAAGAAACTACACTTAACAGAACCAGATTCCTTCTATAACCATCAGTAACACTGAAATGCTTGCATGCCTTTCTTTTGGGCAGTTTTCTCCAGTGAGAGTAATGGAATATTGAGTATGCAATTACTTGCAAGCATCTTCTCTGATCTAGATTTTACATACATACACATAAAAGAATTATCATTATTAGTAAAAAAAAAGAATAAATAAATAGGATAATAATACAGAAAACAACAGATCAAACAGTTATGTCAAAACACCACCGTCTTCTTTGATTCATAAGGCAGCACGCGCAGCTCACAGTAGGATTTTATCGCTTTTGCTAAGCATTGCTTCTCTAGATTTTCTGACTTCTGTACAAAACTGTGCAAGGAATCTCTATGGGAAACTCTCTCGACCTGGACAAGTGATAAATTTACTATCTCCATCAGTCGAACAAAGTTGAAATCAATCAGCTTTTAATATGCATAAGATGAAAATTCATTGCAAAGCAAGGAATTAGAATCAAATTTAAATGAGGCAGTTTAACTTGAGTGATCTGGTGATCCCTATCTGAATTCAGTCATTGCTATATAGTAAACATCATAATGCCACTATTTCAGGTCATTTTAGTAAATTGCAATGCTGCATGCACTAATCAGACATGAATGGACGTGATATGTCACTTACCAAATCCCCAGATCAAGGATCCTATTCCTAAAAAAGCACATGAAAGGTTCCTAGCAGCATACACTTTCGATTATAACCCATTATAGACCATAGGTTCAAAGCTAAGAGCATAATTCAAATTTCAACTACCTATTATTAAGCTATACATACTTTCATTTGCATTTTCAAAGGGAAAAATGCTTGGTTGAATGTCTTACTTCCTTTTGAAAGAAAAAGATGAGATGCATCAAGCACTGTCCAACTTTTGCATCATCTTATCTGTACCTTATCTTAGTTTAAGTGCCAGACATGTATCAGATAAAATGGCTACTACAGACATAAATATTTTAAACAGCCATCGTGTAGGCAGAACTAACACAGCAGTATAGCACAGTTTGGCAGGATTAGCAATGGCAAGGAACAAGGGAGACCTTTGGTTGACAACTAATCTACGTAGCAATAATTTGGGAACATTCCAGCATTTTTTTTTTTTGAAAATCAGAACAATTCAGCTTATACAGGTCAGATATAAGAATAACATCCGGGAAAGTGATCTTTCATTCGCAATTATGCTTCAAACATCAATGCACAAAAACAGCATATCTGGCTGCCACTTGCAAAGATAGGCTAAGATTTGTCTCTAATAGTGCATGATCTTGTATTTGTTTTATAAGTACTAATTCAAAGGAGAGATTACAGAGTAAATTGAGGAGGCCCGTCCACACACTAAGCATGATAATTAGTAAAATGCCACTCTTTAACTGAAGCACTCTTATCATGCTTACCAACTGAATCACCAATCTGAATTGGTGTTGAATAAAAATAATATGTCCTGTTATTCAGGTCAACCCGAACCAACCCGAACTGACCCGAATTTTAGTCGGTTCGGGTTGAAATGAAATTCGAGTCGGTTCAGGTCTGAAGGTATTCGGTTCGGATCGGCCTTAAGAATTTCGGATCAGATCGGTTCGGTTGGGTTGACCTGAATGCTCAGCCCTACTTGACGAACTTCAGAGGCTGCTAGACTCGAACTCGGCTCGACCGAGAAAATCTCAAACTTAAGCTCGACTCGAGCTTGGCTCGATTATATCAATTGAGCCGAGTTCAAGTTGAATCGAGCAAAGTTCGACTCAAGCTCGGTTCGATTGCATCAATTAGGCTGAGCTTGAGTCGAGTTTGAGATCGAACTCGCTTAAGTAATTTTGTTATAATAGATACTTGCGAGCCCAACGCACCGCACGATGCTCAGGCTCAGCTTGTTTAATTACTCGACCTCAAATTTGTGCTCAAGCTCGAGCCTGAATCTGTGCTCAAGCTTGAGCAGAACTTG
This sequence comes from Xerophyta viscosa, assembly GCA_002076135.1. Taxonomy (NCBI): domain Eukaryota; kingdom Viridiplantae; phylum Streptophyta; class Magnoliopsida; order Pandanales; family Velloziaceae; genus Xerophyta; species Xerophyta viscosa. The sequence goes on along the minus strand of MJHO01000036.1, from coordinate 1,428,822 downwards.
AACGAGTTCGAGCCCGAGCTGCTCGTGAGCAGCTCAACACGTTTTCACCTCTAGTTTTACCGCCATTGAGTCACTGCTTTTAGGTCTGGGAAGGTCATCAACCTCCATAGGGTACAGTGTATGAATCTCCCACACCCTTGTAGGTGGCACACTTGCAGAATTCGAACCGAAGACCTCCACTTCATAAAGTAGAAGCCCCACCATCCGTCCTAAGAGTCTTCGTGCCATACCTTAACAACAAATACAGCTTCTAGGTCCTGGATGTCATACCTTAACAGCGACACTACATTGCAAATTCAAAAGAGTGCTAAAAGTAGCTCGGTCTCCCCCCACTGCAAAGCAGTTCTAAAGGGGGCAAGTTCCAATTTTCTAGACAGGTTGACAGAAAATCTACTATTTCGTGAATAGGAATTCTAGAAAAAGAACAATCTAAAGGCACATGAGAAGTTGGCATTACCATTTGTTCAATTATTGGACCTGCATCAAGTCCTTCAGTGACAAAGTGACTTGTAGCACCAATCAGTTTGACGCCGGCATCAAAAGCCTAAGAAACATAAGTACAAATGGTAAAGTAAATCAGATATCAGAGATGAATCACTACAAATAATTGAACAGAGACATTGTTGGACTCTGTTGTGCTGGGCTAGGGCTGCCCAGTAGTAGCTGAATGCAAGGTTGTACAGGAGGCAAAAGCCAATTCCGAACTAGCTCAGGTTGCTGAACAGAGGGGCCAGAAGCAGCAGAGCATGACGGAGCCAGCATTCTCGCTGAGGCTTGGACCGGTCAGTCCATGCATTTGCTGCTTAACATCCGTGTCCCAGAATAGATCCACATCAGCTTTGGTTGAAGGGTAATATGTGGGAGGATGCCTCTTAGGATGGAATGTTTCATATTGACAAAAGGTCAGCGATCCTAATAGAAAGTACCTGTCTAGCAGGGTTTCCTCCTCTAAATGATGGAAGAAGTCCATGATGAATGTTTATTATATCTTTACCATAGCTTTCCAGGAATCTTCCAGACAATATCTGTCAAAAGTTAGTAAAAGTTCACCACACCCTGTACCCTCAAAGATCCTACGCATAATTCCAGTGTAACGTAGAGCAGTATGTGTATCACAATTAAATTCCATTGAACCAGTGTATTTCATGACAAATTTTGTTAGTAGTTAAATAAGAAATTAAAGGCAGAGGATGAGGCTTTGTACAAGATGGCCTCAAGACAAGCTTGAAGAATACAGAAAAGTATGCCTGAAGAAGCAAGATCTTAAAGGAAGACTAGATTTTCTGGATTACTTACAAGAATATGCATTCCCATGGAATACAAGTTATAGAAAATGAACATTGCTAAACCTTTACCTACAAAAACAAATGAGGGACTTTACAGTATACAAAACGAATTGAAGCACAGCTGTCAGCATGCCTCTACTCAACCTGATGGCCTAAGTTCAAACAGGATACTGCAGGACAAGTAAACACGGTTTGTGTTGCTTCAGCCAGTTCTCGTAGGTTTGGTCCGATTCATACACCATCTGGTCTCTTAAGCACTAAATTGGACAGGACCGAGCTACAGTTAATGGTTAAAACAATCTAATCAAGCAGTCCACTACATTGAAGTATACATCCATGTGCGCCATTGGTCGTGGTTAAAAAAGAGAACAACTCATAGAGAACTTAAGGAAGGAACAATTATCTCACAGCCCAAGAAAGGAAGAGTAGCTGACCTGCATATATCTTGCAAGTACAAGAAAATCAGTATCGCGAACCAACTCCAAAATCTCCTCTTCTCTCTTGTTTCCAATTGTTGTTGGTAAGTAATGATATGGAATCCCATGTCTTTCGAGGAAACGAATAACATGTGTATTTGAAGCTCTAGTATGATTGCTGTAAGCACAGTGAAACAAACTCAGTAGTGGTAAAAACAGTGACATTTCCACAAAAAGTACAGAAAGATGAATTAGACCTAATTACGCATGTCACGTCCACAGGAAGCTTTCCATCTTGCCATTCATGAAGCAAGTCCACCAAACAGTGATCCTACACAAGTTGAAAATCAGCTTAGATAGAGAAACTTGAATCATGGCCATGTGAATTTAACTCTTTCGTATCTCAGGATAATCATAACAAAAAAACTGGAGATGTAAAGCCTTGCCAACCGTTGCATCAATAGATACCAGATGTTGGAAGAATCAGTCAATACGACGCTGGAAATTGGCTGATGAGATTAGCAGGGAAAGGCTTCGACATGATGCAACAGATAGAAAAGCATGAAGAGGATATGAGGTAAGGTTTAACATATTCACTACATATCAATCAGTAGATATGACTTTGTTAGAAATTAATACTTCCAGAAGATTCATATTCAACTTATGCATAATTAAACAATTAAAATATCACATTTGAGAGGATCCAAGATTGAATGCAGCTCACACCTGCTTTGATGCAAGAACTGCAATCTTATATTTTGGGTCTATACCAGGCACCCGGACAACAGATTTTTCTGCATTGAAGAATTTAGATAAATTCAGGAAGTCATTGTGCATCACCCCGCGTGGCCAGCATGCAGGATCATATAGAAATTCACTGCCAAATTTATGACCATCTATCCTTAGATTTGCGACTTTTGTGTTATAAGCATATAGAAAAGGAAAATAAATAAAAAGAAAGATAGGAAAATTTGAACTTTAGGCAGTTGGTTTCTTATTTACTACTAGCTAATCATGCTTGTATATATAGCTGATACATACATACAGATATTTAAAAAGCAAATGTATTCACCATAACATGCTGAAATAATCGTCAAGATTCACAAACCTAGGTAGACCTCATTAATATTTGTCAGTTAAGTATATACATGACTAGAGGGACTAGCTATCATCATAAAGCCACATAAATAACAATGTGCACTCACTTTCTGTAGTTTTGGGTATGAGCATTTAAAATAAAAAATAGAAAATGGTAATTGTTCATTCAATTGATACATCTATTGTGAGAGTGTGATAGCTTGGAAATCTCTGGTTAAAGAAACATGATAGTCTTTGCACCTAAAAATTATACAGCATATTTTGTTAGCGCTTCAACGGTCGGAAATGGGAACTACCGCCCAATCTTATTGATGGTGTATGGTCATAGATAATTCTAATTATAATCATTCCCTCTCCACTGATGTGTGAGATCTGAATAGTTAAGTATTTTTATAATTTCCTGAATCCCTTGTTAATGAGTGATGGTGTCTATTCGTAAGTCCATTTCTTGATTGAACTAAACATGATAATGTATCATCCACTCACATTCCCATTCCTAAACCTCAGCTTTTCGGACACCAATCTCCATTATCACTCCAAACAAAAATGTCATATTAGCATTTGCCATTTTTAATTACTTTCTAACATTTGGTTCGAAATTGGTTGAAAAGCTCAGCTATCGAAATAAGCATCGGAATGGATAATTCCCTTATCATATTTGGCCAACCAAGGGCTGGATATGAGAATTAACACCCACCTAGGAGGGGCTGCAAATCAGAAATATAAAGTAAATTTACATCAATCTCCAAATCTCAAATAATTCTTCAATTGAAGTGATATGATATAACTTTCAGAAACAAAAAATTATTTCTTAAAATGTACATCAACTCCCACAAGTTAAATCTTGATCAGAGAATTGCATATGATACTTCAAAATAAGATGAGAAGTTGCATCAACCATTCAGATAATCAAATAGCGATTAGGAAAAACACTTATGTTTTACCTACCATGCTATCCTTACTATTCTAGATGCATCCTTGGTTCCACTGAGATGGAATCATGGAATCTTTTGAAGGAAAATTAGGTAGATAAACAGATATACACCTTAATATTTCCATCTGTTTCAAGGTGAAGATAGTTATATTTGGCATCGCAGGAATTTTTATTTTATTTTTTTTTTATTTGGGGTACCTCACTCCACTCTCTTTCAGCAATTATTAGGACAAAATTGTTGTCAATCTCCTTCAGCCTGAAGCCTTCCTATGAATATACAGGGTAACAACTATTTGCTAGCAATTGTGGATGGATAAAACAAACATTTGGTGGTTTCTGATAACCCCTATCAGCACAGTGCAGCCTTACTAATTAATTGCTATCCATTCGTCAACAAGCTAAACACAGTTAAACATAGAAGTTCTTAGTCCCCAAAGAAAAGCTTAATCTTCAACTTTTGTTGTTAAGACAAAGGGATTTTAAAATACAATGAGTCAATGACTCTTCCTTAAGGTTAAAGTAGGAACTTCGAATGCATAGATCAGTAGTATATATTCCGCTTTATCAATTAACCGCTAACGTATCCATACAGCCTTTCCCATTCCTATATCATATTCTATTCGTTTTGTTTATTTTACATCTATATTCATTTTATATTACTCTTATTACTATATGATGCGTGCAAGGGTCATGCTTGTGTTGTGCATGCTCATAGTGATTTCTTGTCCTAACTTGTGTGACTGCTTGCCCGTATGCTTGCTTTTTCAGGCAGAGTGTCTTATGGAAACAACTTTCTTCAGGGCATAGCTACGTACATCTGCCATTCTAGACCTGCCGCGGCGGGACTTGATTGGATTGTTGGTGTTGTTGTCGAATCCATACAGCCTTCCTAGCTATTGCCGTCCATTCGCAACCTTGCTTGCTGCCCTGCGCAAATTACTCCAATGCAAGTCCATTCTTTGTTTCTTAAAATCTAAAGCTCAACATACCTACATCTTGGTTAGACCAACATTTTTTTTACTGCGTGTATAACTGACAAAACCTTGCACGTATAGCATACTACCGAATTTCGGACGAACAGAAGGACAAATAAGAAATACTAGCTTACTGATAGAAATTTTGTATTGCCAAAAGAAATGCATTAGGCGACATGGTACTTTGCTATTAAAATAAGAAGCCACCATCACAACTAGAAACTAGACAATTTTTCAAAAAAGATTTCTGGACTAAGATCCTTGGTATTTTCACAGGGACAACTGCTATCATAAACATGGCTTCAAGAAACAAACCTTTAGTTACTTCTCTAATCATAAGTATGCCATAAGTACTTAACCAAAGCAATCTACAAAACCCTTGCCGTTCATTTGGAACAAGTCAATCATAAATATCAAGCAATTTGTTCTAGTTAAACACAGTCCTGACAACTACAAACACATACCATCTCATCACAAGATCCCATCAATGCAGTTATATAAACACGGCAGTAACGTTATAAAATTACAACGAAGAGAGGACCCACCTTCGCGAATAGAAGATGGGTTTATTATCAGGGACGAACACGTCGACACTGTTGATGTTGCCTCCCCGAGAGGCAATGCATTCCGACAACCTCGCTACAATTCCCACTGCGTCCTATCAGAATATAGACAAAGTCTTCATAATCAAATTTATCACTAGCAAATCATCTCGCAATAAATTGAAAAGAGAAGGAAAGCGCACTGGGCATTGGAAGACATGGATGCCGCTGGTGGTGGAGGATCTGCCGCCGGAAGAGTGGAGAGAACGAGAGTAAGCGGGACTTAATTGGAGGAGGATCGGCGACGAGGAACAGAAAACTCGCCGCAGATGGAGAGCCATGGTTGGTGGTGTTGGTCAATCGAACAGCGGCCCTGAGGAAACACGAGAGACCAGTAATTACTGATCTCGTTACAAGGCAAAGATTCAAAAGAAAACTTGCACAATTTAATTGGACCGGAGATTGGGTAATTCACTTCCACAAAAAATATATATATTTATATTTAGAAAAAGTAATAACTCCTCGAACATCCCTAATATCGAAGAGCTTTTTTGTTTTGTTTTTTTTTGGGTAAAAATAGAAGAGCTTATTAAGATTATTCTTTTTATTAAAATATTATAATAAGAAAAAATGTTATATGTTATACATAAAAATTATTTAAGAGTACTAATATATTACATAATGTGAACTATAATTATTTTTATTTTAATATTTATATATTTATTTAGATAATTTTTATACTTTTATTTTTATATTTAATATGAAATTTTTTATATTCTTTAAATAAACTCTAGAAATTTCTATCAATTAATACAAATACCAAATATCTCTTTTAGAATAAGAACAATGCCACATAACATACTAAAAATTATTTAAAATATTATATGGCTTACCGATTTTGAGCACCAATTTTTATATACTTATATATAGATAAGAAAAAGATAAGTGGAAAATATAATTCTACTTGCTCACCAAAAAAAAAAAAAAACTACTACAGCCCAAAGTGAAGAATCACTTCAAGGCCCATCTCCAAGGACGTTGTGCCATGGCCCAAATCTCTTCCCGTTACTCATCTCCGATTCCACCATCGGCGCGCTCCGATGTACTTCTCTACCGAAAACTACACTGCTGATCCGCCGGCGACTTTCTCTGTGTCACGACCCTCGGAGTCGTGAAACTCTGACGATCGCCGATACCATGACGGTAGACTCCTTAATCTTCACTTAATTGTACCTAAATTATTTTGCCAGGATCTTATTCTGATCCTTGATTGATCTGATACAATTGGAACTCTCAAATGCAGGTTTTCTCTAGAAGTTTAGGCGCTGGATTACTGTGGTACTCTCTTGAAGCGACGGTAATGTTGCTCGCGTTGTCTCCATTGGGCTACATGATGTTCCGCAGAGTCCATCTCCCTTTCCTCTTCACTCTCCAAACCGATGTAGGTGTGTCTTTGCTTCTTCTAATTTTATTCATATCAGTCGTTTTACGATTTTCAGTTATAATTATGTTTATCGGAAAATTAACCTGCGGCACCCGTATAAGAATACAAATGCTTCGCGCCCATTCGTACGTTTAAATTTTAAGGTCTCTGATTTGAAAGCTATACTCCCCCAATTTCGAGATTACGCTTCCATATAAAGATAGTATTCTCCTCTTTGAGGGACTGCATGTAAATTGCCCCTATCTTTTTCTGTTCATTCTTCAGTTATTGTGCATCCACATTGAAGAGTAGGAACCTGATCGAGGGTTTATTTCTTATCCTGCAAACACATTTTGCATCTGCAGAGGAGAGTTTTTTGGAGTATCTAAGATACATTTGTGTCGTTTGATTCATGTAAGCCTTTCCTATGAAACTTCCTAACAAATAAGCTCTTGTTATTTTTGACATGACAATTAGCCCCTGTTAGAGTTGAAATAGTGTCGTGATCGTCGAAAATGGCGTTGAGTTGGGTGGATGGAAAGTACTGTTGGCGTCCGAATGTTCTGGGCGACCTATAAAAGCGTTGTATGCAATAGAGCAGTAATGTTAAATCTTGTAGTTGGAAAAGAATTTTTTGGACGAGCTGAAAAATGTTGCTATTTGTAGATATACGGGTGTGTTTGGTAGAGCTATTAACATTTTGTACTATTGTGTTATAAAGAAGTTGGACCTATAGAAATCTGGAGCTGTAAAGAAAAAAGCGCACAAGTGATTGTTAGGTCAATAAAAATAACTTTTAAAAAGTGTAATGTATACAAAAGTCAAAAAATGCTTTCTTCATACTTAAAATGTTTAGGAAAAATCTAAACGAAAAAGCTGTGAAGTCAGAGGTATAGCAGCTTCACGAAAAAGTTAATTTACTTCAGGGAAGCTAAAGTATGCTTAAAAATCAGACTTTTAAAAACCACTTTTGGAAGGCTGTATCAAATTAATACACAAGTAAATTGTTTTGGCTAATTTGGAAGAGTGAAATTTAAGAGGTCAACTTGGTTGAATCGGCTCATGGCGTTATCCTAAAGAGTATGGATAGTGGATACAAAGAGAAGTTAATGTATCATCTTCACATAAGTACCCAATTACCTGGTAACTTATTCACTTGGAATAGAGGAATGCACTCTCCTTTTAGTCAAGCCGTGTGTTTCTACATGATCTCTGCACATATGCATGCATTCGGAAATGAGCTATGAAACTAGCAACGTGTTCCTTAACCAAGTGATTAGTGGAGATTTTAGCAAAACGGATAATGGTGTCAATTCTATGATTCAATCATCACTTGAAGGGACCGTCAGTAACTACAATTCCTGCCAGAGCAGTCGCACTCTTTCCTGCCGGTCTGATGCAGATTCCCTGCTGGAAAACCCTACTATCATTCCTGTAACGGCAGGAAAAAAAAGCCTAGATGTATTATGAGGAAAAATTTTCAACATGAAGTTTGTAAATTTTGATGAGATCTACAACTTTCATGTTCAAGTTTTTTCATAAAATATTTCTAAATAAGCATTTTGCTCTCCAAAGTTAACATGTTTAAAATTAGTTTCGGAAACCCATTAAGATATTAAGACTTTAAAGCCCTAAAACATCTATTTATAAGCATTTTTCGGAAAAACTTTGAATATGAAAGTTGTTGTAGATCTCATCAAAATTTATAATTGAAAGTTTTTCAAAAAATACCTCTAGAATTTTCTTTTCTTGTCGCAAGGATGGTAGCAGGATCCCCGTTACATAGAATTTGCATCCTGCCGGTCCAGTTGAATTCAACTCGCCCCACTTATCTTATCTTGACATTCTTTTACCCGATAAAAAAAAAATCCGGTCTTCATTGCTGCTTCGGTAGTTGTTTCTATATTTTATACGTAGTACATCTCTGTGTACTATATGTAGAATGAAGTGCAATTCGTAATTTGAGAAGATGGCCTGCTTTCTTTGGAGCCTGTTAAAACAATGTTTCTCTGGCCCTGCTCTCTGAACATACTTAGCTGAGGTTATCTCCACTATCGTCTCATCTTCGCCGCATTAGCTGATTACACGTTTTGGGCTCTCATGTTAATGTTACTTTCACAGAGTTTGGTGAGTTCCCTGGGATGTTGGTGCCGCACGCGGTGGCACTGGTAGCCAGGCGTTTGTGTTATTCGGGGTTGTGTACCTCACCCCTGATGTCTCTGGCAGCCATTTGACTGCAGCTGCCACGTTCGCCATGGCGTTGGCCGGTCAGATAGCGTTCCAATTGCTCTCTTATACTGGATTTTTTTTTTGGCAGAAGCTTGCTTCCAGCCTTGCCTGCTTCACTCTCCGCTTCAATCCCCCGACCAGGTAGGTAGCAGAGCAGAATATAAATCAACTTACCTTTCTGCAATATCTATAGGGAAAGTTAGATTGTTATCTAGATTCACCAAATATCTTTAATAGAGATGGAGATGACAGTTTGGAGGACTATACTGGCAACTGTGATTACATTTGAGCCAGTATGTCTACGACCCAGGGCAAGGACGAGGATCAGGGCTGTGGGAGCTATGGCGTTTCGAATTGCTTGCGGCAGGTGCGTGTTGGCAGCCAGTCGCTCACGGTTCACTGGTGCATCTGTGAACCCGGCACGGTCATTTGGCCCCACGGTTGCCAGCGGATAGTTAAAGAAGCAAGGCGTATACTGGATCAGCCTGCTCATTGGTGCGGCCTTGGCCGCCCTTGTCAACTAAAGTGTCATCTACCCTTCCCATGCTCTTGAGAGGGAACCAGCTGGGATCGTTTAGAAAATTTTGAATGTGTTTAGTCTTGTTGTTCATTTATTGTATTATAGTTTGGATATTGTTACCTATTCGTTGATCAGGAAAAAAGTGAAACATTCATTTTAATTTTTCATTAATGGAACGGTAGTTTGTTAACTGTGCAGATACGTCACGAGAAATGGGTGGTGGGTACCGGTGAGGCTCAGGTTTCACACTCGTACGCTTCGTATGTACCCTGACAGAAGACATGCTCGGTTTTTTAGGGGAAAAAAAATCTACAGTAGTGCCATAGTCATCTCCAAATGTGATTAAACTTGTGGAAATTATTTCAATAATACTTAAGAGTTCTCTTTTGATGGTATATGTAGTTGCATCTCGCACTGGTTTAGTTATCTGCCATCATAATAGTAACTTAAAAGTTGATGATAATAGTGAATACATTTTCAAAAAAAAAAAAGATGATAATAGTGAATACAACTTAATGAAAGTTGTCACACCAGACATACATCTCCAAGTTTTTGCTCTTTTTTTTTTTTGGCCTTTGAGAAACATCATCAAGTTTTTACAACCTTAAAATTCGTAGACTTTATTATGTACACTGATTCTTATCAAGCCACACCAAGAAGACGCACACAGCAACCTAATTCAATAGAGTAACCCAATCTCATTGGATTCTATTCTAAGCATAATCTTGGTTAGGAACAGGCTCGTGGGATCCAATGAACACATCACCGTAGATAAATCCAGCGAGCCCGCCTCCAATTAGTGGACCCAACCAATAAACCCAGTGGCCGGAGAAATTTCCACTAGCAGCAGCCGGACCAAATGACCGTGCTGGGTTCATTGAACCGCCACTAAACGGGCCTGCAGCCAAAATGTTGGCTCCAACTATGAACCCGATTGCAATAGGAGCAATAGTCCCCAACGATCCTTTCTTTGGGTCAGCCGCCGTGGCATGTACAGTGTAGACTAAGCCGAAGGTAATCACAATTTCCATGATGAATCCTTCGAATTCGCTCATACCTGCCGCTACTCCATGAACTGGAACCGCCTGTCAGAGAAATTAACCAATCCGGTTTCGATATATATCAGATTTATGTTCCAACCAATTTGATGTGCAAAAATGTCTCTTTTTTTTACGAAAATCGTAATACAAAACATCTCTACCTATAAATTTCGTGGACATCATGCCTACCAGAGATTAATCTTCTGTTAAGATATTTTAGGTGCTCTACTGTTATTATTTTGAAGTCAATTTGATTCACTCACCAAGCCACCTGTGACAAGTTTGAGTAGAAGGCATGCCACAGTCGAGCCAAGCAGCTGAGCTATCCAGTAGAAAATGCCGGAAAGGATGGTGATGTTTCCACTGACGGCGAGACCGAAGGTCACGGCAGGGTTTAGGTGGCCTCCGGAGATGTTGGCCGCCACAGAAACGCCGACGAAGAGGGCCATGCCGTGCGCCACAGCCACCGCCACTAGGCCCGCTGGATCCAATGCAGCATCAGCAGTAAGCTTACCTGTATCATTCATACAACCAACCATATATGTAAATGGGAAAAAAACAATATTTCTGACATGCATCATTGCATCCAAGTTGTCTGGGGGCAAAACTAACTGTAGGCTATGGCGGACCCAACGCCAGCGAAGACGAACAATAGTGTCGCAATGAACTCGGCCAAGTAGGCCTTGCACGATACGAGACTGAACGAGTCACCGGCGTTGCCGAATGCAAGCTTCACCATCCTGAACAACTTCTTCTCTAGCTCTATATACTTCTGTGGTGTTCTAGTATATAGGTTTCTATGGTCCTTTTATACTGGTAAAATGAACCCGCAACGTCAGTGAACCACTCCGACAAAGCCCAATGATTGGTGAGTTAAGTCTGCAAATTAGAATAATTGTTGGGCGGTGTGGAATGATCATATAAAGTTTATTTAATTGGTCTAACTGATTTAATTATAGGAATAATAGCCGACCAATTGTCCTGGAATGGCTTAACACTTGGTCGTGGGCTGTAGAGAAGGCACATCCAAAAGTGATTGCTTGAGTTGATTATGCTGATGTCTTATATTAATTCTTAGGGATTAGGCATTTCATATAGTTCCTGGAGTAGGTTATCCTTTAGTTTAATGACGAGTAACCTAAACAATGTTATCACAACGACAAATTTTTTATAACTCCATATTTTGCTTGCAATTTTAAATTTTTTATAACTCCATAAATATCAAGTGGGATGTTTATAGCAGACTATTCAAATTTGATGCAGTTGTAAGTAGGAGTTGGTTCAAGCACCTCCTTGCACCTGCCAATCCCACCAACTAGACTAGCATGCTACCTAGATTATAGCAAACCATGATCTACATGTGTATGGGTATAATTCTGGTGGTCATAGGCTAGCTGGTAGGATAATTTTAGTGGATCTTCTTGACCAAGATTTAATGGTCTGTATTGGCTAATAGTTGTCCTTATATGTTGTTACTACTTTGCTGACATACACTGTGTTGCAGAACTCAATTAAACTCTGAATTGTTAAAATCTCAAGCACTGCAGTGCACAATAACCAGAGAGGATGTTTCTGTTTTGTCTATATTCGTTGGCAACCAAGAAAAGAAATATGAGCAGGAAAACGAATACTATGCCAGGGTATGATTTTCATGTTCAAGTTGATGGACTAGGAGTGTGAAAGAATAGCTAATTTCAGAAGAATTTGTGACCGTCTAGTTTTTGTTTCGATAACCGATGTTGGAGGTTTATTATTTGGTTATGATGTATTTAGCAATATTTTATCAGTATTTATGCAGTAGTTGGGCCCCGGCTCTCGGACTCGATGACTGATTGATGTACTCTTTCAAATCATGTGTTAATAAAAGTTTGCTTATCCACCAAAAAAAAAAAAAAAAAAATCGAAAAGATGGCCATCCCGATCTCTCATTAACACCCATCGCATGCAGAAGGTAGTAGGTGCTATTCACAAAGCATGAGTTTACAGACTGGATGGCCAAGATGGACCTCGAAATTGTGATGACAGGATTGCTGAAAATATCATGTCTTTGGTTTACCACGAATTATCGACAACAAAAAAAAAATGTTTGAAAATATGTTTTAACTTGTTGAATATAATCTAGGTGCTATACAATATTCTACCCTGTCAGATTTGCAGTTTGTGTACTGCATTTTACTGGACCTACCGTCTTATGTGGAGGCTGAGGATAATAGTTAGCAAGGGTATAAAGTAGCAGCCGAGGAGTAACCTATAGCTTCATGGTCGGTCATCTTGTTGATTTCAAGATTGTTATTCTGAAGCAGGCCTCCAACCATGTCCAGAGCTGCTCTACATGGTTGGATGGGCTTGTGCTTTCACTCTTCTTATGGCTTGGAGGGTCTTTGTTGTCCTATAAAGTAAGTCCGACCTCTTGTTAGTGGTTGTGGATTTCGACTACTCGTGGGACTTGGTCTGCAATCGGGGTTGTAATTTGAGGCGAACTGTCTATATGCTTGTTGTGTCCGGAGATTTGAAGTGTCGGTAATGTGGTTAGTTGCAATTTTGTATCGGGTCTGTTGTACTTTTTTATTTCTAGGTCAGTTGAGATTGATGTAAAATTTTTATAGTATAGATAACATCTTTTCTCCTAGCTTGGTCCATCTGGTACTAGGGGCTTAAGTTCAACCATAGAATTTGGTTGCACTTGAGAAACTTATATCTTTGCTGAATTTATAAGCTTTTGCTTGATATATGTACTACAATTTGGTCTGTAAATAAATAAATAAATAATATATAATATATATATATATTATATATATATATATATATATATATATATATATATATATATATATATATATATATATATTTTTTGGTCTGTAAATAAATAAACAATAAATAAATAAAATAATAAATAAATATATATATATATATATATATATATATATATATATATATATATATATATATGCAGTAGATTCTTTTTTGTTTGTTGGAGATCTAATATGGAAAACAAATTAACTTATGTCGAGTCAACTTGTTGGATGATAAAAAGCTACAATGACACCGGCATATGTTTCAATATTGAAGAGTTCAACATTTTAATATGGATAGACCTTCACTTTGAACAAGGTATAAATATAAAAATCTTTTGGTAGATGTTGCTGTTAGGATTAACTATAATTACATATTTTATTTAATTACCTAGGTGTGTATCCTACACATAATATGTTTGTTTATAACGAGCCAATGTTGTGATTGATCGTAAGTCGATTAAATTACACAAACTTGTCAGCAAGATCGTAAGCTTCAACAGTTTTATATTCAACTTTGATCCAAGATCCTATGTGTATGAAGTTATATTAGGCTGTAATATGAAAGCTTTCATGTATTTTTACAAATAAATAAATGTATACCCGTCATGCCTATATATTTATCAAAATATGAAAGATTTTGACCAAAATATACTTATTCACCATATTTGTATTCGTCAAAATAGCTATTAAATAGTCAAAAATATAAATTTTAAGAGTAACCCTTTCTACTTCTCGTGATTACTTCTCCTATAATCTCATCATTCAACTTCTTTACACCAACTACTGACATATATTGTACAATAAAAATGCAAAAATAAGCCTTCATCATTGTTTTTTGCAAACTAAGCCATCCATATTCAATATTTATAATTGTCAAATCTATGCGATAAAATTGCTGAGAATTATTTATCTCTTGAGCATCACATATAAGGAGTTTAAGTGTCGCCTCGCATTTTTCACTCTCCTTCTATACAGTTTTCTTTCCAAACTCGCATTTTCTTTGGTTTTTTCAAATATCTTTTAACAATACATCCCAATTTTAATAATTTATTTATTTTTATTCGATTGATCAATAGTTTATCTAAAATATTAATCTATGTTGTGGAGGAAAGTCGATCTCTATTATCGAACTGCTTGTCCAAAGTTAAAAAGAAAAATATGAGAGAGATTAATGTGAATGTGAATTTCCATTAAATTTTTAGTTTTAATTACAAAAGAAATTATATTTACAATTTTAGAACGAGGAATTGGGGTAGCATTAAGGATATGGCGATAGAGGCGACATATACGGCGAAGTAAACTGTGGTCAAATGGCAAGAACACAGGCGAGACTGCCAGTGAAGAAATGGAAGAGGAAGAATATGATAGAAAATTATTACAATTTCGCATATAGTGGCTAGACAAGATAGTTAAAATGATTTAAAAATTAGGTTTGAGGAAACAGTTCAAAGAGAAGTTTTATGTTGAATTAGGGGATGGAACGAACACATCTTTCTGGTATGAGAATTGGTGCTCTTTCTGACCTGGTACCAAATGACACTATTAAAGCTACTGGAATGAGGAAAAATATTAGTGTGGCCGAGGTGTTTAGAAGAGGTTCATGGAGAATTCATAGCTTCCTCTACAATACCATTCCTAATTGGGCTGCAAAGCTCAGTAAAATAAAAACTACTGGGTAAGCTGATAAAGTAATATGGAAAGTAAAAATATGATTTAGTGTCCCAGTTATCCCTAGGTCTTGGCATGAATTATGCAGATGGGCTTGGTTTAAGATTAAAGAAAAATCTGCCTCAGTTATATTAAAGAGGAATACTTATACTGCTACAATTTATCACATTTGGAGCAGCAGGAATATGGAAAAGTTTTCAAAATGTTAGATGCAATTTTGATGAGATAAAGAGAAAAAAAAAAAAATCAAACATGATGTGTGTAGTAGGCTGGTACATTTTGATGTTGTTGCAAAAAAAATGATGGTTTAAATAGCTTATAACTAATGGCTATGGTTAATGGAAGGTTGATGACCAGAACGCAGCTTTCGAGAGCTATGTTCCTTACTGCTCTGGGATTAATAAAAGTTATGGTTTGATCCTACTGATGCTATGCCTTGGCCTGCTGAGTTGTTAGCAACCATGCATATGCATAAGGATGCTCCAGCTCAGGCAGTGAGGTATAATGTTTGATATATTCTACTGAGGCAATTGTTGCCAATGATGGAATTGCATTCCGTACCAGAGTTATACAGATGATTCATTACCCAGCTTTAATGACTGTTTTGGTGATAGTTGATAGTTTGGTGCGGAATAGATGGTTCAGTTCAACATTGAAGAGTACTTCCAAGATGAGTTGTGGATAGACATTTGCATAGATTAGCTAAAATTGAATCTATGTCTTCTTTGTTAACATAATGTCGTCACTGTAATTGGTCGGAATATCTCTTAGTGTCATGATGCCTGTAATTCACAGTATTAGAGGTTCAAATGACTTGCGGATCCTCAACGTTTGAGGTTTGGGTCGGGTTCGTTTGACTCTGATGACTAATATGATGTATTAAAATTTTACGATAATACAAATTACTTACTTACAAAAAAAAAAAATTAAAAATTATGAACTTTGGTTTAAACTAATATATGACATAATTTAGTGGAAGCATTAGCACTTTAGCAATAGTCATGTTATAAGTTCAAGATTATCATGAAAGTATTTTGAAGTTAGTTACAAGTTCAAGGTTATCATGGAAGTATTAGGAAGTTTCAGAAATATAACAGTCTATTTCAACAAAAATCAAGCATAAAAGTATATTTTTGCCTATTTCAATTTCAAATAGAGATTAATTCTTGCTCTTAGCAAAATTTAAGCATAAAGGATATTTTTGCCTATTTCAAATTCAAATATAGATTAATTCTTGCCCCTAAGAGTGAGTGCATTTCAAAAATTATACATTAGATGTAAATAAATATTAATAAGCACTGCCAAAGACTAAGAAAAATCACAAAATTTGAAAGTTCAGTTTTTTTTTTTTTTTTTTTCAAATTTTTAGATAATTACAATAAATTCGTCATGAGTTTCATGTCCATTTGGTGATCCTAGTATTATTCATACTACAAGCTGGGACCGTTGATAAATATTTATTCTTTTTTTTTCAAGAAAAAAAAAAACATGTCTCACTAGAATTCTTGACATAGTTTATAGTAAAAAATTTTAGTTATCTTAACAAATTGCCCGCAGCAAAGCGCGGGAAATTCACTAGTATACATTAATCTGATCTAATCATCCAAGGGCACACGTGTAAATAACCTAGACTAATAAGTGGCTTATGGATACGCCCTCCGCTCAGGCGCTCACTCACCCACTTCACTTGGAATCCATCCCCAATCACAGATTGCCTACTATTATGATTCAGCGGGACAAAGTAGAAGGGGTTGCGAGAATAAGAGAAGACGCTGATTAAAAAACAAACAACCGAATCTCACAACTTCCCCCGTTCTTGCTCAATTGACAACCGCGAATCCTTCAATTCGTTGGCAGAGGACCTAGGGTTTGTGAAAGCGGAGATGAGCGCTCTGTTGGATCGCTGGCTTGTGAGGAGATGATTGCTCGCTGTCTCATCCCACGGCCGAGATTTCATCTCCGGATGGAGGGAGGTTTGTTTCTTTCTACTTTCTGGCGCTGCTTTTTCTAAGTGCTGGTTGCTATAGTATGAGGGATTACTATCTGTTGATCCGTATCTAACTAACCAAACCGAGCGCTTGTTAGGAGGCCAGAAAGTGGTGCTTGCCTCGAGACTTGTGAAATTTTGAAGATCGAGGAAAATTGTGCGTCGCTGAACTGTTTGTTTGCTTTAATATGATTGTTAGGGTTTGCAATTCTGCCGTTGTAGATCATGGATTAACAGGGTAAAGGTTGTTTGAGCAATCTCAAATCCCTTATATAAGAAAAATCATACCAAGGAGTTAGGTATGTGAAACTCTTTGGGCCTTCAGGCTCCTTGTATAGATACGTGCTGGGCAAGGTTATTCCCTTTTCGGTATGGCTTGATAAGGAAGATTACAGATGTGGGGCCTTTTTTCTGGAAATGTTGATTTGTTACCAATATTTGGAGGAGGTACGAAGTGTTGCTATGGGAAATTCTGTGAGGCCGTTTCGAGGTGCAAGACTCCCTTGGTAGCAAGACTTAAGAACATTACCGGTCTATGGAACTTGAATGTTCGCCAGATGACCCCGCTGACATTTTCGAATGATAGCCTATATAGCATATACAGTTTCCATATACCTTAGGTAATAGTAACATTGCTAAGGAACACAATTACCCAATTTCACACATTGAGTTGTGATTATGACTGAAATAGGAGAAATCCAGGAGACACTTGGGATGGGTACAAGGAGTGAAAATGGGTGTTCATAATTATTATTTTTTTTTTTCAAAATCTAGTAAGAAAAATAATTAATATTTTCTTAAATTTCAAGCATCAAAGAGATTTATATGTAGCACGTGTTATATAGCCAACTTTGATATTTTATATAATAACAAATTACAAAATGACCATAACATAACAAGGATGGGTTGATATACGATAAGAAAACTCTGAGCAATATGATATTTTAAGATTCAAAATACTGTTTTAGAAACGTTGACTGCACTAATATTCTGGACCTGCCACTCATCTTGGTCCTTGCGGCATGTCGCCATTGGGAACGCTGATGTTTTTGATATTCTGGACCTTGAGGTCTATATATAAGTGATTATGATCTGAACCTTGTTTTGACGTTTAGGGAAAACATATAGATGATGCATATTGCCCTTGTAGACAACAATTCTCAATTATTTATTTATTTTGATTCATTGGAATTCCCTTTGGTGAGTTGAATGTTAGAGTTTAGTGTCATTGGTGCATATGTCGGATCATGCGGCCTTACATTCGGCTGCATAGCATTTTCTGAGAAAGTTGTAGATTGTATCTGTATTTGTTTATTGGTTAATCAATCTTCCTCTGGTGGCTTATATACCATAATACGATGTAGGGATTTACTCATGGATTATGATGACAATGACTTTCAAAGCCAGAATTTTCAGCTAGCCAGTGAGGACAGCAACAAGTTTCCTTCAAGCCTGAGGGCGTTTGGTTTACCAAAATATGATTTTGATGAACACCTTCATGTCCATCTCAGGTTTGATAGTTTAGTTGACACGGAGCCCTTACTTGGCATAAACTGTCAGGGTAGTAATTGGATTGACGATTTTTCTGCTGGAAGTAGTGCCATAGACTTTAGTTCAGGTGCTGCGGAATCTTGCTCTATTTCATGGCACAATAATGTCTGGTCTGAAGCCACTTCATCAGAGTCTGTTGAAATGTTGCTAAAGTCGGTAGGAGAAGATGAGATACTAGACCAGCAGACTACTATAGAGGAGGCAAATGTTATTGAAGGTTTGAACTGTACTGACAATCAAATTGGTATGTCCATGGGTGGTGATTCTCCTAATGCTGAGTCCAGTGATACTGTTGCAAAAGGTTCTATACTTCGGCCTGACAGAAGTCAGAATACCTGTTCAGCTATAACTGTAGAAGAGATGGAAGATCAGCATCAAGATGTGGTAGAAGGTGGTTCTATGCTTGAACATTTTGGCAGCAATTTGGGTGAAAGTTTGTTACCTCAGAAGATGGATTCAGAATCTACAATGGTACATTGTAGAGTAGGTGAAACTTCATATAATGTGACTGAAACATGTGATGCTATTAATGAGATCCAATTTGATTCTGACAAACAATTGGTGGGTGGATTTATGAAAAGCAATTTGGAGAACAGTGAAACCTTCAATGGACGTGTGGCTATGGAAGTTCATGGATCTAAATCTCTTCATTTGGAAGTTTGTCCTTCGGTTGTTTCTTTCAATGATAACAATAACGATGGCACAAAGTTGAGCGCTGAACTCTTCTCTGAGCACGTATTGGAGGAACATAGTGCCATTGGTTTTAGTGCAGATGCAGTTTTGCTACCTGAGGAAGCTGAGAAGCAAGAAGCACATGCCAAAAATGTTGAAGCTATCTACCAATGTTCTGAAGGCCATGATGTGCACCATGATCATCAACACAAAGAAGCTTCCACTGAGTTAGAGGTCAAGAAAGATTTGTCAGCGCCTGAAGGAGGCTGCCCAAAGTCTTTTTCGCCAAATAATAATGACAAGACGCTTGAATCTGTTCACCCTCATCAAAGTTTTGTCGAAAGCTTTACTCGGGCAGAGGAGTTTGCTGAGCAGATTCATCCTGGCTGTCCTCCTACAGTTGCTTTAAATAGGGGCATCGATGATGCTAGGAAGCTTTCTCATTTAGAAGTACATATTACTAATACAGATGCTTCACAAACAGTGGACTCCCAGTTAAATGAAACTATTGATGTTGGTGTTGGTCATGGTGAAAAAAGAGGATCCGATAAGTCGGAAGAAGAAATTTCAGAAACACAAGGCCGTGGGTACCAAATGGCAGATAATGCAGCAGGTTTTCAAAGTTCCACCGAAATTGCTCTTGAAAGACCAATTGTCGAAGAATATGATGGGTTTGTTTTCAGTCAGTCTATATCTCAGAATCCGGAATCGAACTATAGTGGGAGGTATAACACAAAGAATGATGATAATAAGAAGCCCGAACCTACTCCATATATGCCAAAAGATGATTCTTGTCATGTAAGCATGTTTCCTCCTGAGGATTCTGATGTAAGAAATGGCAATGTAAAGACATCTGGTTTAGATGATGTGCGTGCTCATTGTAACCAATCCTTTGCTGGGGTTGAGGTTGTCGATTCCTTGTGTAAAGATGAAATTGTAAAAAAGATAACAGATGAGGGTGATTGGTCTTCTCAAAAAGCTAGTCAGGATATAGCAGGTAATGGTTTTCTAATGGTTTCATGTTTTGACGCTATAAAACACGTTCTTGGTTTTCTGAACTCACCTTTGGTTGTTATTCAGAAGAGCAACATACTGGCGTTTCTTCTCCTATACAGGGCATAGTTGTTGAAGGGAACCGAAATATTGGGGCGGGAATGGGAACTTCTGAGATCTCACATATTCCTAGTTTGGTGAGTACTAAGGATGCCCAGCATATTAGCGAACTGGTGACGCAGTCTAATTCAGCTGTTAAGGACGGCTCATCTTCCAATGCTCTGATACATGGTGAACATTGATCCTCTTTTAGTGCTTTACCGTAGTTTTTCTTTTGTTTTACTAATGTATCTTTCCATCAGTTGACAATCGTATTGAAAGCACGGAGAGGGCATTTTGTGATGATTCAAAAGCCAGTTGTGGGTGTTCCGATGATGCTGTTGTTGCACATACAATTATGGAACCAGAACCTACTTGTACAGGTCAAGAGAAAGCCAGTAATACTTCTCATCTTACAGCCTGTCATTTCTGGTAGCATTAAGTACTAAGATATGAGCCCCTTTGCTTGAATAGTGTGTTTATTGTGCATTAGCAAACTTGCGTATTTCTTAATAGGGTATGGACATGCTTAGGACTTGAAAATTCTGGAAACTGCTCTTGTTCTTGTCCGTTGCATGAATTGCAGGGTCTACCTTTTGGCACTTCATGGGCATTCTTATGTTATGTGACTTACACTTTCAAGCACTTACAAGCACTTGGGAGAAATAAGATAGTGTCCAAAATGAGAAGTTAATGGATTCTTTAAAGTTTTCTGTTGCACACTTCAACCACCTAACGGAAATATTCTGCTTTTCACATTGAAAAAGTACCATTGAACTTTGAGGAATAGTGGATTGTCGTACGTACGTACGTGATGACGTGAATTTGAAGATCTATTTGATGTTAAAGTATAATGATATCTGTTTTTTTTTTTTTTTTTTTTTCTTTTTTTTAAAGTGTGTTAGAGTTTAACTGATGTAGTGACTATTTTTGGATTTGTTTTTAGATATTCTAAATCAACTTTTATATGTGTTTATGTCTATACATCTATTCACAAATCTCCTTTAAGCAAATTGCATAGGGTATATGCATGTATTCGTATGTGCTGCTTTTAGCTGCTGCAGTAGTGTGTTTTTGTTACGTTCTGTCGTGTCCTCTCGGCGTATCTGTGTCTAGGACTTCATAGTAGAACGTGCGAACATTATATATCTTAGCTTGCATATGATTCTATCATTTTTCACAGAAGAGTCCTTTTTTTTGAATGATTGCTGAAATAATTTGTTGGCCAAGGTGATCGACACCCAATTCCTTAGTTTGTGTCTAAATCTTCTGAACTTTTGGGAAATTAAGCAGTTTCCTTTTTATTTGCCTTATACCCAAAATTTTTCAGTATGTTAGTTGTACACATTCAGGCTTTTGCAAATTTAAGACAGTGCAAGGTTGATTAACTACCGTTGGGGAACTGGTAGGAGTTTGATGCTCCCTAAGTCGTTGGTGTTCACTGTTCACCTCATTATCTGCAGGCAAGTTGGACGGTTGTTCTGTCTATTCCTTCTGTCCTTTCCTTTTTCCTTTTGGAGGAACAAGAAACTCTCCGTTTGTTAATAAAGGAATTATATGCAATCATGGTTGAACTACATTATCTAATGGTTTAGAGCTTATCTGTTGCCTAAATAATTTTAACATGTCCTTTATATGAACTTTTAGTTTCGGGAACTTGAGATACAGATCATACATTTCATGCAATTCAGTTTGTTACAAATGGCGAGGATCCTTTTTAGTCAAGGGGATGTTGTAAACTGGAGTTAAGGTTGAATTTTCATGAGAAATTTAGAGGTGGCTTGAGAAATTTAATGATGGTTGCTGGTCTGAGGGATTTTAGGAAATAAACCTTTGTAACTTTTGCTCATAATTTCTCTTTGATTACAGAGATCATTTTGTGAATTTTGATGTTTAAAGAAGTAGTAGATTGTTTAATCAGTAGCCTTTTGGAGTTAACAACTTGTCAATCTGTCAAGCATATTATCTGTGAGCCCAAGCTGATTACGCCACTTAAATAATTGTTGGATTATTCATTAATTGATTTTCTTACAGGCGATGCTGCAGAGAGCTTTCTGAATAAGTCACAGCAATCATACTCTATTTCTGAAAGTGGAACTACTCTAGACCATCATCGAGGCGGTGTTGGGAGTAATCAAGGTTCTTCTCAGCCTGCTTGTGGCATGATGACAGTTAGTGGTTCTAGCGAATATTCTAAAGATGAAAAGGGTCACGTGCTGGAAACTATTTCAAATGTGACTGATGATGGTAAGGGTGACTTAGTTTTGCACAATTCTAAGCATGGTGCTTCATACCAAAATGGTAGAAGTTTTGCTCTACCTGTTGATTCATCATTAAATATGTCTAAGAAGGCTACTGGGGTTGAAAAGAGGCCTCTTTTAAATATACAGACGGTTGACTTTTCTCAGGTATTAATATCTTTATTTTTCTGTCTTCCTTTCTAGAAATGCCTTCTTTTTTTTTGTGCAAGTCTTGTCTAAATGTTTTATGTTATGCATTATCAAAGAAGCAAAATGAAAAATACACTAGCGTTAATTTGAAGCATGAAGAAGGGAACAGGCCCGAAACAACTTCCAAGAAAAAGGATGAGAAAAATATATCTGGTTCTTCAACTGAAAAGGTCAAATCTTCTAGGAGGAGGTCTTCTAAAGAACCATCACTCCGGAAAGAAACACCTGAAAAGAAAGGCAAAGCGGTTAGCAAATTGCCCCTCTTGCTAGGACCTGTGGACAAGGATTTACAATCAGGTCCGATGCAAAATAAGCATGCTTATGAAAGTAACTCAAGAGCATCTTGTTCGCCTGCTGTTCAGAAATCTGGTTTGCCAGATTTGAACTCTTCGGTTTCTCCATCAGCTTTATTGCACCAACCTTTTACAGATTTTCAACAACTGCAGTTGCGTGCTCAAATATTTGTTTATGGATCTCTAATGTAAGTCACCCTTCCTACTCACTTTCAGAATCCACATAGAACATTTGCAAGAACATTTATCTCTATATTCCTTGCAAGTCTTGAAAGCTTTGTCTTGAGATGAAGGATTGCCATAATGTTCGTGGTTTCTAATTATTGTTCATTTATATTACCAGCCAAGGGACCCCGCCGGATGAGGCTTGTATGATATCTGCCTTTGGAGGCTCTGGTTTGTGTTCTCGTCATCTTGTATATCAAATCATTTACTTATCTCTGCTACACGCTTATTCGATCATTGCTTATTGATGGACAGATGACAGTCAGAACATGTGGAATGCTGTATGGCATGCTGCTGTTGAACGGTTTCAGAATCAGAAATGTCCTGTTAATAGTTCTGGTTCACATATTTTGTCACGATCAGGTACATTTGCTCACATTAATTTCACACTTTTGGAATGCTTTCTAGCATGTAAAAGTTGCATTACAAATATCTGCAGGAATCAGAATTGCTGAGCAGGTGACAGGATGTAGTACTATTCAGAGCAAAGCTCTCAGCCCTCCTGTTAGCTGGAGTGCGAGCAAGGTTGTATCCACTGTGCCAGTGCCATCACCTTTATGGAGCATCTCCAATCGTGATGGTCTACATCCCAACATTTCAACCGGATCTCAGCTGGACTTTGCCCAGGCTGTATCTCCTGTCTATTCTTATCAAGCCACTCAAATAAATGAGCATATGGGGAGTGGTGCAGCACGCCCATCACAGGCTAGTCTTGGTCTTGGAAGCCCGATTGTTCCTAGTCAAAGCTCAAAAGTTGATGCTGCTGCATACTTTTCAAAATTTTCCCTTGCTGAGATAGTACGGGCATCCTTGGGCAGAGATACATCTACTTTATCCAGCTCCAGCATGCAGATCCAGCCTACTAGTGCTTTGCTTTCTTCTTCAGCTCCCGCAGTTGAAGCAGAAAACAAGGCAGCATCAACTGTAATCATCAAGAATCAGTCTAATACACCGAAGTCGAGAAAAAGGAAGAAGGCTGCGGTACCTGAAGGGCCGGAAGTATTATTGACTACATCACCTCAGGCTCAAGTCCATCCTGTTTCTGTTACCGGAGTTCTTAAGCCTCCATCAGCAGCGCCAAGCCTTGCGTTAGAAGTTAACACTCCTGTTAAGTATGTAATCCCTGGGCCTTCTCCAGCTGCAACACATAACGTATCATCTAATCAGAACCAGATAATTGGTGGTGTTGATGCAGCGCAGAGGGCTGTGCTTTCAGATGAAACTTGCAGCAGAATTGAACAGGCAAAGATTCAAGCTGAAGTTGCAGCCGCTCATGCTGCTTCAGCTGTCAGGCATAGCCAAGGCATATGGAGTCGCTTAGCCACACAAAAGATTTCTGGAATAGTTTTGGAAGTTGAAGAGAAGCTTGCTTCTGCTGCGGTTGCAGCTGCTGCAGCCGCTTCTGTTGCTAAGGCAGCGGCAGCAGCTGCCAAGGTTGCATCTGATGCTGCTTTGCAGGCTAAGATGATGGCTGATGAGGCCTTGAGTTTGGTTGGAGCCGGATGTACGAGCAATAATTCTGATGCTTCCCTTCTTGATGTTGGAAAGTCGATAGCAAGCCTCACTCCTGTATCTATTTTGAAGAGCAAGGATAAGACTAGTGTTTCTAGTATGGCACTATCAGCTGCAAAAGAGGTCGCAAGAAAAAGGGTGGAGGCAGCTTCTACAGCAGCTAAACGTGCAGAGAATATGAATGCAATAGTGAAAGCTGCTGAACTGGCTGCTGAAGCTGTAGCACAGGCTGGAACCATAATTGCCATGGGGGATCCTTTACCTTTAACATTGAATGACTTGGCAGAAGCAGGGCCTGAAGGTTATTGGAGAGCTCGCCCAATTGCTAAGCATCTTTCCAACAGATCCAAACAACATGGCATGGAGGAGGCAGGTGTAGTTGGTCAGGTGCGCCACGAGGATTCTCTTAAGCGATCAACTGAGCTCAGGGTTGAGCATGAGATTAGGATTGATGATCTTCCGTACCAACAATCTGTTGGTATGTTTATCTAATTGTTTGATAATTAATAGCTGGTTTGGGAACTTTGTTGATTCGAGAATCTATTTGTGATTGATTTGGTTTGGATTTTGTGTTCTTGGTCCAGCAGATGAGAAGGCATATGTATCTCGAAATGATATAACTGAGAATATCATACAGAAGGGAGCCCTTGCGGAGGTAGGCAGGATAAACCTTGTTTTTGTTTTTGTTTTTTTGTTTGTTTGTTATCTTGATCCTTAAGTTTTTGAAAATAAAACGAACTTTGGTTAGGCTTTTTTTTTCTTTTGTGAGATTACATTTGTTATTATTAGGGGTATCTCCCTCAATCAGCACCCCTGACAATACCACTAGAAACTATCAGGCCCCTTGCTCTAAGAAATGACTTTGGTGCACCTGCTGTTGTCTTATCAGGATTGCTGCATACTTGTAACTAGTTAAATGTGCAGTACTTAATATTATTTAATATATAATTTAATATCTAAATGTGTAGAACTTATCCAAGTGTATAAGATATGTAGAACTTATCTAAGCATATAATATTTAGTGTTAAACAGTTGAGGCAAGTATGTAGAAACACTTATGTGTGAAAGACTAAAAAGCTAGACTTAAGCTTATGTACCTAAGATTAAGTGGGAGTAAGTGTTTGAGAAAGTGCTATGCATCTGAAATTAAGAAGCAAAACATGTAGAATTATGTGTTCACAGTTAATACCAAGTGTACAAACTTAGAAAAGTTATTGCACATGGCTGGAATTAAGTTTCTAGTGACTAGTGAAAATTATGGAAAAACAGCTGGGACACAAATGTCATTGCGGAACTGGGGAACCTGATCATGCCAAATGCAGATTAACCATTTTACTGTCTTGTACTTCGTTTCTTGACAAATTGATCTTTTGTTAATTATATACTTTCCTAGGTGCATCTTCTTTTACTTATTCTTCTTTAGCTTGATTTAGGAACTTCTTACCAGATAGTGGTGATCGAATCATTTGGCTTTGCTGTGTTTCAAATTCCACACCATTTGATGTTTTAGTGTGATTGTGTTAGGTTGTGTCTGATGAGGATGGTCTGCGGGGTGTCTGGTTTTCTGCTAACGTGCTTGATGTGAAGGATGGGAAAGCATATGTTTGTTATGATGATCTTCTTCGTGATGAAGGTAAACATATTCTGGCTGTAGCGAATCTTGATGATAAGGCTATTAACATGTTTCTATTTTGACTAGTTTCTATGTCCGCTACAAATATGCATCCAATCTTACGAAATTTCTCTTTCTTCTCTCCCCCTCTCTCTATGCAGGATCTGATCAGCTAAAAGAGTGGATACCGCTTGAAGAAGAAGGCGATAAGCCTCCCAGAATAAGAATTGCTCACCCTATGACCCAAGCAGGGTCTGGAGGCACAAGGAAACGTCGAAGAGAAGCCCTATCCAACTATACATGGGCTGTAGGAGATCGTGTTGATGCATTAATTCGTGATGGGTAAGCATATATATATATATATATATATATATATATATATATATATATATATATATATATATATATATATCATATATATATCTTCTTATTATCCGCATTGTGTGTTTTAAGTGTTTCTTTTTCTCAGTTGGTGGGAAGGCATCATTATGGAAAAAAACGAAGAGGATGAGACAAAGTTGACCGTCTACTTTCCAGGTTTGTATGCCATAGTAGGGTCACAGTATTCAATTGCTGCATGTGATGGCTGTATGATGCCTTCACATCTTTCTGTTGCTATTTTGTTAAACAATCTGGTTGATTAATTTGGTTGTATGGTTATTAGTTCTGTAACGCGCATTTTCTTTGAATTCTCGTTACGTTTTTGCAGCTGGAGGTGATTCAGCTGCAGTCAGAGCTTGGAATCTTCGACCATCCCTTTTTTGGAAGGATGGTCAGTGGCGGGAGTGGATGCGACCTAGGGAAAATTCTTCTCATGAGGTAATTCTTCATTTTCCAGATCCGAACCATCCTGCAAATTGCATATGCTATTAAGGGAGGTAGAAAGCTTGCTTTTGTGATTTTGACCCATTTGGCTGTTTTCAGGGTGATACTCCCCAAGAAAAGCGACAAAGAGTAACAAGGTCTGCAGTCAATGGTGGGTCAAAAACTGATGTTGAAAGAGACGACAAACAACTCAAAACTGTCCATACTGAGGCAGAGTCGTCGCATCCACTGCCTTTATCAGCAAAAGAAAGGGTCTTCACTATGGGAAATAATGGAAGCCAGGCAAATACATTTGATGCACGTAAAATGAAACGGTCCGGCTTGCAGGAGGGACCAAGGGTTGTATTTGGTGTTCCAAAGCCTGGAAAGAAAAGAAAATTTATGGCGGTCAGCGAACATTATGTTGCAGACAAGGCTGATAAGGCAAGTGAAGGGAACGATGCTCTGAAGTTTGCAAAATATTTGATGCCTCAAGGACCCCGCTCGTGGAGAACTACATCAAAACCACCTGCTAGTGGTAGGGGGGCTGGTAACTCTAGGCTCAGGCCGCCAAAATCTGTCCAATCTCAAAGTATTCGGAACATAAATTTATCTGGTAAAGATAGCTCCTCGGCTATTGCACCAGATGGCAAAGCAGGCGAAGGTCCACGTAGCAATGCCTTTAGCAATGAGGAAAATATCTTGAAACATAACAATCTTGAAACTGGAGCAGCTGATAATGCTATAGTACAGTCGTCTGCCACACCTGCACCCATTGGTCCATCCAAGAAGATATATACTAGTGTAGGGGAAGAAGCTGGGCTAAAAGGTAAACGGTCAAATATTGTTGGGAAATCAACCAAAGTTGAGAAGACTTCTGAATATTCTGCAAGAACTATCCCAGATACTGAACCTCGGAGATCTAACCGCAGAATCCAGCCTACCTCAAGGGTAAGCTTGGCTGAATTCTTGCTTGTGCCATTGATTCGTAGTGGAAATCTCTCACTTGTTGCACATTGATCACATGATTGAGGCACTTTCACATTTCTGTTTATTTTATAGATGCCGTCCCTTATGGTACCGTTGAGTAGGAATATCTAGATACAATAGTGAACTTTGTGTAGTTAATGTTTTGTGGCTGTTTACTTATATAAATAGTTAACTAGGTGTCTGCTTGGGAGTGAGGTATTTTAAGGAAGGTGCCATGAGGAAAAGCTTCAAACAGTAGATTAGAAACATGTAGATGGTGAGAGTTAAGTGTGTGCTTCTGCGCCACTAGAAAATGCTCAGTAGAAACGTGCAACCATTGATTTCCATGTTGAACCATGCTTTACACCATGATCGTGTATGTTACGTTGAACTACATATTGTAACTATATGCTCTTTTGGCACTCTAGATGACCTTAAACCACCTAGACCTTACTCTCGTTGTCTATTCTTCCTTTGAAATTCCTTTTTTTTCGTTAAGTTGAGCGAGCAATGCACTTAAAATCATTCCTTGTTTTATCCTTTTTATTAACATTATCATACTTTATAGATACAAAGTGCTCTTCTTCTCAAGAAAGACACAAATTCCTTTTTTCCGTAAAGTTGAGTGAGCAATGCACTTAAAAGCATTCCTTGTTTTATCCTTTGTGTCTTTCTTGGGCTGCAAATAATTGTAATGTGGTAATGTGTGTATCTTTTTGTCAACTGTAGTTACTTGAAGGTCTGCAAAGTTCTTTGCTGATTTCAAAGATACCTAGTGTTTCTCATGATAAAGGTTCCAAGGTGTTGCATAATAGCAAATCATCTTTAAGAGGTATTGTAGTCATTGCTTTTTGTTCTGTACGTGCTCAGTTATACTGCTGGTTATTCTTGTCAGTAACGCCAACTTCTGTTACAGGCAGGGTCCATGGTTGAGGAATGGACGTTCGAAGTAGCTATTTATTTTGTTCCTGTTGTGTCAATATTCAGTCTGGCTCTGTTACAGCTACTGCAAGTTTGACCACCCTTAGGTTTTGTATATAGATACAGCAAAACCCTTAGGTGTAACCCAGTGGTTTATTTGAAGATTATCAGATGTATAATGTGATAGTGAGGTTAATGTTAGTCTTATTTTGTCTTGTTATCTCTATTGACATACCCTCTTGTTTCTCAGTTAAGCACAAACACTGGGTGTGTATTTACTTGAATATGATATAGTTGATATCAGGGTCTAACTTATTCAACAGTCCATGTACCATATCCATTTTCTTCGCTCATCATTGATTCTTTTATGGAATGTATTGTGAATCATATCTATGATTTGCTAGATGCAAGTAAGATCTTGTCGTTCCTCTTCTTTCTGCTACCGTGGTTAGCTTTACCTTCATGATTGGCCAAGAATCCTTCCCAGTGCTTGTATTTTGGTTTATTTTTGTATTTTTTGCTTGGGGCATGCTGACCATGAGACGCTAGGTGAATTATTTTTGTTGAGGACCGGTTCTTAGGAATCTTAATGAGGACCCCTAACCTCCACCCTCTATCTCATAGCGTCCTATCAATAAAAACATAGTAAATTTATTGGTCTCCACCCTCTATCTCATAGCGTCCTATCAATAAAAACATAGTAAATTTATTGGTGAAATATAGATCGGAGCTATATGTAAAGATGTTAAAGTTGTGTAAATTTTCATTATTCCCCAAAAAATTCAAAATGAACTGTCAAATATTTGACGGCCGAATTTACATTTTTTTATTTAACTTTTAATTTATAAAATTATAAATCATCTCAGCATCTTTAAGTTTGTAGTTTGAAGGAACTTCTCAAGTGAAACAGTGAAAGCATCTTCAAAGGGACTCAAATGAGCGTTCACACTTTTTGCCATGTGAAGACTTAGTTGTTGGAATTGCTTATGAAACTAGCGCAACTACTAAACTATTAGTATTCGTATAAACATATTGAAGCGACTGCTGTTGGATATGCCTCAATACATGACAAATTGGATACGAAATAAATGATGTGATTCTAACAAGTCTCATTACAAAAATCAGGCTTTGGGTGCAGCAGCAATTGCATGGTTAGATGGAGAACCACTTCTCAAATTTGAGTTTGTGTAAAAGCTTAAATTTGTCGAACAGCCAGAACGTTTTTAATAGTATTTTAATTCGTTAAGTGTACATTCAAATGTATTTTTAGTAGAAGTTTCTCCATGTAGGGATCATGTGGAAGGAAGTTTCTGATGTCCATTTAATTCTAACGATGCATAATGTAATGCCCTAAACACCGGCTGGAAAAAAATAAAAAATTTCATCAGAAAATTAGAAGCAATTTGATCCGAAGATACGGTAGAACCGAAATTGAATAGTTCGAGCAATAGTTCGTGTATAAGCAATTGTTAGCCGGATGATTATTCATATATAACTAAATAAAGTTATATATAGAATTATTGTGAAATAATATTTTTTGAAAAGTTGCAAGGTCGTCTATGATTCAACTCAAAAAAAAAAACAAAAAGAATGGAATAAACTTTAATCTTAGAGTTTGTTTTCCAAATCGTATCAGTCCAAACCATTTAAAACCTTGACTCACAAATAAATCACCCCTTTTTTTCTATAACAAATTTCCAAACTTGGTCTCAGTCTGCCCATTACAATTTACGGGGGACCATAATATATATATATATATATATATATATATATATATATATATATATATATAGTTTAGATTTGTGCCAGTCTACCAACTCTACTGGGCTGGCCCTATATCCTGCCCAACGAAACGTTTATCTTCTAGGCTAGGTGGAGGAAAGAAAAGGAGGCTGGGGAGGTTTGACTTTGAATTTTGATGCTTAGCCTCGGCTTTCTATTCTTCGATTTGCTTTTATCTTCTGCTTTGAGAAGCTACCATTGTAATTCGTCAATGGAAGTGGCAATTGGATGGGCAGTTGCTCCCCTCATCAAATTGGTGGTGGAGAAGGCTAAATCCTATGTTTCAGGTCAATATAAGCTGCAGAGTAATTTGAAGAAAAACTTGGAGAAGTTGGAGAACACTCTAATGGAGATTTTGGTTATTGTGGCTGAATTGGAGAGAGGTTCTATCAATAATCAGCATCAGATAGATTGGCTGCGAGGAATCAAGGATTCAATTTATGAGGCTGAGGATTTACTGGACGAGTTCGAGTACCGAATGATCGAAGGAAATGTGCAGGAGAGGTATTCAGGCAAAGACATTGTGAGTCATCTAGCTTTCTCCTCTTCAAGTTTTGCTAAACGTGTGATACCTTTAGATGGTTTTCCAAAGAGACTTGGGAAGATACTGGAAAAGCTAGATAGGATGAATTCTAGTGCTAATAGGTTCCATCATATCATGGCAAAGCAGTATAGTAGTGCAAATCAACAGCTTGAGAAGAACTCGTGGAGTTTGACAAGTTCCATTATGGTTGAGAAGGAGAGTGAGATATTCGGTCGCGAAACAGAAAAGGAGGAATTAGTTGGTCTGTTACTTGACACCATTGATTTACAAGAATCTGGGGATACAAACACTTCTGCTATCATCGCTGTAATTGGTGATGGAGGAGTTGGAAAGACCACTCTTGCACAACTTGTTTATAACGACAACAGGGTGATCGATCATTTTGACTTGAGAATGTGGATATGTGTATCGGATAATTTTGACTTGATTAAGTTGACAAAGTTGATGCTAGATTCTGCTTCCAAACGTAGTAAGAAGTACGAAGACAGCTCTAATCAGATAAGTGAAAGAGAGGAATTTGTTCAACCTATGCCCCAACCACGGAATTTCGATAATCTTCAAGATGAACTGTTAATCAAGATACAGTCAAAGAGGTTCCTTCTTGTGCTTGATGATGTTTGGATTGACGAAGGGAGAAGCATATGGCAAAATAAGGATGGGTGGGAGAAGTTGTTTGCCCCGCTAAAAGGTGGAGCATCAGGTTCTAAAATCTTATTGACTTCCAGGATGATCATGGTAGCTAGAGTACTTGGTGCCACACATTCTATTTCTCTTTGTGGTTTAAGTGATCATGTGAATTGGCTCTTATTAAAACACCGTGTATTTGGTAACGAGTATCCAACTAACTTTTCGGAATTACAGGCAGTCGGTGTGCAGATAGTCAAGAAGCTAAATGGTTCACCTTTGGCAGCAAAAGTAGTAGGGGCAATGTTGAATGATAAAATAGACGTCGAATATTGGAAAGAAATTTCTGAGAAAAATATATTTAGCAGTATCATTCCAATTCTAAGACTTAGTTATCAGCGCTTGCCAGAACACCTTAAGCCTTGCTTCGCTTATTGCAGTATCTTTCCGAAGAATTGGATATTTGACATTGACAATCTGGTTCATCTTTGGATGGCTCAAGGCTATCTCCAATCTCAAAAAAATGACGTTATGGAAACAATAAATATAGGAAAGCAGTACTTCCATGATTTACTTGATCGATCCTTTTTCCAGATTCTAAACGATGGTCCTTCAACATCATATGTAATGCATCATTCCATGCATGATCTTGCTCAGTCCATTTCTCAGAATGAGTGCTATAGAATTGAACAATGGAAAGAACCAAAGGATATTCCTTTTGTTCGCCATCTTGGTATTTATATCAATGATTCGGTTAAGTTGTGCAGTATTCTAGCTCAACTGAAGCAAAGTAACAAACTGAATGATCTCCGGACCTTGGTAATCTTTTTGACAATTTGGTGGGAAATGCCTCCTCAAGCAAAAGATTTGCTAGAGAAACTAAAAAGCTTACGCGTTCTAGCTTTATGCGGCCGGATTGTGACAAAACATTTACCAGATTGTTTTAGTCATTTATTACACTTGCGCTACTTGCAGTTAGAAAATTATCAGTCTTCTTGTTTCCCTGAAACATTGTCTCGCTTGTACCATCTGGAAGCTTTGCTTATCTCAGGTGATTGGCTTGTGCTGTCTCCAAGATTGCATCACTTGAATAAACTCATTCTTTTACAAGGCAAAGTTCAGTTTCATTTCCCAAAAGGGCTTCAAAGGCAATGCAAGGGATTCATTAGTTGGTCAGAGAAAAAATGGTTCATTAATTTAGGCAATATTATGTTGAGGGATTGCAGAGAGTGGAAAAGCCTACCGCCCTTTGGACATTTGCCTTTCCTCAAGGAGCTAGTAATCAAGGAGATGCCTCATGTGGAACGTATCAGTGTAGAGTTCTATGCCACTGTTACTAATGAAGGTTTGAAAGGCTTTCAATCACTAGAGGTGCTAGAAATTACAAATATGCCTAAATTGTCAGAATGGTCCGTCATTAAATATGAAAGACTATTTCCATGCTTGTTTTATCTTGTTATAAAAAATTGCCCGAAGCTGAAACGTCTGCCTTTTCTTGAAAGTCCACTACCACCCATGCTAAGGCACATGGAAATTCGTCATGTAGGACCCTTCAGTAGGGTCCTACAGTTACCTTCATATGGTATAGAGGATTCCATCGCCAACTCATTGATCTTAAGCTGCTCGATCATTCCTAGTAAAACCCCTTTGAGGCTACACTTTGACCATCTAACGGTTATCAAGAGACTAACAATCACGAACTGCCATGAAGCTATGCCAACACAAGGGTTGCATGGGCTAGTATCTCTCAAAATATTAACCATGCAGGATTGTTCAAAGTTGCTGTCTTGGAGAACCCCCGAGGGGGATGAAGAGAATGAGGACCAAGCCAATGGCTTCCTGCCTACTTCACTTGAATCATTTTCTATACATAGATGCATCCTTGCAGATGAATGCTTGTCAAGATGCTTAGAAGGCCTTGCTTCGCTTTTCTTTTTAGAAATTGAGGATTGCACCATCTTAGCATCCCTTCCATCATCCCAGGTGCTACGCGGCCTCAAAGAACTACACTGGCTCGGACTATATTCTTGTGAAGAGCTGACATCACTTGGGGGATTGCATAAACTTCCGCTTCTCAAAACTTTGGAAGTAGAGTGGTGCGGTAAATTGAGGTTTCTCCCGAATAAGGGACTTCCTCCCTCAGTTGAAACACTTGCATTGCGAAGATGTCATCCGGACTTAATGCAGCACCTGCAGGAACGTACAGGTCCTGAATGGAACAAAATATCTTGCATCCCTTCTGTTAAGATTGGGATATAACACATTCGAAAATTCTCAAAAATAAAGGATCCTCCGATTTGTAAAGCATTGGTGCATGGTGGGGATGGTTCCAAGACCAGATCTTGGATTTACTGCGAAGTCGTAGTTTTTTCTAATTTCAAATGATTATACTCTCTGGTTAATCTTATGGTCCCCATAAAAAGGTACGCTTCCGTGATTGTTCATTAGTTTCTTATTATTTCCGTGGTGAATAAGTCTTTAATTCACCATTTAAGAGTGTGGATTGTATCACGCAGAAGGGCCGAGAAATTCGGAAGGAGATGATCCACCGAGTTTTATGATTTGATTTCAGATATGAGATTTCTCTATGTATATGTATCTAAAATACTTGATTTTTTCTTCGGCTCCACCACCCCAGTTACCTTAGGCAGATCATTTTTCTGTCTATGACAATACTTTATGACTGACATGTTCTTTTGGTTTCCTAAAAATGAGATATTCTTCTGTCTGACCAGCATGTATCGTGTATGAGTAATTGTGCGCAAATTACTGTAAGATTTGAGAAACTTTTTTTTATTCATTGGATATTTTTTTTTCCTACAGTGAACTGCACATAGAGACTGTTCTTTCTAAGAGAGTTTCTTAACCAGGTGTTGTAGATATTTAGATATTTGAAAGCCTTTTTTGGGTCCATTATAATTTCATTTCATATAATTAATCCATATACTTCTTTTTAGAAGTGACTTAACTCACGGTCTAGGTGTTAGTGTGACAATAGTCTATATCAGCATACTCGTCGTGATTAAAGAAAGAGAAAATGACATATCAATCGTACTTTAAAATTTTTACTAATCAACTTATCATGAAATTTGTATCAGAAAAATTTTAACTCAAATTTTTTTTTTTAGAAAAATTTTTTGAATTCCAAAATATAGATATTGATGTGATGTATAATTTTGTTATTCAAGTTTTTTTTTATTAAAAAAATATCTCTAAATATATATTTTGAGGTTCTAAAGTCTTAACAGATAATTAGTGAACCACTAAAACTTCGAAGATTCAAAAGATTTAATTAGAAGTATTTATTTTTTAGAAAAAAAAATTGAATATAAAAATAGTATATTTTGATATAATTTTTAATTTTTTAACTCAATATTTTTCCAATAAATATTTTAGGATGTAAAAATTAAATGAGTTTAACATAAGAGGGTTTTTTTTTTGAGAAAAAAATAAGAGGTATATTTATAAAGTTTTGCATGGACGATATTCAAGTTCCCCTTTAGGGGCTGTTTACTTCGCGCGGAAGTCTGAGAAGTGAGAAGTGAGAAGTGAGAAGTGGGTGAACTGTGAGAACTGAGAAGTGGGTGAGAAGTGGTGTTTTGAGTTTCTCTGTTTACTTGGGATTGTGAAGTAGAGGTTGGAAGATAGTTTCTTTGTTTACTTGGGGTTGGAAGTGAGGGCTGAAAGATAATTTTTTTTTTACTTGGAATTGAAAGTAAACTGAGACATAAAAAATATATTATATTTATTTTAAATTTATATTTAAAATTTTATATTAAATTATATATTATATCCTATCTTTTGTATGTATCTCTTATTTAATATCTTAAATTTATATATTATAACATATATATTATATTACATAGGATATGTTATATTATATTTTTTATTTTATTTTATATGTATTAAATATATATCAAATAAATTTTATATTCTTGAATACTAAAAATTATAAGAGATAAGTTCTAAAAATTGAACACAACAGGTATTGAATATAAAGACTTTGTATTGAATAAAAATTTACAAAAGATTTATTATTACATATACATGTATTCATAAAAAAAAAAAAAAAAAAAAAAAAAAAAAAAAATTTACACATTGTACAAGTATTTCAACCATTGACTATAGTGGTCGCCAGAGGAAGGAGAAGAAATCGCGAGAACACAACAGAACTCACGCGCGGAAGACAAAACGAGTTCGCCCACTTCACAGCTAAAAGCTGCGAAGTGGGCGAACTCAATTTATTATATACTCGCGGAACTCAGAATTGAGTTCCGCGAGTTCCCGCGGCGAAGTAAACAGCAAAACTGTGTTCTGAGTTTCGAGTTCCACGAGATCCACCAGTTCTGCGCGAAGTAAACAGCCCCTAAAGAAACCCACTAGGAAGAAACTTTTCAATCGTGATTATGATCTGGGTCGGGCTGTAATTCTAGCCCAACCCATTTTCACCAGCTGAATTCCCAAGTCCACTGTGGATGACCACGTAAGCCAAAAAAGGGGTTAGCTTAACCTCTCAAACTTGTACCACCTACTTGATTGTCCCGGTCGATCAGCTTGTCAACCACCACTTTCATAATTCAATCACTTTCTCCGGCGCGCAAGTTCGCTTGTACCAATAGCTAACTTTCTTTTAAATATATAACTAAATATATCTTATATATAGAACAAGTTCAATTTATAAGGGTATTGAAGCAGTAAGGGGCGGCTATTGAAGCAGCAACAAGTTCAATATGTAAGGCAGATCAAGTTGCTTTATTAGAAAATTTCAAATGATAAACTCTATAAGTTGAATGTAGATATAAATGTTCATCAAGACACAGCAGGTATAGGGGGCATCATCTATGATCAACAAGGTAAGCTACATTATGCTTTTTCATCTCCACTTGAATCTGCTAATGTTATTGAATCTGAGTTGAGGAGCCTAAGTTAGTAGGAATTCAGCAGTATAATGCTTTAGGACTCTATCCAATTGTCTTCGAGACCAACTCATCAGAGCTATTAAACTTACTACAATCTAAATGTGTCTTATGGGATAATTATTATGAGATTGAGGTGCGTAAACGTTCAATACTCACATTAGGTGTTTTTTTCAGGCATATAAACAGAGAATCCAATCTAGTGGCGGACCATCTTTTCAAATTGGATCGCAGACTAACTCTTTTCCACTCATTTCATCTATGGACACATTTGATAAATTTTTGTATATGATTGATAAATTTAGATAGAATAGGTTGTTCATCTATTTGGATGTCTAGAAAGAATTAGCCTTTACTTTCCTCCGGAAAGCGAATTTTCTTAAATGAGATATATATGGCATCCTAATAATCACTTAGTGTCTATGATGAATGTATTAGTAACGAGTACGGAATAACATATACAATGTATAGATAAGATGGAGGACAAATTCTAATGGTGGTTAATTGGACAACTGCAATTCGGACGGATCATAATAATGTTTTGAAATACTAAAAACAAAAACTGAATAGCAATACTAGTACCATGAAAAAGTTTCCATTTTAGAAAGATTATTTCCAAATGGTTACTATCTCGTGTAACGAACGAATCGAAACGGTTAATGGTTTATAAATCTGCATTGAATAGAATGTACTACTAATGATTAAGTTAGATTATAAGGTAAAAAATTATAATATTTATGGATCATAAAGAAGATGTCTCTAAATGGGGAAAGGAATAGCCTGGCAAAGAGGTAAGACATGCGGAAAGATAAGTAGAATCAATTAAGGCATTATGATGGGATGACTAGGATTCTAATTGTAGGAACCAATGTATCTCATGGAAGAAAAGGTTCTCTTCTTTCAACATGCTTCTATAATATTGTTCTCATTTAATTTTCTATCGCTATCATATTTCAAACACTTGTCCTAATTGTGGTTAGTCCGAATCACATAATTAATTATCTAATTTTTTTCTTGAAAATGATTTAATAAGAGGGTGACAATATTGCGATGTTGAAAGCATAAAAGATTGTGTTCAAAATTCATCTTCCTTTTTTTTTCAAATACGGATGAATAAAACTTGTATATATATATATATTGTCACCCCGACAAATTCATCCAAAATTTCACCAAAGGTCAAAAAAAATCCTTACAAATCGTACTACACCCCACCTTACCCAGTGTACTACACCACTTTTTCTTAAAAACGTATTTTTTTTTTTTGTTGGAAAATATATTTTGATAAATTTTTTGGTGAAATTGTGAGGGTCACTAACATTGCTTTATATATATATATATATATATATATATACAGGTCCTAATTTGTCATTTCAGCTGCTTTGATAGAGCCAAATTAGCTTATGAATTGGTTCATTTGTAGTCCCACACGTTCCTTTACATTATACCTCCAGATAAGATCTCATGTCATCCTGCCACGTAGCACCAGCTCTCGATATTGAGCGTCGCAATCTGACGTGGACGTTCGCATGACATGTACTTCCAGAAACTTTTCAGCGTAGTCTCTGTGGTGGGTTCAACATAACCATTCGTTAAGAAAATCTGACGGTCTAAAATGCTCGTTCGGTAACTTGATCTCTGATCTGATCACGTGCGTAGCCGGGTGGGTCGTTAGAGTCGTAAGTCTTCGGCAAAGCAGGCCGGTCCCATTGGAGCCGCCTCAACAATAACTGACAATCTCATATTTCCAATATTACCCCTACACTTTTATTTTTTAAAAACATATAGTGGAAGATTTTTTCCAAAGTAAAAATTCTGTTTAAAAACAAAATCTATAATAGCAATTCCTTTTCTTTAAATATAATAAGATGCATGCCTCCAGCTTGTAATGAGTTAATTCCATAAATCAGAAAAAAAATATGCTATCAGTTTTAAGTTTAGTCATATTAGCATTTTTATATAAGAATTCTTTTGCTTGTTAAGTTATAAATATTCTAAATTGCATTCAGTTCTTATTTCATCTTCAAAAATCTAGCTTTCGCATAGGGTTTATGCCGTCATGAACTTCCATAAAAAAAGGTTGAAATGGAAGTGTTTTTGTCAACAATTTCGTATGCTAAACATAACAACTAGACTTAGAATATAGTCTTAAGAGATAAAATGGGTTGTGATTAGTAATATGGGGAGTAAAATTTGTTACTCTTTGGCTTGGATAGTGAACGTAGTTCATTTCAATTAGCGAGGATCTTTTTGGTATTTGCCAATTCCCCTTAAGGGCGGGGAACCAAGTAAGACGCAAAGTGACGAGAACAAGAGCCAGGTTGGTGACTTGGTCACCAACCGTGCAAGTCGGAGTTTGAAAACTTTCTTATTGAATTAAAGGCCCATATCTTTGTAATAAATTTCAGATACGCCATTTCCTCATTCCGTCAGCTGCATATATTCTTGCCTGAAATAAGCCTCTTTGTCTTCTCGTTGATCACAAAATGCCTCGTCTTCTCCTATTCATATCAATCTTCTTACTCTTTGTCGTTCTCTACGCCGATTGCAGACCCGTTCCCGCCGGCGTAAACTCCGGTGGCAACCACAGATGGCATAAGTTCGGGAAACTCGTCGGCGCGCAGCGCGGAAGCACAGCTCGCGGACTACGCGACGTGAAGCGCTATATGACTCGGTTCGGCTATCTCCCGACTCCAACGTCCGAAAACACAACCATCATAATTCACGACGATCACTTCGACGCAGAGCTCGAAGCCGCCGTATCGCGATACCAGTCGCGCCTCGGGCTCGCTGTTACCGGCCGTCTTGATTCATCCACCGTCGCAGTCATGATTTCACCTCGCTGTGGCGTTCCAGACTCCGCCGTCGACGTCAAACCTGACGGCACCGCTTCATCCCACGTCATCAGCCGTTTCGCTTACTTCCCTGGCCAACCGCGTTGGACTCAATCAAACTTCGCTGGTCCAATCACTCTCACCTACGCTATATCTGCAAAAGACACCATCGACTATCTCTCTAAAGATGACATCAAAATAACGGTGAAGCGAGCGTTCAAGCGATGGTCGGAGGTTATTCCGGTGAACTTCATCGAAGCAGACGATTACGAAACCGCCAACGTTAAGATAGGTTTCTTCGGAGGCGACCACGGCGACGGAGAGCCATTCGACGGCGTGTTAGGCGTGCTGGCGCACGCGTTCTCGCCGGTGAGCGGCCGGCTCCACCTCGACAAGGCGGAGCGGTGGGCGGTGGACTTGGACAACGAGAGATCGAAGGCGGCAGTCCATTTGGAGTCTGTGGCGACGCACGAGATCGGACACGTGCTCGGTCTGGCTCACTCTTCTGTCAAAGCAGCAGTCATGTACCCAAGCCTCAGCCCGAGAACGCGCAAGGTTGATCTCACCGTCGACGACGTCAGAGGAGTACAATTTCTGTATGGATCAAACCCCAACTTCAACGTAAGCTCTCTGTTGGAATCAGATACTTCGGTCGCTTCGTCACTTCGAAGAAGAGATCGTATTCTTTGCAGATTGTTTTTCAGTAGCTGCACAACGATTTTTACAGCTCTCGCGATTATGTGCTTCTAATATCAAAGCATGCAGTCGTGTTTGCTATTAAATTTTATTTTTTTTATAAAGGAATTTAGTCGATAGTTAGTTTAATTGGTATAGAATCCTCTCAAAAAATGTAAATTGAGAAATTGAGAGGAAGTTCAATTGTTTAGATTCAATTATGATTTTAGGAAAAGTTTGACTAAACAACTATTGTACAGAACAAAGTTTATGGTGCAAGAAATTGGGCACGTCTCTAGCGGTGGGACATAACTCTATCGAAGTCGCTTTTGTAAGAAGCGTATTAGTTTTATGTAGATATAATAATTAAGCCCAAGTTATCAGAAAGCTAGTAAAGCACGATCAATGATGCTGATGCACTGAATTAATTATCTGTCGAGCCGTCTAGACGAACACCACGCTAATGGAGCGTCTGATCTATGATGGCCAAGTGTTTAGAAAGCCATGAAAAAAAAGCTTCTGGTGGGACCTTTAATTTCACTTGAATCAGCTTAAAACAGAAGCTAATATTGTTGTTAAGCACAAGAGTGAATTGTCCTAATCGAATCGGCGTTATAGGTTGTAAATTAGGGTTTAGTGGATCAACGTCGACATCGTCGTGGCCATGGACCGAACGCAGCCGTCCATGGCAGTCTCTTTCATCCAAGCGGACTTGAAATTTTGCATGATTTTGAGAATAAACTCTGCGATGGGCGGCGGCTTGACAATTGGACATCCAGAATCTGCTTGTAAGAAAATGCAGAGGTATTCAATATTATTACAGGTTTGGGAAAGGCAAGAAGAATTGGTGAAAGAGATGCGAGGACGTGGACTTTGGAATCATCCACATTTAACTAGGCTTATTTGTAGGACCTTGAAATAATGGTCCATGTAACGGCCCATGTAACGTGTCAGTGGCTTCACTCGCTCTCTTTCTTGCAACTATCAGACAAAAATCGCATGTTTTGGGTTATACTGTACATCATTAGGATGTGTTTGGAACGATTTCAGGTTGATTTTTTTTTTTAGTTGAAACTGTGATAACTAAGTTGGAAACTTTATAAATAGATCATGTAAGTAATATTTTTATTTCCTAATTGGATGTAAGTGTTTGTCGAAATTACCTTACCACTAAGATGGTAGATATAAAATGATGCAAGTAAATATAACTTCGTAAATGGCGTGTTTTTCAGAATTTATTCTCAAAATGTTACAAAATAAGACATCAAATAGTCATCTATTCCTGTAATTGTCTTAACAGTTACATCGAAACACAACTTATAATTTAAGTTAGCATTTTGACTCGGTCAAAAGAGCTGAATTTTTTTAAGTGATTTAGGCTCGTAATAAGCATTTAGCTTTTAATTAATTAAAAAATAAATATTAGGTAAGCAAGAATCCGTCCTCATTAGTATATCCTTTCGAAGAGGAAGAGAAGAAAGACTATGATTTTATGATTTCCTTCTAATGTTTTATGGGAAAATCTTTTAGATTTTGGAACTGTAAAAATTTACTACAAAATTTTCTTTCCTGATTAGGTTCCCAAAAATACTGCCACAAAAGCATTAATTTTTCCTATTGTCACTC
This sequence comes from Xerophyta viscosa, assembly GCA_002076135.1. Classification (NCBI taxonomy): domain Eukaryota; kingdom Viridiplantae; phylum Streptophyta; class Magnoliopsida; order Pandanales; family Velloziaceae; genus Xerophyta; species Xerophyta viscosa. Next base: position 1,386,811 of record MJHO01000036.1, on the reverse strand, counting down.
TTAAAAGTTATATTATCGAACACATTTATGGCTTGAATTTTCTTTTTAACTCAGCAATAAAGCTAAAAAAATGTCATTGTAAAGCTGGTTCCAAACACACCCTAATTCTCATATTTCTTCCGGAATCTTACCTCTTAATTTGTTTCTCAATGTTGATCTTTTGCGTCTTGTTATTATTCATTTTCGGATAATTGGAGTAGATGCGGGCTTTGATTAATTGGCTTGGTCGTAAGCAGCCCAGAATCTATTTGATTGAACCCAAACCAGTGGTCCAATTCTGACCCTTCTGCTTGGAATTACACTATACTTACAATAACTCAACTCTGCCAAAAACGAGCCCAATTTAACCAAAAACAAACCTAATGGGTCAAACTAAAGACCCAATATCCTCAATCTACTACGTTCTAGCACCAACGCCCCTCCACCCATGCAAGGACAAAAGCATTCAAGGAAAGAGGGGCCAAGAGGCCAAGAAAGAAACAAAATAGAACCAATCAACTGTTATATGTTGCTGCCAAACATAACTTATAATTTAAGTTAGTACTTTGACTAACTCAAAAGAGCTAAAAGTTTTTATAAAGATCATCCACACACAAACCCGCAATAAGATTTTAGCTTTTATGAGTAAAAATATAAATGATGCAAGTAAGATTCTGTCCTTATTAGTATATCTTTCTTGGAGAAAAAAAAACTGATGATTTTTTTCTAGTGATTTCCTTCTAATATTTCATGGGAATTAAAGAATATTTAATCACTGAATGCCTTTGTACAATCTTCAAACATTACGGCGATAATTATCCTAAGAGCACTACTATTCATCAGAAACATACATAATACATTAGAATGTGTACGATATACATCTATATTTGATGACACCTATAATTGCATTAGGACAATCAACGTCTTATGAAAAATTATTTTTCTATTTTTTTAAATAGAGGATGCATAGGGATTTGGTGTTGGAAAACATTTTCCATTGTTTGCAACATAGCAAAGGGAGGTGATCAGAATCCACGACTCCATGAGAGACATTCTTGGTGAACCGGCCGATTTGTTTCCCCAATTCTTCACCTTCAAGTTAGGGTTACTTACTTGTGGCCTTAGTTTGTTCCCAAAACAGGGTCACCCAGGTGGCATGGCAACGTTGACCAATTTATTATTTATGTGGTTCAACTTGTGCACTGTATTAGGGCCCCAAATGTCTCCATTCTACCCACCATGGAGTCTGAAGAAATGGTGCGCATGCACACAGACCAACTGTTGATGCATATCCCACAGCTAAAAGTATGCCATATCATATCGAATTAGTCTTAAAATTGCATAAGACTTAAGGCTAGATTGATACTCTTGTACACAGTAAGTGCACATTATCTGTTTTGTTCTTGAAACATTATTAGTGGAGACTTTATTCTTACTTTGCTATATATAAGGTACTTCAAATCCATGTCTAAATAGTTGGCTGTTGCAGTCTTTTATGGCCAATGAAAACGAAATTATGGAACGCTTATGTTTGTCAAAATCAGTTTGAAAGAAAAGAAAGGAAAAATTTAGAGATACGACAACAACAAAAACATTATAGTTATGACTCGCGGCAGGACGGGATTTGGAAAGGATAAATGTATGCAGCCATATCCCAAGAAGACTATTTTCGTAGGACACTCGGCCTAAAATGCAAATTCAGAGATATGTATATCTGAATTAGCAATTTATTTGTGGAAAGTTTTGTGCCACAACTTGTGCACAAAGTTGAACTAAACTATGCTTGCATCTATTCCGCCATATATATATATTGCTCTACAATCATCTTGGAATTGGTTTTCGTGCACAAATATGTGTAACAAAAGATGTATCTCTGTCTGGTGCTTGTTGTAGAAGGGACTTCATAACCTACAGAAAAAGAAAGAGTGAAATTAAACCTACAGAAAAGAGCTAAACTTTCCGATCTTTCTTCACGAGGAAGTCAAGAGCACACATGCAAGCACATCGCTAAGGAGATGGGAATGATGATATATCGCATTGACAGAGTGCCCTTGTAGCACGTCACCGGCCACCTTCACTTGGCTTCCACAGTATCTCCACTAATAAACTTCGTACTGTATGTAATCTCCAAAAAAAAAAAAAAAAAAAAGAGAAAAAAAAATCGTACTGTATGTGTTAAAATAAAACTACTATACATGTCTAACTTTTATCAGTAGAGTCATCTCTAAATAATTTTAGACGATGGAAAGAAATAAAATATGTCAGGATGATTCGATAGAAGATAAATAAGATTAATTTAGAGACAAATGTGTTGGTGTATAGGTGGTAACAATTCGTCAAGAAGAAGTAAGAGTAAGATAAATCGTTTCAAACGTCCCATCTTTAAATTTCTACTTCTTCTGAAAGCAATATATTTGTTTTACTATGGTCATTTGTGAAGATTATCAAACTTAAGCATGAAGAAAACTATACATGTAAGGGATAAAATATCCATGTAAGGAGGTGCTTGCCGCCTTTCACTTCAGAGTTCATACACATATCAGCGAATGAAGTAAATAATGGAGATTGTCGTTGGGAAAATGATATGATATGCTAAGGCGATCCATTCAAAAAAACCCGTAATTGTATATGCATTTACTGGAGCACTGGTGCAAAGCTCATTGGAGAATCCTTTTTTTCGGAACCTGATAGCTAGGACAAAGGAGGGGTGAAAATGAGTCGCGAGCTGAGCGCATCACCTAACTCAAGTCGGCGTTTGCTTTAGCTCAAATCCGAGCTTGGTGAGCTTCACAGGATGAACTTCAACTTGGCTCACTTCAGCAACCCCGTGCTCAAGCTCGTTTCGAGTTCTGCACAATTGGATCAACTAAACTAAGCTCGAGCTTCAGTTAGAGTAAAATAGGAACGCATATTTTAAGCTCACGAGCCCAACGAGTTGACTAATATAATATTCATATCAACTTATTTAGTTAACCGAGTTTGAATTTGCATCCAAATTTAGCTTAAAAGAGTTCGAGTTCGGGTTGCTCAAGAGCAACTCGCAAAGTCTCCTAGACCACAATAAAAAAATTTTTTTTGACACTTTTAAGAAAAACAAAAAACTACAATAAAAGTTATAGCTCGATTAGAATTATGTTCACGCAATTGTCGGTCATTTTCACCATCTTCATTGAATTAAAGGAAAATTGCATTTCAGCCCCCCTAATTTTGGGGTCGCGCGATTCAGCCCCCCGAAACGCCATGTGGCGGCACGCGCGCGCCGCCACGTCGGCGGGAAAACGCGTTTCGGGGGGCTGAAAAGTCAATTTTGGAAAACGGGGGGCTGAAACGCAATTTTCCCTTGAATTAATTGGATTATTCGTTAATCAATTAAGTTTATATGTTGACACTTACAATATGCACGGATGATTGTGACACCGAGAAAGGCTTGTCTCTTGTGTACAGGTCATGAATTAGAGTAATAAGCATATCGGATAAGAAAAGATAGTAATATATATCATATTATAGCTAGTGATTGCATAATGCGTAGTATGTCTAATATATGGCATCAAACCTAGCTACTTGATGCCAACGGAAAATAGAATAGATCGAGCCCATCGAAATAAATTTTTGTAGAAATTAGCAAGAATTTAATTTGGACTCTGCATGGCCATCTATGTAGCACGGACACTCCAAAAATATCGCCGAGTCCGTGTCCGTGCGCGTGTCAGACACGACACTCCTTGGACACGCTCGGACACGTATCGGACACGCCACGTGACGTGTCTGAAAAAAATAAAAAAAAATAAAATTCGGACACGCGTGTCGGACACTTCTTTCGGCGTGTCCGACACGCATGTCAGTATTTATATCATTTTTTTAAAGAATTATTTTTTGTTTATTTTTTTTAGAAGAGTTAAATATTATTTGTAATAGTGGTAAGTAATATAATATAGTTATGCACTCAGATATTATATTTTTTTAGTTTTAGTTGATATAATTGGACTTTTAGTGTTTAGAATTTTAGATTTATTTCAAGGACACGAAATTATATTATATATAGATTTATTATCGAATATCATTATATTAACTAATTTTTGAATAGTTCCTATAAATTATGTTTTAATTATTTAAATTTTTTATTGCCGTGTCCGAACCGTACCCGTATCCTATTTTTTTAAAATTACCGTATCGCCGTGTCGTGCCGTGTCGTGTTCCCGTATCCGTGTCCGTGCTACCTAGATGGCCATAGACAAAGTTAAGTTACTTACCTCAAAGTAGAAAGTTGTATCCCTAATTGGAACCGGAATTCATAGCGAAGCATCCTAAAAATTACACAGATAGACAGAGAGAGAGAGAGAGAGCAGTACGTATATGCATTTTACAAGTGTAGTCGTGACAAGAGAGGACACAAGATTTATACGTACAAGAAAAAAAGATTCAAGAAAAAAACAGCATTACATAACTACACAACTTCATGTCTTGTTTTCCTACGCAAAAATGGAACATTACTTGATTAGTACCCATACTAAAGCATTACTTAAGGCTTAATTATCGAATTTACTTACTTATGAACATAATTAACCACAGAAGATCGAGGTGGATCGGTCTGAATCGATGGAATCATCGTCGACATAGAACATCTTTGAGCAGCTTGTACCGGGGTCCAGCTGGTTTTCCTGAGGATGCGTTGCTGCTGGTGCTCTTGCCGCGGCTGCTAGCTCCTTCATCTCTTTCACTAAAACTTTGCTTGCTGCTATGATCTTTTGCTACTGGCTTCTTAGAAATAGATCCGTGCCCTGCATTATTTCTTCTTTCCTCGATGAGACACCAGTCGCACAAGTTGGAGTTGGTCAAGGGCTCTTCCTGGTAGTAGTTACTGCAGTACCTATAGAGATCGATGGATATATAATTCGGGAGTTTAGAATATATTGCATTTCGTTAGCATAGTAAATTAATATAAGGATACCCATACATACGAGTGCTGAAAACGCGAGAGGCAGCGGCGGCACTGGAAGAGCTTCTCCATGAAGCCGATGTCGCCGCACATGGAGCAAACCATGCTTGATTCATCCATTAATGGCGTACCTGCGTTCTCACAGGGAGAGAGAGAGAGAGAGAGAGAGAGAGAGAGAGAGAGAGAGAGAGAGGCTGAGTTGAATGAAAGGAGGAGAAAGATGGTAGAAGACTATAACGAGCAACAGAAGGACAGGAGAGGAGTACGGAGATGGAGAGATCCAGATAAAGCATGAGAGAGAGAGCGAGAAAGATATTAGTTATATAAGAGGAAAGCGTGAAAGGAAGACGAGCTGATATCAATATCCAGAGCGCAAGAGAAGATCAGAAGAGACCGAGAATATATAAAATATATAAGCCATGTGCTTAGCTCATGGTATATACGATTCTATAAAATATGTAACAAGGAATTTTCTCGCGATAACTATTTGAGGCTCTCGCCTCCCGCCCGCAGGTCACTCGGCCGGGACGCTCACCTCATAAAGCAAGCGTTCGGGTTCGAGCCCTGCGGGTGTCTATAATGGGAATGTGCCTGCGGTCGCGTGTTTGCAGCGGCTGCGGAAAAGCTGGTGGATGGGTAACTTCCAGTACTCCATGTCTGATCCGGGGGCGGACGTCAGGTCAGAATTTTACTCTCCTGCGGGCACCTGGGTCTAAAATGGTCCTATAGATGTTCGTAGAAAACCGTGGTCCGCGAGTTAGCGGAGATCCGGGGAGAGGTTTCGCCTCGTTATCTCAAAAAAAAAAACTATTTGATGCTCTCGGCGGGTATATATACATAAGATAGTTTTCCGGTCTTTTATTATTTAGTTGTAGAAAAAATAATACACTGCTGCAAATAAGATATGTATCTCTAAAACTAAAATTTAAAGTCATTTATTAATCCATCACTTATTGTAGTAAATTTATTCAGAAATTGATTTAGAGATAAAAAAAAAAAGTTAATGATGTATATAGTATCTTATATGCATCTAAAGTGGTAGATATGAGCATATATTGGTGCATGTGCAACAAGGAAGACCGGGGACAGAGTTGGTTGGTTGGTTTATGGAAGAAAATGAGAAAAATCAATAAGATATAATTTACAACTTAGAATATGTGGACATAGCCGAGCTCAGTTAGTTCGATTGGATGGAGATACCTCAGGAAGCATCACCATTCGAATTTATCTGTATGGAATAAAATCTCCGGCAGAATTTAAAATTTTTTTTTTTAATATTTTGTGGCAAGAGCCTCCAATAATAAAAGATATATACTCGAATTTTATAACATCGAATGGCATTGAGCATAAATTTTTTTTTATAAACTTAAGATGTTTTTTTAAAAAAAAAAACATATATTTATATTATAAATTTGACCACAATATTGTTTTTTAAAAATACGGACAAAATGGTTGCCCTCGAAAGACGATTATGTCGCTCAAGCAGAAAGGGTTTTCCAGTATGGCTGAAAATGAGCCGAGCTCAAGCCGAGTACTATCTAGCTCAAGATGGGCTCGGTCACTATTGCTTGAGCTCGAGCTTGACGAGTCTGAGCGGTCGAGCTCAAACTCGGCTCACTTTAGAAAAAATCATGCTCGAGTCTGGCTCGATTACTTTATTTTGAGTCGAGCTCGAGTACTTAGTTCGAAATAAAGTGCACGGTGGCAATATTTGTATTTTTATAAAAATTAGGACTAAATTATAACAATTATATATTTTTTTAGACTCAACCAACTTATAACAGTTCAGACTGAATTAAATGTTCATTATTAATTGTGCTCGTATAGACTTACGAGCCAAGTATTACAGTGCTCAAATTTGACTCATTTAATTAACCAAATCTGAATTGGAACTCGTACTTGAATTGAATTTAAACGAGTTGGAGTTCGGACTACTTGCTCGTTTTCGGCCCTAGTTTTCCATTTGGAAGAAACAAGGGGAGAGAGGCATCAGACATAGTTGGTGGGGACGGAGTGTCGTCCACTGCCCTGGCAAAGGTACGTCCTTTATGTCCTTGGCTGGATCAGTTGGTCTTGTCGAGATGAACGGCTCCAATGAAATCATATTTTGGTGGACTTCTTGTTGGTTTCCTCTGCAGCTGACGTCCAACTGCTTGCTGCCCTTCCTAATAACGGAAAGACGAAGCTGTTGAGTCCATCATATTTGTGCCCTTACTTAAGCAGGTTGTTAGTGAATTTTTATACACAAAGTTACTATGCATCTCTTATATTTCACTTTAAATTAATTCTAAATGAGTATAAATGGTTATTTAATAGATTGCAAGGTGATCTGATAAATAATAAGATCCGTTAAAAATGGATATAAAGATAAATTATAATGATGTATAACGTTTTTCAAAAAATTTTATAATGCTCTAAATATAAATTTTGTTATGTACATCAATCTTACTAAACTTATATTTAGATATATTTACAAAAAAAAATCGAACTAAAAAGTTGTTCAAAAAATAAAATATATAATTTTGTAGTTCAAACTATTTTTAAAAATATTATAGGATATCTCAAAATAATTATAAACAAAAATTAGTATAAATATTAATTTATTTATGTATATTATTTTATCTATTTTTCGAGCGAGCTTAAACACGTTTGAGCTCGAGCTGCTCGTGAGAAGCTGGCTCGTTTTCACCACTAATTGCGCCCCTTGTCAGAGGGTCTCCCCTTGAATGGACCAGAAAAACTTCCCATGAACTCTGGAATTAACCTTTGGACCTCTTAAAAATCTTCTTTTTTTTTTGGGGGGGGGGGGGGGGGGGGGGGAATATTTATATTTATCTTAAAAGAATGAGCTATAGCATTATGCTTTCTAATTGTAGGGTTAATGTCATATTTGAGGTATTTTTCATAATAGAAGTTAGTTTTTAAAATTGGATAAATATATAAACTTTATTGGTTTTACATAAAAAAGACCAATTTTAAAAATATTATAAATGACCAACATAATACTTTAATTTACTCTTCATGGCATTTTAAACGACTTATCTCCAGCATATTTTTTTTTTTAAAAAATTATAAGGAAGAAAGCTATGTCAAAAAACAAAAAGTAGGTCTAATTTGTAATATTTCAAAACCTAATGTCTAATATAAAAAGTGGCGAAAATTTGTGAAGACATCAACCCTTAACTATTTTATTCTAAATAATACCGTACATGCTTAAATTTTAGGTTTGTCATTTGTTATTACAATGACATTGATATATTTCTTTCTTTTTTTTTAAACCCTTCTCATTTTATTGTGGCAAAAATACCAGCTTATTCCTTCTCTTTTCTGCTGGCTGCCTCATCAGAAGGAGCACGCATTGACCACAGCTTCGTACAACTATCTTTTGGCAACTGCCTACGAGTTGGAAGGTCGCAATGGGGAGAAATGAATGCTGTCAATCAAACTCTGCATAAGAGAAGTGATTCAAGGAATCAATTCTATACATCTCTAAATGATATCTCTAAATTTATCCACCTAAGCCTCACCTGCACCCATCTCGTGCTACCAGAATCATATTCATTCCTTTCTTAATCAGCCAAGAGTGCTAAATGTGACAATAATAAGGCTAACAGTGCATTGTAGGAATAAGAACTTAGCATTGGGAGGGCACCCAGCAAAAATACACTTCCACAAAAATATCACACCACACATTATTGAAAGGGTTAATCACAGGGCACATAATTTTTGCCATGCCATGTAACAACATAATAGCGATAAATATGTCGATCAACCTAGTAAAGCTCGACACTAGTGGCATGTATATTAGAGTATAATATACACCATCCATAGATTATCATTTATAGACTTGTAACATTGGGAGCATACTGTATCGAATTTTTTCAATGGCACGCATACAATATAAGATGAAACTCTTTGATGCTGCCCTACCACTAGAAAGAAGGTAAAACATCATAAAATGTTAAAAGACATAGTACCATTCTTGCATTTCATTCTTTCCAGGTGTATGGAGCTCGATCAACTACAAGATAATCTCCCCTTATATCTTTTGCAACTCGAATGTCTTCATCAAGATATACAGATTCAAACCTGCAAGAGTAGGCAAAATGTAATTGTCCAATGATTCAAATAGGCATTTTAGTGTATGCTTCTTTTATAGGGGATTGGAGGACCATATTTGTGCAGGTACAGACACCTTGCGGTAAGACGTTAAACTCTAATTCTTTTGTAAGGTCATATTAAAAAAAATATGATTGACGACCTAACCGAATTTATTGTAGCCCAGTATTCATTTGGGAGTTCCAAGATTAGATACAGAAACGGAAAAACAAGTGTAGTGAAGAAAAAATAGAAATAGTCTTTTTTTTTTTAGATAACGAGACGAAACCTCTTCCTGGGTCTCCGCTAGAAAAATAGAAATAGTCAAATAGCTACAGCTGATAAAAAGATGGAGCTAAAAACCTACAGCGGCCAAAGCAGTCGTATATAAAACCTAAAAATAAAGGCACCACTGACTGTATATTGTGTTGCAACCAATGTTTTTGGGAGAGAGAAGTTGCCATAAAGTGATTGACTTCTATGTAGGTATAGCACAAATCTGCCACGACCCTAAGGAGATCAGATTGTATGTTTTCTTGTACTGAGGGAATCTTCTTATTGTGAGATGCTATGATAAACAGAAATTAGTAACTAGTTGTGCTGAATGGATGGGACACTTTAGGTTTGATTTTCTGGTATATACATCTTCTGCAGTACAAGAATTTGTTATTAGGTATGTTATTTTTTTCGTAGTTGGTAAATTTGTGTTTGTACTTCTATAAATTGAGACAATGCCTTCCTATTGTAATGTAAGTATACTATCAATAAACACAGACAAACTACGCAAGAAAGACAGGTGGTGTTCTTGGTGAACTCAATGTATTCCGATACCTACCAAAGAGCACAGTTGCAACAAAATCTTCGAGTAGTGAGCCATCGGTGGTGTGTTGGATGGTCCCACCTAGTCCTCGTTCCTGGACCACATGAATTTTATTTATTTATTTATTAAATTGAACACAGATACTTTCCGGTGAGTGTTTTAAACATCATCAGCCTTTGAATGCTGGTTACTTGTCAATGATTAACTGCCACGTTAGTCTGAGCGCAAACCGACGAATGCCCTTTCGGCCAGAATTAGTCGTATTATTACTAAACCATGAATTATAGTAGATCTTTTAAGAGAAGCAGACACCTGGAGATGATGAGCCAAATCAAATGATTAGTAAAGAATATTAGCAATGACGCTCGCACACTACTTGAATTGGATAAATGAACTATTACTATACTAAGAGCTGATAAGACATCCGCGATTCTCATCTGAAGCTAATAAAATTCGTCCAATCACAAATTTAAAGTGCAGACATGCCTCGGGAGACCAAATGAATGATCAACAACTAATCATATCAATACAAAAAAGGTTGAGGTTAAAATGCAAGCATTACTCACCATCCCTGTCCAAATGGCGGTAAAGGAATCTCCCAGCTTTTACCTCTCAGAACTGCGCTTGTAAATCTGTCACGAAGCCACAAATCTCAGCCTATATAAATAGAACCTTCAAATTCCATAACAATATCCAAATTTGCACCTAAAATTGACTCTCTGGGGTGGCTGAGGCTCAATAGACGATCGAACGAAGAATACACCGGTAGGCGGAAATGTGATCACATTGTTCAGAATCCGCTTATCGACATCGATAACCTGGAGGACGTCACCGGTGGCGGTGCCGAAAATCCAGGAGTTTTTTATTATATACAGCTGCTCCTTCTCGGTGGTCCAGAGCATCCGCCACGTGGCAGAGAGTTCCGACCCGGTCGTGACGCGGCCGGCGCCGATTTCGCCAAGCTCGTCGATGGCGCTTATAATCTCTGAGCGCTTGGAGGGGTCAGCTTGCGTCTTGAGGCCGCGGTCTTGGTCGGAGATCAAGGCAAGGAGGCGAGACTTTGCTTTGAGGGAAGAAGGCGAGTTGGTAGAACGAGCAGCTCGAGGAACGAATCTTGGAGTGATCGGAGTTGGGCGGAGCGAGGTTGCCATTGGTTGAGATTGTTGGCTAAGCACGAAGAATTAACGGTCGAACACTAGAATGCCACGCGTTCTAATGGGAGGAAAACTATCACGAGAAATTAACGGTGGATTTTCAAGCGTGACAAGTTTATTAGGAAAAATATCAGTACTTTATCTTATCCTATCTTCTTTCTTACTAACGAAAATAACGGCACCTTCTCTTTCTGAAATAAAACGAAAAAATAATCTCAAAAAAAAAAAAAAAGAATCAAACGAAAAAAAAAATCTTCCTCACTTTCTAAATTTACAAATAAATTAAAATTTTAATAGCCTTGTATACATGAGCTGATAAAATTATATTTGATCATTCACATTTTTTTATTAAATTTAGCAGTTTATGTTTTATAACGCATTCAATAATCTTATACAATTATTCGATTACTTTTTTTTCCAAGATGGCATTATGACATTTATCACTCAAATTCATATGAAATGATTGAACTAAAGATATAATGTTTTCTATAATTGTTATGATTTGCAGGAGATATTAGCCATGGAGGTCTAATAATCTTTTTTTTTTTTGGTAAGTAAGTTAATTTGTATTAGCTCAAAACTTATAATGCATCAACTATCGGCATATCTCCAAACTCAGACAGGAGCCTGTTTGCTCCTATCTTAGGTCTAATAATCTTTGGTTTTATGGAAAAGGATTCAAAGATAAATAAAGGACACAACTATCTATTTAGTGTCTATATAAAAAGAAACAGTCAGCTCGAGCCACAGCAAATATTAAAAAAATTGTAAATTTAAATAAAGTTTGATATAAGCATGTCTCATAATATTTGTTGCAGGAAGAGCATATTACGGACTAATTTAATACATAAAAATGTAAAGGACAAATCCATATTTAGAGTAAAATATGAAGGACTAATCAGATATTTACAACATAAATGTGCCGGGCCGAGTGCTCTTCTGAAAAACTTAGAATAAACCGCCCCATTTCTGGCCGAGTGGGCTCCCTGATTAGATCTGTTCGCTTGCTGGGCCGATTGATTACTCTGATATATCAACCTCCATTGGTCCTTTGTCGTAATTACATGTTGCTACAGGCCCAGTTAATCAGCCTTTCGAACGCGTCTATTTAAATGTATGTTGTGCTTCTCTCCATTTTCATTTATACGGATTTGCTTGTAAAGATTTGATCCTTCATTTTGCAGAGAGCAAATGATATTGTTAGAATCCTAGGAAGTATGGACATACTAAATTTCATCCCATATAGTATTCGTGCAGTATCTGATATGGACACATAGCGGACACATGTCAGACACGTAAGAGAGGAGTATCCGACACGAATATCCAAATTTATCTTATTTTTTCTATTTTTTAAGAAAAAATTATTTATTTTTTTAGTTTTTTAGAAAAGTAGTATATAATACTAATACATGAGAATAAGTAATATAATATAGTTATATATTTAATTATTATATACATATATATTTTTATTCTTGTTGATTTAATTAGACTTTTTTTTTAAAAAAAATTATCTTAGAAACGTAAACTATTATATTATCTATGAACTTGCAGTCACGGAAAACAGCAAGCTCATAGTCGAGTAGATCAGTAACTGTCATTGTCACCAACCCTCGAATCGCTGCGAAATGTTGATTTCTTTCGCAGGATGGGAGAGAATTGCGAAATTAGGAACATAAAAGACCAAAAATGACCAGATGTAAGGGAAACTAATAAAAAGATATTTAAAAATTACATTATTTGTGCCACGTAGGATAAAAGGGTGCCATGTCACAACATAATGGGAGCAGGCGGCAAAAACTGACGGTAAGATCATTGCGGATGTTTTACAATAGTACAGGAGCACGGAAAAAAAGTTTAGTGTTTAAAAGTATACTTTTGTAAAGTTCAGGTTACTAAAAAGGAATTTGGTCTTTATTTTTTTCATTAATTCTTGGGCTAATACCATATGAGCCCCTCATTGTTTGTAAAAGTCCAAATTAGCCCCCCGTTTCAAAAAACGGTCGTTTTAGCCCCCCAAACACAGTTTGGCTTTATTTTCGGACGAAAATATCTTTGTACCCGTTAACAGTTTGGACGCCAAAAATATATATTTAGAAGTATTTTTGAAAAAAACTTTTAACATCAAAGTTGTAGATCTTGATGAGATTTACAACTTTTATGTTGAAAAGTTTTCCAAAAAATACTTCCGAACAAGTGATTTCGGGGTCCGAATTGTTAATGGGTCAACCCGTAATTCGCTGAACAGTTTGGACATCGAAAACACTTATCTAGAAGCATTTTTTGGAAAAAATTTCAACATAAAAGTTGTAGATCTCGTCGAGATCTACAACTTTTATATTAAAACTTTTTCCAAAAAATATTTTTAGATATGTGTTTCAGGTATCCGAACAGTCAGGGGTATTTTCGTTCGAAAAAAATTCAAATAGTAAATGGGGGGCTGAAATGGGCGTTTTTTGAAACGGGGGGCTGATTTGGAATGAAAATTTGAAATGAGGGGCTGATATGTCATTATCCTTTAATTCTTTGAGCACTACTATGGAGCATTTTATTTGTTATCTAGTTAGCATAATTTTACCATGTACATTGAGATCAATATTAGTGTCTCTTCAAGTTGGAGGTGATATTAAGGTCGATCTCTTCACTTTGAGTAATAAGAAGTTTTCATTCTTGATCTCATCCAAGTGGCAAGTACTAGTGCACGTATTAGGAAATATATTATATGGGATTAGTTATATTATGAAATATATTACCTGGTATTGGTGCCGAGAGTCATCTTTATATTTGAGTTGATATATTTCATTATAACTTGTAGTTGAGATTAACAAATAATTTTCTGTGCCAAATTTTATCAGCACGTTCTTTGGAAGTTGTTTTCAACAGCACATTAACAATCATGTTACATAACCAATCCATTCATTTACAAAGTTTTTCACTTGGTGAGAGGGAAGGGTGGTGATAGATTGAATACATTGGAGCCGGGATGGTACGCAACGTGTGATTTTAAAAGTGGAATAAAGAGTTTGAGTGATAAATATGTTTCAATCTTCAATGGCAAATACTCTTGCAAGTGTCTTGATAGTCTTGTTCCTCAATTCATCTGAAGAATCATGTAACATAACCCACCTTAATTAATGTCTCAGAATATTGAAGCTTCTTGTTTACCTTTCGGGTAATCTAACATTAAGGACTATGCTATGTATTCAATGAGATCCATGCTGGCATGCATGCCTATTGTGATCTCAAAAGAGCATCATGCTTGAGATGTAATGTATCCTGTATTACATTTGTTATACTTTAACATGGTAAAATATACTGCAGGATGCAAAGCCTTTGCACCAATTCACTCACTTGTCAAGTATATGGTGAAAATGTGGTGGTGTAAATGTAATGCAGGAGGCAATACCTTTAGAAAGGGTCAATGGGTAGATGAAGTTGTGGGTAATAAAATATAGAACACTGCTATCTATCAGGATCGTCAGAAAGTCCAATTATATCAGAACCATAAATTTCTAACAAGATAGGTCTAGGTCGACGTTTATATCATACTGTTTCTAGGTCATCATAGATTAGTGATGAATGGCAACCCACTAGAATGTTTGTATAGTGTATCATACCAACATGGCGTGGTTTAGTTAGTTAGCAATGCTGGATTAAACGGTTATGGGGCTTCCGCATGATCGGAAATTCGAATTAGTGCAAATGTGCCTATTGGGAGAGAAGGTAATGCAATTGCTCTATTTTCTAAATGAGATTAGTCTCATTCTTGAAAGGTGAAAATACTTGTTAGAAAATAAAAAAAAAGGTGTCAGTCTCCTACAAGCGACTCTTGGCCACATCTACAAATGTGCGTATTTTGGGTATCCTAAGTCATCACATATAATTATGGGGAAAAAATAATTAAGTCCGAGTGAAAAATAAAGAGCGCCGCTTCATATTTCCTACATAATTACCCTAAGGTATGCTTTTTTTTTTTTTTTTGCAAAATTTACTTCAGCATGGTAAACATAAATAATCCAGACTCTAACCTGCACAACTCAGAACTGCCAGCCCTACATCGAAGAAGACGTCGCAATGAGCCGACCCTTGAACGAGAAATAAATTTAGTCTACCAAAACATTCATTGAATTCGTTAATCTATCCACAAAGTTGACCGATTGAATCATCGAATGGTTGCTATTAATATAAAATCTTGCTAGTACGTTATGAACTTCAGTGCCCCAAGAATCTCTTTTCTTTTCCTACTTTGTATGATGTTTGAAATTTGTTTAAGTCAATCCCTTACTTAATCTTTATCTTTTAAATTAACTCTTTAACTAACAACTACTATTTTTATAATACTAGCTTTATTTATAATAACGCTCTTTCAATTTTGCACCATTATATTATACGTAATATAGCAATACTATAATACATAGATCTGAAATACTCAAAAAATTTTGATCAGTAGCTGATTTAAGTTAATTTTTTAATAGGATTGTACTAAATTTTTTTAAAAAAATAGTGGACGATATATCATTTACCGGCAACCTTTTAAATTTCAGAATTCGTAGTTAAGGGAGAGAAGAAAAGTTTGTTGTCTTAGAGTGCACCCTGCCATGGTGGTTGGCTGCAAGCTACGATGCTCGGAGTTCGAGAAAAGTCAACCGTAGTTGACCTTCGGACTTCTTCAGAGTGAGCTCGTAGTAGGCAACTTTAATTAAAGTCGGCAGTTTGACGTGAAAGTAAACGGATTTTGTATCGATTTGTTTATATATTTTAATATGCACAATGTGAAGAAGAATAGCAGCCGACACGGATGGAAGCGTCTTCTGCTCCTCATTATACGGGAGTTCTCCTGTTCATGGCCAATCATGTGAGTTGTAAATCCGAGTTCTCTGTTATATTTAACTGAGCTACCCAAGCGCGGCTCAAAAATCATAGCATTCTACGTTTGAATCCTAACAATCGACCTCTCAAGATATTTCTGGAGACGTTACAGTCTAAATTTGCCGAAACTTATAGACGCGCATGGTTTGATGCGTGGCGCATTTTTCTCCTTGGTTAAGGTGGAATCTTTTAAACAAAATAGAAAACTCGTAAAACATAAAAATATTTTTTTATATGAAAGAATTATGAGCAGAGACACCAACAGACAACTTGATGCAGTCATATTCGTGCAATTCTACAAGTTTTGCTACAACCTCTTCTTTTTTTTGTCTTTTTTTTTTTTGAATTTTTGTATGGAGAAAGAAACGGTTAAAGTTGTTTCTGTTGTATTTAATAAGAAAAAGCTTGATAAACTTTAAAAATAGAAACATTATAAAATTTTGCCAAAACACGCAACACAAAAGCCAACAAAGCGAACCTTAACTAGTATTATCAATATCTTGTTTTTAAATATTGAACTTGTGATAGCATGATACTGTTCTGCGGACGCAATTTTAATATATTCATATTAAAGCGGTAGAACTGCTAGACCTAAATAATTCAAGTCTTGCCAATGAACTCAGCCAGAGGCAGCAGAGAGGATAATTTATAATGCAACCGTGGTCCTATTAATCCCACCATCATAGAGAAAACCCAAACTCTGGCAACCTACTTTATGAGCCTATACGATTGATAAAATCTTGACCTGAGTCCCATTCCCAAATCAAATGACTGGAGTAAAGGTGCAGCCTCCTTATCTGTTGGTAGTATATTATAGGTAAATAATTGTTTTGATCCATGAACTTTACTAATACTTAACCGCCATAATACTATTCTTTCAAATGTTGGCGCAATAATTTGGAACTCTCAATAAAGTCCATTGCTAACCTTGATGTCAGAGTTATAGTTTTAATCGTTCGTACTATTGATATGATAGCTAACAGGACTATCACTTATTCTACATGACTACTAATTTTGCCATTATTCGTCCTACACGATCACGTATGTGCCCATCATATCAAAGACGGTATAGAATAAGTAATTGACATGTAGCAACTAAAAAAAAGATATAAATAACGATATGAGGGTGAATTAGCTGATGATTTTTAGCATTTTCAGAACTATTGCTATGTTTTTAAGCATTCCGAATTATAAGGGTTTATTTCTGTAAACTTGAGGGATTAAAATTGTCTATATCATAATAGCATCCACTTAAAAATACGAGACAAATCCTATATACTAACTGCAAGGGTAGTAGAGCTGGAAATTAACACTATGTTTGGATTGATGAAAAGAATGTGGGAGGAAAATATGTAGTTTTTTATGTTTGGAAAAACTAAAGAATGGAATGGAATGAATTTGGGAAGAAAAATTTTCTGTAGGGTCCACAAAAAATACCATTCTCTCCAAAAGTGGAGGGAATTAGGAAAGAAATTTGGCACAATTACTTAAAATAACCTAATAAATGTAGTGATTATTTGAAAATACAAGAGTATTTTTGTCTTTTAACCATTACAACAAGCCATAATTAATTTTCCACCCATTTTCTTTCTTTTTCTTTATCCAAACAAAATATTTTTTCTTTCTTTATAATTTTTTCTTTTCTTTTTTTTCCTCCCTTTATTTTCATTTAATTTCATTCCATCCTCATAATCCAAACATAACGCAAGCATGGGGGTAGGAATGGTAATTAGAACGTGACATGCCAAGTCTAATTATTGCTTCGCCGGGGACCATAATGCGGTAAAAGTAAATGAAGTCCTCTTATTGGATGTTTCTTTTTTACTTTTATCTTTCAGCTCGCCATCAGTGGCAGCGAATTTGCGGCTCGTCGGCAGCCGCAATTGGCGCAAGCCGGCGGGTCCCCAAGAGCCGACCCGCTGAACTGTACGGACGAGCCCAGATAGCGACTAGCACGTGCCACCCCTCAGAACGGGGCCATGCTCTCTCCCAACCGACACACCGCTCTCTCTCTCTTTCTCTCTCTCTCTCTCTCTCTCTCTCTCTCTCTCTGTGTGTAGGTTTAACGATTACCGTGGCTCTGATTCAAAGTTTCAAACCACTAATGTAGTGCCTACAATTCCCTATCCAAACTGGGTTGGAGTTGAACTGCGAATGCATCGGTAGGAGAATTTGTCAGAAAGGAAGAAAAGAAAGAGATAACTATCATACATACGGAGACACACCAACGCACATGAAAAAATTTCAGAGGAATGAAAACAAGAGAGATGAGAGGAAAAAAATATAGCATAGACCAAAACTATGATATAGTACTGTTTTTAAAACATGTTATAGCTATCAGACAATGCCAATTGTTATCATAGAAGTTTAATTTGTGCCATAACACAGGTAACAGTGATCGGCGGGAGTAGCACGAAAGGACGAGGACTCACAAATTCTCTCCATCGTCCTATCAGTTGAAAAATTTAAAAAAAAAAAAATTATCTTGCATTTTTGGGGCATAACTCAAACATATAAGTATTAATTCATGAACAATTTGTTCCACCATTAGAAATAATGTCTTACATGAGCTTTCACTCCTTGAATAGGTCAAGCATCTACAATATAAAAAAAAAAATTATTTACCAAACACAGCGGTTTAGTCATCAAATAGAGTAAAGTTCAATTGGATTTTGCCAATCCAATCAAATTGTAACCTCAAAGTAGGTAAGTGTCATTGAAATGTTGCCTATTGGAAGATGCATGTGCAATCATTTTTTAGATTTGTCGACCATAGAACTGGCACCGGTGAGGAGGTATCACGGCCAAAATTTTTATAATGTAAAAGAAAAAATAAAATAAAAGGAATGCCCTACTTTCTTAGCAGTTCATCCTATCAGAATACTGGGGTCCCCGTCAGTATTGTTGTCTATTAAATAATTATGGCCATGAAGTTAAACAGTTGTGGCTAGCTAGTTGCAAATGGCAAAATTCAAGATATTCTTTATATTTTTGGTTTGTACGTTCATGTACAACAGAAAAATATCAAGAAATGATATCCACCAACAAGACGTCAGACTTTTTTTTTTAAAGGCGGTAAATGCAAGAGTATGTAGTAAATCAATCAGTAAAAATAAAAGAAGCTGCTCTTTTTTTTTGAGAAAAATATAATAATTAAGCTGCTATTATTCGTAAAAGTGAATAATAAATTAATCCAGATATTATGCTTTTTTTGTTTTTTGGCCAATACTTGGTTTAGCTATTTTTTTTAAGTTAAAAATTTGACGTATTAACAATTCCGGATCAGCTTAGAGCTTCGGTTCTTCTGTAAAAAAAAAAAAAAAAAACTTCTATAACATGAGCTGCACAAGGATTCGACGATTCGTACATATATTCGAATAATTCTTGGAGAAACAGAGAACAGAAGCATGATAATGCATACATATATGCAGCTGGACTGCTGGAGGTTATTTTAACTTACAAGTTGCAGTATGTTTGTATCTGCACCTGCCTCGTATATGACATGTACTTTTCTTTTTTATAAGCACAATACTTGCTATCAAAGTATAGAGCAAGGTTTTCTGTGCTAGTGCCGACCTTGTCGGTCGGTATATAATTTTTTTTATTTTTTACTTTGGATATTACATATTACTTTTATAAGCCGATACTCTATGTGGTAGTAAACCATATACTATATATTTTTGCTATATAAACAACTTTTGAATTATTGTTTAAATAATTATAGCGTTTCATTAGTTTTTTTAATTATTGCTTAAATAATTTTAGTTTTTTAAAAATAAAAATTTGTTCGGATCAGCACGGTCGGCACAACACTATCGGCACAGTCAGCACAGAAAAGCTTGGTATAGAGTATATTCATTAGGACCATCAAATTTACTTATATGCTCACAACCATAAATAGTAGATCGTAATATATATAATACACATTCTAATATACTATATATAGTTTTGGTTGTAACATAGTCTTATCGTGATATTGGAAAGAAATGATTCCAGCACCTCAAATAAGTCTTGTGAAGTCGGAAAAAAAATTGTCTCATAATATTCACAATTATCGTTGAGAAAAATGCTAGGAAGATCAAAACTATTATTGTTGATATATGGTCCTAATTGTGTCATATAAGCTAATATTCATAATTATCGTTGAGAAAAATGCTAGGAAGATCAAAACTATCATTGTTGAAATATGGTCCTAGCAAATCTTGCACATTTTTTTCCACGCACATATCTCGAGATTCTTGGTTGCACTATACTCAGTGCTAAAATAGATTAAGGTAGTGAGACTACATAAAAATATTATTAAGTCGTTTGTATTCGGACAAACTTAAAAACAACACATGATGCAAATTTTTGTTATAAAATATAATTGCTATAAAGCTTTACTAAGTTACGTTGTTATAGGAGGATTTTTGTTTTGAGATAACGAGGTGAAATCTTTCCGATTCTCCAATTTTGAATATTATTAGGGATACCTTTTTCAATTAGATCCATCAGTCTATATTGAGTCAAAATTACGGTCAGAAAGTTAACTCTAGCATTGTGTACGCTCTGAGCCGAGCGTAAAATTTGATGTCTTATCCAACCACCTTATTAATAATTTCAATTAAAAATGATCGTTAGAGTTGCTTATTTTTTGTTTCAGAGTTATTCGTGATATTCAAATCTGTGATATATTTTAGAGTTATTTGTGAGGTTTAAATTTATGAAGTGTGCTTTATAATATATGTCATATCACTAAATTTATAGGCGAGGGACTTATAAGAGGATGTTAAACAAGACTTATGCTTGTCCGCAATTGTTGATTACAACTACCTTTCTCGTGATAGGTGGTAATAAGGATTACGTGATACTCAGCAATATAGGAGCGGCATCACGTGCAACGGTAATTGCGGGCACGAGGGCGCACGTGCATCCCATGAGCACGCAGTACCGGATTCCTCCCTTCCTTTTACCCTTCGCCTCGGGATCCCCAACTCACGTGACTCGATGCTCTTCTTTCTCTCTCTCTCTCTCTCTCTCGTCCGCGTCGTCGTCACCAACTGCACTCCCCCGCTACTGTCCTCTCCCTCCGCGGCAGCTTCCTCACTTCCACCACCGACGACGCACGTGCCGGGTCCCACTCCAACCCATCCAATCCAACGGCTCACACTTCACCTCAAACCACTGATATTTATCACATTATTTGCAAATTAGCGTGGTCCTCGGCCGTACTGATGCCCAGCTGGCTGCTACCGTCGCGTCAACGAGGTGGGCTCTGCGCGTCCCCCGGCGTAGGATTATTCCGTACGGAAGAGCCCTCTTTAACAGTGAGCAACACCACCATCTACAGCACCACCACTTCAATAGTACTTACTGCTCTGCCCATCTAATTCGCCGCCGGCAACCAGCGGAAGTCCACCGGAGCTCCCCGCCGCCGTTAATAATTAGTGTTAAAATAGTACAGCTGTTTCCAGTTGACGTAAAGAAAATGAGTGGACATGGGGGCAGCGCCAATGAGTTGAAATGGGACCCCTGCATTGGGAACGGTGAAAGGAGAAAATTAACCGGTTGATGACGCAGTGAGCTGGTATTTGGTCCCCCATCTACTCCGACACTCCATGTGTCCTTTTCTCGTCTCCCCGCAACTAGCACAGTCGGCCAATGGCTGCAAAACAGTAACTTAATTTCTTTCTTACGTTTGATCATTGCTAGGTGCTCCCACAGAGTTTGGGGAGTTAGTAATTGTAAAAAAGGATCAGCCTTGGTGAGCCGGACTAGATAGGGACTAGGGAGTTAAATAATATATATAATTTACAGCACCATATTAAATTGAAAAAATTGTAAATAGCCTTTATTTTTCTAAAAAATAATTTTTTAAACTTTTTTTTTTTAAACTCAATAATAATTCGTTAATTTTAAGATTATTTATTTTTCAATTATTTTATCCTTTAAATGGATATTAATATCTATATTAATTAAATCATTTAGAAATTTTTTCAAAAATTTCCAAACCTTCGAAACCTCGGCATGGCGCGCCGATTATTATTGCCATCTCGCTATCGCAATAGCACCACTCTTATTAAAGACAGGGACGATCTTGGCATAAAGATCATGGCGAGACGATCGTGGCGTGGACGATCGTGGAGGGGGCGATCGTGGCAAGGACGATCTTAGCAGGGTGGATCGTGGTGGAGAAATTATAGCAGAGCTGCTGGGAAAGGCTGGGACGATCGTGACGGAGAGATCGAGAGAGGAGGTGCACTAATTGGCAATATCGTCGAAGGCTTTCAAAAGTTTAAAGACTTATAAACATATATTAATAGTTTGATTTATAGGATAATTAGTGTTCGTTTACCGAACATAGAGGTTAAAAAATAAGTAATTTTAAAATTAGGAGACTATAATTGAATTTAAAAGACGAAATAATTAAAAAATAACTTTTCAAAAAAATCGGGAGTTATTCATACTTTCTGTATTAAATTTGGGCTATAACTACTTGTCTCCACAAGACAAGAGAAGTTTCTTTAGCATTTCTTGCATACATATCTAAAGTACTGCAATTTATTACACATACACTACTAGGATAACGCTGAAACATCTATAGACTATAATGTTATATAAACATATACTAATTGCAGTGGAATATTGCTATGTTTTAGCATAGGTAAAAGGTGATGTAGTAAGATGCTGAACAGATAAAGTTTTTTCTACATAGGCTAACTGATATATATTGTCAAATAATAAAAGGGAAGATGGGTAGAAATTAAGAAAGAGAGGTGGTGAACAGGATGGGGCAGGGTATCAGGGATGGATGCGTTGCATGAGGCACGTTCTAGCTGAGTGGTGGTGCTGCAGCTGCTGCTCGACCATTATTAATTAATAGCTTTATTGCATTATTTTTATTGCTGAGAATTCTATTATTTTAACTCTAAGGCTTCCCCTATTTTAAACCATGCCTCAAGTCTGAAGAGGACTGCCCTTCAAGGCCATTATTCTACTACTCAGCTTCCCACTCTCAACTCCACAGAGAACAAGAAGAAGATTAATGGCGCCGGGATGGGAAATGGGGCTGGGAATGGACATGAGTTTCGGAATGGGAGCGTCGGCAACTGCCACTGCTCCGTTGCCGCCCTACATGTACGGTCTGCCTTCCGTCGACACACTTCGCATCGACGATCTGCTCGATTTGTCCAACGCGAATAATATGTTTTCTACTTCTGCTGCCACGGTCACCGACGCCCACGTTTACCCTCCGACATCGGCGGAGCTTTCTTCGACCATCAATGCCGAGTCTTCCTCCTCGCTCCATTTTCATCCCAACATGAACTCTTCCTTTGCTGATGATCTCTACATTCCTGTAAGTTTAATTATTTAATTGTGTATGGGTCACAGACATATTAAGTGTATGGATAAGTAATTGGTTTTTTATTTTAATAATTTTTGGCAGAGCGAGGAAGCAGCAGAGCTAGAATGGCTGTCGAAGTTCGTGGACGACTCGTTTTCCGACGTGCCAACGTCGTGCAACATCCTGACGCCGTCACTCAACACACTAACTCGCGGTACAGAACCCTCCGTCGTCCCCGGCCGTGGAGTTAGAAGCAAACGCTCGCGTAGTATTCCCGGCGCCATGGCCGCTGCGGCCGCCGCGTGGTCGTCCCTCACGTCTCCGCCGCTGTCATCTTCCTCCACCACCTCCTCATCTTCGTCTTCAGAGTTCCCCACCACTGAAGCCACGGCCACCGCCGGCTGCGCAAGTAAAACCAACAGTAATAAGAGTACAAGCAGTACTAACCATACCAACAAAGGGAAGAAAAGCTCTGGCAGCGCTGAAGGAATCGGAGTGGAGAACGGAGTTCGCAGGTGCACCCATTGCGCGTCGGAGAAGACGCCGCAGTGGCGGACAGGGCCGCTGGGGCCTAAGACACTTTGCAACGCTTGTGGGGTGCGCTACAAATCAGGTAGACTTGTTCCGGAGTACCGACCCGCCGCAAGTCCTACCTTTGTTCTCACTCAGCACTCAAACTCACATCGCAAAGTCCTCGAGCTCCGCCGCCAGAAGGAGCTGCTCGTCATAAGCCAACAGCAGAATTCATCTCCTTCCGTCGCTGCTGCGGCCTCGGCAGCGCGGCCCGATCAACTCCTTCGTGACTACGAAGTCTGCTGAGTTATTAAGCATTCCGACCGCCGCCGCCGCCGCAGTTCTTGTTTAATTTTTCTCCGGATTAAACTGTTTATTATTGTGACGTACTGTTATTACTTCTCTAATTTATCTTTTAGACTTTTTCCATTATAAACTCCTCGAATTTTGTGAACGTGCATTTTATTTCCGAATTTCCAGTTTCGGGTCTTCTTGCCCAACTGCAGCATTAAAGTCCTGGATTATGATTTAATTATATATAGATCGGTATAGTGCACCACGTGACGGTGCTCCTAAGCTGTCCGGCCACCGCCCGGCGGAGCGGAAAGGGTATCATATTCCAACTTAGGGCTGCGCATTTGGATTATCCAACTGGATTCGAACTTAAAAAGCCAACCAGACCAAATATATATGGGGGAAATTGCATATCAATTTCTAAATTTTTAAACTGTCCGTAATCAATCCTTATCCGTAAAAGTTAGATTCTTTTCCGAAATTCATATTAAAAATATTTTAATTATTAAATAAATATATTTTGTATAATATATATATGATCAACTATTATTTTATTATTCCAAATTTATCTCAAAAAAAAAAAAAAAAGTCTCTTTTTTTTTGAGAAATAAGTCTTTGTAATCTCAAAATATTTAAACTATCTTTTTTTTATGAAAAAAAATAAATTTTGAATTAAATAAAAACAAATTTGACAATATTTAAATTATCTTTTGGAATATAAACAACTTTGAATTAATAAAAAATAGATTGTTGTGTAATCTATAATTTCATATTCAATTTTTAGATGATATTTTTAAATAACTATTTTAAGTCGTAGAAAATAACGGATTCTAAACGAATGACTTAAACACGTATATCTAGGCATGGGCTGATATGTAAGTCCCCATGTGTTTGTGTGTGTGTCTCCTATATATATATTACAAGAGAGAAGTTTGGTATTTTATATTTATTTAATAGTTAAACTAAACTTAAATAATTTATATGGTAGTTATAATAAATATTATGTGGTTTATATACAGTAGAAAGCTATAAGATTGTCTTTTTTTTCTCTTCGCTACATCTTTTATATGATTTCAGATTAGATTATATTTTATTTGTAAATTTTTTTCCTATATTTCTTTCATATATTTTCTTCAAAAAACTATGATATGTGTACTTGAGAGAATTAAAATATTTTCTAATTATAGATCGATAAAGTTATAAATTCTACTAATCTAAATTTTAAAATTATTTTCTAATTATTTTTGGTATGGCATTGTGGGAACGTCGTCTGTTAATAATTTTTAGGATGGTCTCGATGGTATATTATATTCTAATGTAATTATTTAATAGCTAAAATAAATTTAAATTATATATAGCAGTTATTATAAATATTGTAGCTTACATCTTACAGTAAGTTATCAAACTGTCCATTTTTCTTTTCTTTGTATTTTATATGATTTTATGATTAGATTTCTCTTATTTGTTGTTTTATGTATCGTTTTTATTCTCTTAAAAAAATAATATATAATAGATTGATATAATTAATATATTATTTATAAAATTTAATATAATTTTTAATGCTCCTACCTTTTCTAACTCATGGGGGAAAGGATGGCATCTCACGTGATATGCGCTCTCCTTTTTCATATCTGGCGTGCGACTCGCGTTTGAGCGGTAGTGGACTGTGAAAGACTACGTTCGTTTTGGGTTCCATAATTAGACTAGCGTGGTGGATGACATGCTCACCCTCCTTCAAAAGACCAATTATGATTATCATATTATGCTTTCCAAAATAGACCTGTCAGTGTTCTTCTCCAAAAAAACAAAAAATAAAATAAAAAAGAGAGACAATTGTACTGCAATCCTCTATTATTTCAACATTATTTAGCTGCTCTTAAAAACTTTTTTGTACTTCAGTTGTTTGACACATTTTAATGTATTTTTCACATCTCCGACAAATATCCGACACATTATATCTCAACACCTTTTAGTAAATTTCTGACACATTATGTTAACTTTTAACACCCTCATGTAATATATATATATATATATATATATATATATATATATATATATATATATATATATATAACACCATTCTAATAACTTTTAATATTTTTTGATAACTTTTGATACTTTCTTTACAAGTCAACTGTAATGCAAGAGAAACTCTAATCTGGTACTGCAGTGCAAGTTTCAAAAAAAGAAGGAAAATTGTACTGTAGTCCCTCCAAAAAAGGGCCTATCAATGATCAGTTTTAAATCAGCCTTTAGAAATTAATAATTTATTCCAGTAGTGTTTTTGTTAGAGCAGCAAAGCCATTAGAATCCGAAAATTCACTGTTCTTCATTAATTAACGTAATTAATGGCTTGAAACATTCGGAATATTCTAATACAATTTGGGATGCCCAATGTATAAGAATTATCAGGGATTCTTTGTCTTAGATGCTTACACACACTGGACTTGACCTAATATGCTAACAAGCACCACCATGAGCTTGTAAATCAACAATCAAGTTAACTTCTGGTTCATGTCAAATGAGGAGAGGTGCTCCTGGTTATCTGTATGACTAGATTTGAGATACATATATGATCTTATAACTATATGCGCTCTTGCTCATCTTTTGCTATTGTTTAGCTAAGTAATAATGTTAAAGTCATATAAAAGAAAAGGAGAGGGTGTTTCAAGCTAATAATTAAGCTAGTCCACAATCATGCGCAATAACTTATATAAGTATGCTTTCTTTGTGAGAGATACGGTGTAAAATACCACTATGAAAAATTGAAATTCAAATTTGTTGGGGCCAACAAGGCTCTTCATAGGATATATTGATCCAAATTTGCTCAGGTCATCAAGTAGGATTGTAACTTAGGATATTACAACTCAGTCCAATGATGCCCAACTTGGATCTGATTGGCCTTATCTTCCCGTCTTTGCTTCACAGCTCCAATTTGGGATAATTGGAGCACCCATGATATCTTTTAGGGCCTTTGAAATTCTAACATATTGATGTAGAGGTTATCGACGACTATAATGTGGAAATAACCACCTCGTCCTCTTCATTTTTAAAAGAGGGGATGATGAAGAGATGTTTTAATTCGATTCGTAGCAGAATGGTTGAACGAGTATTTTTTAGTAGAATGTACCATGTAAAGAATCAATGTCACTTATATTTTTCAGGTGATAAAAACGCTAAATACTACCACTTACGGGGGGTAAAAATGCTAAACTCAATTATGGGGGTACAAAAATGCGAAATGCCCTAATAACTACCACGACTTATCTCTAACGAAGATTTCTATGCCCTATTAAACGGGCTTAGGCTGGCCTGTATGTCTAGCCCAAGTAGAGTTGGAAGATTATTTCAAATACTACCACTCACAATGGTCCAAAATACCTGCTCGGTCCCGTACAGTTGGAAGATTATTACTAGCATTTAGCTCTTGCTATTACTATCGTATTTGCTTTTTATTTTAAAATAAAGTTTATATTGTTATGAAGATGTTCTATCCTCGGTCGCGTATGAATGGTAGACAAAAGACACTTTTTAAGGTTGTAGCTACAAATGAACTCTACGATAATTATTATTCACGTCAGCTATCTAATAATCACGAAAACTTTCCACCGATACATGTTTGTGCCCATAAAATATTAAGCATAACCAGTAATCTAATCTGTTATATGCATGATCTCCTGTTGGTAATGTACGAAAGTAAAACAATGCAAAAAGAACCTTAAATTTTATGACGAAGACCTTAAAAATTTTTTAGGACAATAATAACAATACTATCCTTCTACAGGAGAACGAAATATATGAAAACCTTTCATCTGCAGGTCTTAGGAACAATTTTAACAAAGAAAAGAAATGGCTGGTTCGCATACTCTTCTTTTATATATATGTAATCATCGGCATCGCTACAGTAACAATGCATGCAGTAGTGCACTAAGGGCAGAATATAAGCAGCCATGAGAGTTTGCAAGCGCCGCCGTCGTCCTTGTCGACTGCAACCGTTTTGACTGTCGTCATCCTTCTAGTGGTGGCCACATGCTCCTTCTGCTTATTCTCCTGAGCCGCTCTCTCCACACTCCATATTCTCCTCTCCATCTTCTTTGTTGCTTTAGAACGTCAGATTTTCCAGCTTCATCTCGTAGTCCTTCATCTCCATCCTTGCCTCCATCGTTTTCTTCCTTACCCACTCTGCGATGGCAGCTTCCTCCTTCCTCAGCCTTCAACAGATGCATGAAATCACGATATTATTATTTTTATTTGATGTTTTAATTTAAAAATTAAAAGCAAACGCAAAAGCTGCAGACGCGGTACAATTGACCGCGTCAGCAGCCTCTGCAGCATGAAGGGATCTCTTCGTAGTTTGTATATTCAACATATACTTGTAATAGAACTAATTCTTTAGTTTATCATTGGGTAAAATATGCGAGCTTTATTTGCTAATGAACTGATTCTGAGGCGTACTTGTTCACGAGCCTTTTAGCTCCGGCCTCTTTCCATGCAGCGAGCTTAGACTCTAAGCGATCCCTGCTCATTCTACGTACCAAACTCCGGGACCTCCTCGACCTCCTCTCCCGCGCCGGCAAGCTCACCTCTTCGATGTCAGCGCTACCGTACCCGTCGCCGCTGTAATACTCATCATCATCCGAACATAATCCACTCATAATACAAATATATAAGTAAGAATAATCAAATAAAAGATCCAGGTAAGATCCAAGATCAATATCATTAATTACAATAATTACCTGAGGATATAACAGAAGATAAACTGGGATAACGGTTTTTATTGCACCCAACTTCCCGGCGAAAGGACGCTCCGTCACCCCCGCGGTAGATACTTGTTCCAAAAGAATCAACGTACCTCATACAACGCAGGTAGACTCTTTGATACAGTACTGAATGTATCGAGGATTCTAGGGTTTAGGTTCTCGCTCGGCTTCACGAACTTATCACGTTCTGCTACAAGTTAATAACCAACATATATCCGACCAGTATGATTGTTAATAAGCTTAGGAAAAAAGATTAGAAGTTATAGAAATTAACTACCTCTCATTTTTCGTATGGAATTTGTTAGGTGACGAAGGGAACTTAAGGAAATATTTCTGGTGCCGCCTGCGATCTGCTCGGCCAGAGTTGATATTTTGCTTGGACGAGATAAATGGACGAACTCTGAATATATTTTTCAGTAATGAATTAAAATAAAAGGACATGAAAAGAAAATTAAACTGGACATATTTATTTCGTGTATAACAAGGACCGCCACGAACAAAAAATTCTCAAGTACGTAGGAGACAGAAGAGCTAAACACCTGTCTCAGCGTGGCAAAAATAGTGGAGGGGCACTGGATTCCGTCGGCGATGACGTGGGAATGATCAGCGGCGGCGGCGTTCAATTCTACTGACGGCGCCGTGCAAGAAAACGAATTGGCGGGGCTGAGCAATGCAGACGACAAGCAGGCCTGGGGGGGCTGCTCCGGCATCACAATCGTCGATCTTTTGCAGCTACTCACTACAGCTTGGAACGGCGCTGCCGGTGTCTCCGAGGAACAGCTGACCCGCGAGGTGCTAGGCGAAAGCGACCGGCAGCCTACGTAGCCGTAATCTGTTTCTTCCCATACCGAGCGTGCCGCCGACCACTCCGCTGTCAAGTGGCGGAGGTGGAGATTGTTCTGCGAACAGCGGCGCAGCCGCTCGAGGCTTTTTCTCGCCGCGCTCCACGGCAGCGAAAGGTTACCGGCTGTCATCGACTTTTGTCTCCTCTGTGATGCCTGCATTTCTCTTTTAGCTTATCTTGATCAGTTCTTTTTTTTTTTTTTCTTTTTTTTTTTTTTTGTTCGGAGAGATCAACAGAGACAGAGAAGAAGAGAGAGAGAGATCAAGTCTCTATTTGTAGAGTGTGTTTGAATAAAGGGAGGCGGCATGCAGTTAAGGTGACACTCTTATAAAATGCTGGAAACTTATGCTGAAAGCCTGAATACGAGACGTGGATGAAATATAACGGTATGATTACGAGATCAGACCCATTGAAGAATAGCAAAGCTAGCATACTGCGCAATCTGTCTGTAAATTTTGTTTTATAATTTATAATTTAAATTTTTTAATAAAATTTTGAGACCTGCTAAATAGGTTTTCCAAAGTTCTAGAGCTTAAGCAGAATGTATGTAACACACGAAAAGCGATACAGCGAGCGTGGGTTGCAGAGTGCAAGCTGAAGTATGCATCACCATTGCAGGCTTCGTTCACCCTCAGGCTGAATTTCGGAAGGTTCTGGATGTTCACAGCGTTATTCCGGTCGGCTGGATGCCCAGAGCCACCCATAGGTTGTTTGTCAACTTTTAGCCCTGAACGTAATTTGTGACGCCCAAGGGGCTTATTATGTGTTGATCCCTTAGTGCAGATCCAGACTAAGTTATGTTCACGGTAACCCCATACTCCAAATCATTCTTCATTAGATATGAACTACAAACTAGAAGCTAAATTTTGGTTTTTATCGGCCGACGCTACAACACGTGAGGCAGATAGAGCAGCCTTCCATGAAAGAAAAAAGAGGCATATCAAGCCCTGCTTTTGTACCTCCTAAATAGTTTTTTTTTTTTTTGGGATAAAGTCAAGACACATTCCTATAAATACTTTTAAAAATAAAAATAAAAATAATTTATTTTATATTACTTTATTTTTTAAAATATTTTTAAATAGATATTTGTAACGCTCCAAAGCCATTACAAAATTTAAGAGCTTCAAAACATCTATTTAAAAACTTTTTTTTAAAAAAAAAATTGAATACAAAAATTATTATAAAACACACCAATTATTTTAATATAATTTTTTTCATATATATATATATATATATATATATAATATATATTTGGGCCAACATTATATATAGTAATTTTATAAATTCTTTAAAAACTCAAAAGTAATTTGACAAAATTTTTCAATACGGGAGCATTTGGACAAAACCTGAGTAGAAATCTTATGTTATTGCAATAGTTAGCAGTGACATGCTAAAACCACCACGGCTACACGCTTCTTTATTTGATTTGGGGCGAACGTGCTAAAAATAAACTAGTTCATCAGCTCTTTGAAAATGTCTTCATCGACAATTGTGTCCATAAATAGAACTTTGTAGCCCTCTCCAACTCATCTTTTTTACGCCCCCCCCCCCCCCCCCCCAACCTTTTTCTTAGGATTCACAGTCAGAATTCTAATTTATCCTACAATTCTCATTCATAAAACACAATCACAATAAAACATAATATACTAAAAGTAAACATTCTCCTTTTGATAGACACCCAGGAAAAACAATTATCATTTATTAAAGATTCTACATGTATAATATTATAATTAATGGTACATAAAATAAAACACGAATTTTTAAAACAGGATATCTGGATCTCACATTGAGATAAATTGTATATACCAATCACCACTATTTGAGTAATGATTTTAGAAACTCATTAAGCTCCTGAGAACCAGAGACTTATATCTAACGTAACGCTCTACACAACCAAAATTAAACAGACAAAATGTGATATTAGCTATATATAACTTACAGATACAAACCAAAATTCAAGTTATGTGAACGATCAAACCGTACAACCTTTACAGCAGTATACTTTTATACCATGCATTTTGCATATACGACATCCGTGCAAATCCGTGCATGCATAAAAGTACAAAGGTCTTCGGAGACATCTTATGCTGGCATGTAATCAAATTAGTGGCTATTGTGACCCATGGGGCATACATAAGATATATTTCTAACTTTGCTACACATCCTAAGAGTAAATACATGAACTTACAGGTAGCATGAGATTATGAGCGCGGTGCTTGCAACTGCAACTTCTTGATTCTATCTCCAGATTTCACCATGCTGGATGCATAAAACAAAGAGTTCAGCTTACAAAGATTGAAACTTTCAGAAAATGCTAGTAAATATAGATTTTTTGACGTAACCTTATATCATGTGGAGTTATAAATATCCACTGTGAGCCTTGTGTGACCGCAAACTCCAGGAGAGTGTCAAGGCTAATCTTACGACTAACCGCATCCTACACTCAATAACAAAAGGAGTCAACCTTGAACATTGACACACAATATAAGATCGATCTGCCACTAACCATGAAGACATCAAATTCATCCATTGCTCGAAATGGTGATTCTGTCATTTCATGCAGGGCCATGGCAAAGCAAAGCGTGGAGAATGAGCGCTCCCCTCCTGATAAATTGCTCGTTAATAGAACTCATTCCAGACTACTTCATCTTGAAACATTGCAACAAGAAACATAAAATTCATCGAACTAGTGAAAATTAACAGCAAAGAGACAGGGGTAGCAACCTGACAGCCCTCTAGTGTCACTAACAACAGCACCTGATGCATCTTGTGGCATTCTTACCTAAGTAGAATTGAGAAATTTTATTCAGGTCTACTGTAATTTTAAGCTGTAAAATAAAAAATAAAATGATTCCAACCAAGAATAGACAGATGAATGGAAGCAGTTCATTTTATTATGGAAAGAAGAGGTGATGATGAAGGCTTACCACAGCGTTTCCCTCATTAAGGGAGTGAATATAACCAAGCTTTTCAAAGATACTTAACCAAAAAGAGTTAAAGAAGATATACATGCAGCAAAAGTACTCGTTTTTCAGGAGAGCTGCCTACTACAGAAACATTAATGTTTACATCGACGCTTAAGTGCACAAATGATCCTAAAATTAGTCAAATTTCTGCATATAACAGTTACAAATTTCTTTTCTCTTCAAAGAGGAACCCTAAATATAATTTTCAATAAGTCCAATTGCAGGACATATTAAGTTTCCCATCAAGTATAGTTAAGTTGGCAATCTATCTTAAGATTCTAACTCTTGTCGGCTTTACGAGTCCGTCACCAATGCTCTAGGGGCGATAATAAGTTAAACCTTCCCTTTCTCATCTCCTACATTTTGCTCGATCAGAATTGGGTAGCGTACTTTTCTATTCTTCCAGCCTTGGTAAGGAAGGTAGATAGGACCATGATCTACTAATTGTGAAAGTTATGAGACTTTGAAACAGATCCAGCCGATATATTGGCAAGACCATTTGTGGTGACAGAATCAGCCCAATGTTCACAGCCTAGTTCCATCTAGAAGTGAATTCAACTCAAAACTTACGATTTCAGGAATCAGGAATCAGGAATCTAAAAGTTCAAAGGCCTGTTTGCCCAAATTTAGAAACATTAGGAAGTAGGAACCGACTGGCCACTAGAGCCTTTTAACAAAGAGGTTAATATTTGCAGCGGTTGAATTTCATGTTAGCTGCTTTGGTCATATTGGCCTTACATGGTCAGAAATCTGAGGTGAGAACCAACAGAGGAATTTAAGATAAACACAGACTTGTTCTGCATACATCTAACGATGGGAAATTAATATACCTCAACAGAGAGAGTTTTCTCTTCATAATTAACCTTGATGTTGCCACTGATACCTTTCCTTTTCAAATGTCCATTAAACCTGGCAGAAGAAATGGCACTATCAATGTGACAAGATTACCGGATATTTGCATAAACTAGAAAATGTAAAGGATGATTTATGTGGAAGCAACGATCTCAGCAAAATAAAATAAAATACTCTAAAAAGTAAACAATCATAAACATACTGCCAAGTCAATTGACGCTTGAGAAGAGTAGCATTTCGCCTGAACTTGCTCCAACGCAAATCAAGTGCTTTCTGGCATGCCTGCCATTCACAAAAATCATCTTTAGCTTAAATGTGAAGCTCCATCCATCCAAACAAATTGTTTCAAATTTGCAATGTCTAAATGAAATATCTGAACCAGCCTTCTTGACTGCACTATTTCAATTTCTTCAAAATATTAAAAAACCAATCAACACCTTTTGTTGCTTTAAGCCAAGATAAAGAAGGATAAAAAAAGGACGTATAAAAGCGCTTGGTTTGACAATTACATGAGATCCATGCACATTCAAATATTCTAACCACAATACGTAACTTCAAAACAAGCGGCCGAACTTTTTTATTAGAGTTAATGTTATGCATGCAAACTATTAAATATACCTAATAATACATACAGTGGCACTTTTGCTATAAATTGGAGGGGATGGTAGGTTGACAATCTTTCTATTTTAATTAAATATTACCAAAACCTAAACTGGCGTCATAATTTTCCCTTAGTAATCATTTAAGATGTTTCCTGTATAAGGAGTAGCTACTAGGTAATTAGAAATTGTACGAGTGATGTAAGCTGAACAATATTGCACAAATGAAGTGGTCATACCTATTCGTAATATCAATTAGCTATCTTAGATAATATCTTAAGACTACATAATCTCCAACCCTACTATATGGAGATACCAACTATCAGATGCATTGTTAAATGACCAGGAATGCAAGAAAGCAGAGACTTGCAATAAGCTTGATTCTTTATGGTTTTCTTAACTTATAAGCCTAATAAAAGCAAGTTCAAACTGTAGTATCTAAACTGCATAGATCTCCAGAAATACTCATAATTGAGAAGCTAAGAACTTACGTCCAAATTGTCACGAAAGGATTTATAAAGTTCCTGCTTTTTTGAGATCCTGCGTTCTTTCTTGTTATACATTATCCTAAGATCCTCAATTGATTCTGTAAATCTACAAAACCACTCCATTGGTTAAGTAATTCAAGATGTGCACAAGAAAAAAAAAATAATGGCTCCACATTCACACCTTTCACTCTCCCGTTTAAGCCTCTGCTGTAATCTAGTGAGTTCTGCACTAAGCTTCTCTGGGGTATTCGCACTACAGCCTCCCAGTGCTTCCACATCACTCTGGGAGCATATGATAGAAGCCTTTCTGAAGTTATCCTGCAACTTAGAAAGAGGCTGAGTGCTGCATTATGAAAAAAAATTTGATGCAGCTAGAAGTATACATAACTGCAACATGCAAGAAATCACAGAGCTCTAGTTAGGCATAAAAATTTAAAACATAAACTAAATACAACAATACCCATATAACATTACCTTGTAAAAATACTTTAAGTGTGGGATAATTAGCCAAAGAAGGAATAATGTGAATAGTAAGTTAGGAGTCTTTGGACCGTTAAGATTTCTAGTGATTGTCATTCAACACTAACTATTTTGTGTCACTGTTATTATTTAATTTGTATAGAGTGTGAGTGAAGCATCATTAATTATCATCGAAAGAAACAGCACCCATTTACAGGAAATATAACCGACATGAGCGCATGATCAGCCACTTCGGAAATTAGATAAACAGTCATCAACCTTACGATTTGCTTGCAGCTCCTCATAATGTGCTTCAGCTTCTTTAATATCAGGCAGAACCTTTGTTTGCATCACACTCTCATAGTAGGATCTTTTCTGTAATAAGATCATATGTTAGTAAATTGCAAAGGAAGAATCATTAATCACTATAAGGAAACAAACAAAATACAACTCTTACAGATTCAGCAGCCTGAAGCTCTTCGTCTGTTGTCAATAAATCACATTCAGCTTTCTCAATAGCATTAATTTCCCCTTTTGTTGAATCTGCATTAACCTGGATTACCTTAGGAACATTTTGTGTTGATATGAAACCATCCCCATATAATTACAAGTAAGGATCAACTGATGTGCCAAATAATCTGGCGATAACACGACTGTGTCGGCTAGTGAACCATTGTTAGCAGTAAAAAGTACGTGCATTAGTAATTCCAACACTGGAGAAAGTTCACTCAAAATATAGGAGTTTGGTCAAGATATTAACAGTTTCTGTAACCATAGTCACCTAACACCTGAAACAAGTTACATATTTATTGGCATAGTAAAATAATACAAGCAGAAATAAGGACATCTGGCCCTGACTTGAAGAATTCCTGGCAGTTTCCAGGCAGATAGACTGGCAAATTTTGGTTGAATTGGAAGGGCTTAGTAGAGCTCTATTCTAGCTCTAGGGTATATTCCTTCAGGTTCTTTATCTTATTGGTCACTCATTCTGTGTACTCCAAAATACTTAAAAGCAGTTTATGTCTTGAAAAGCCACCTTAGTATCTAGAGAGAGAGAGAGAGGCAATAAGATAACCAAGCTACAAATACGGAATCAACAAAAGCAATTCAGAATCAAAGTCATTCCTGCAATCAGGTTTGATTTGAATGAACAAAACTGGATAAAAAGAAATTAAACCTCAAAATTTACTAAGATAAACCTTTGACGTAAAAGACAAGTTTGAAAAATCATAATAGAACTAGGGTATGTTTGGATGGGCAATTTCTAAAGCCTTGAACCTTCAAATCCTAGTATTTGGAAATCAATGCATTTAGAAATCCCTTCATTTGGAATTACTAGTTAGGAAAATAAATGCGTAGAATGAACTTTGAATGGGTATTTCAAAGTTATTAGCAAGTTGAATGATTTTAAATAGTAGAGAAAATTTTACAGAGACGTAGTAATGAAATTCTAGAAAGAAAGTGGATAGGAAAACTAAAGAGAAAAATAGATAGTAAAATTTTAGAGAAAGAAAGTAATTACTAAACCTCTAGAAAAAGAAGTAACTGGTAGATTCTATAGAAAAGATAGATATTAAAATTCAAGATAGAGAAAGTAGTGGAAATTTAATAGACAGATAACAAACAAATATTAGAGAGAGAAAAAATTAATTTCTAGAAAGAGAGAGAAAGTAACAAATGAAATTCGAGTGAGAAAGTTAATGATATAAAAGGAAGTACAAACACTCCTACGAGTAGCGTATCAAGGTATCCGAGAGAACAGACACATTCGAACAACAATATGCAGCCAATACGCTTGATACGTGTCCGATAGTCAAATTTAAGTGTCCGGATAAAATAAATACTTTTTGTAATTATGGACACGCAGGAAACACAATGAGGTACGTAGGGAGCACATTGGGCTATTCTATAACCAATTTGGTCCAATCCAAATCTAAAATAATTCATGAATTTCAAACTTATAATATCTATCTAATTTGCAATTGAAACATGAGAAATTAAGTTATTTTAATTTTTTCAAGTGATAGTAATTATATTAAATAAAGGGTTTCATAACTTAAACTACATTAGATTTCTGGATCACTAATGGTAAATGTATTATGAGCATTTAATCTTATATAAGATATGCTTATGCTCAACTATAATTTAGCATATTCATTCCCTTAGGCAGTGTAACATACAGGCGGAAAATGGTTAGACTAGCCAAACTAACTCAAAACCACTCCAAATTGTCCTCTGGCTTTTTCTTTCTTTTTTCTTTTGTTCTCC
Organism: Xerophyta viscosa; assembly: GCA_002076135.1. Taxonomy (NCBI): domain Eukaryota; kingdom Viridiplantae; phylum Streptophyta; class Magnoliopsida; order Pandanales; family Velloziaceae; genus Xerophyta; species Xerophyta viscosa. The sequence continues at coordinate 1,349,591 of MJHO01000036.1, read as the reverse complement.
CCAGACCAGCCAAGTCCAAAGAGCTTGTATGTGCGGTTTTTGGTTATCCAAACATAAGCAAATCAAATTCTATAGTCCTTCTCTATTGACAAACATAAGGGCCAATCAACCTTTAGTAGCGCAGCCGTGATCATGTCCAATAATAATGAGTAAAGTATTTGCAATCACTACTCAGCTTCTCCTTTATATTGGACTCAAGTTGAGTCTATTATTCCAGTGCTTCTATGAGAATCTAAATGTTAACAAAATAGAAGAGAGAAGAGATGCTTTGATCTATACCAGACAGAAAAGAAAGAGAAAGCTGCTCTGACATGTCAGAAAGAAACTAAGAATTAAACAAGAACTAAGAACACAATTCAAAAGAAATAACTTAATCAAAGATGCTTACCACACAAATTTTTCAGGGATAACTTAAGATTCTTGACTTTCTCTCCTACTGCAATTGATTTTTCTTTGATTAATCTCAATGCAGCATCTTTCTCATTCATATCATTTTGCACTCTCTGTAAAAAGACAAAATATTAATGACGAATTGTGTATGCACCATATCAATAGTAAGTCATATGGCAACTAGTATCAGACCGAGATCTCTTCGTTAAACTCATCAACATTTTGTTGTGATTCCGCATTAGGGTCGGTAGTATAAGCATTCTTCATATCTTCCAAGGCTAATTGCTTAGAACGAAGGAACCTCTCTTCTGCAATTCTTTGTTTCTATTACAAAAAAAAATGGTGTAAAATAACTATAAAATGAAGAAAATAATCACAAGGCACAGACTACCTTTGTATTTTGATCCTTCATTTGCAAATCGCGCAATGTTTGCTCAGACTGCCTTTTCTTCCCTTTGGTTTCTTGAAGTAGCTCCTTAACTTTCATGGATTCTGTTTCAATGTTCAAAATTTGATCATCAATGGAACTGCACAAACGACCAGTCCTAATATTTCTGTTTGGAGGAAGGATATTCTGGACAGAGCCTCTTAAGAACCTGTCAGACCAAAAAAAAGAAGAGGATAAAATAATCTTGAGGACCAGAACAGAGACCATAAATTCAAAATAGGATAATCAGCATAATGTTTAGTTGTCAATAGCACACTTAAATTCTTTTAAAATAAACCTGACAAGAAAGAAGATGCCAAGTTTCAACAAACAGGAAAAATATGGTTATAGTAAGTACATCAAATAAGCAGCTGTATCTACATTAGTGACGCACAAAATGCACTGGAGAATTCAATCATATTTTAATTCTAAATTCCAGAATGATAAATTCAAAAGCTTACAAAGTTAGCACCAATAACAATAACATGCGCAAAGTGACAACAACATAACTATTTACGGTGTGCTTAGAACAAACTTTTAGCTTTTTGACTGAATCAAAACAGTAACTTAAGTCATAAGTTACGTATAGTAGCATTATATTTGGAAGAGTAATGGAAGAACTGATGACACTTTGATAACCTTTTTAAAAACGTCATGGAAAGAAACCTTTGGGAAAGCTTTTGATAGCAAATTCCCAAATGCCATTACTTTCTTCATCTATAATTTTGTCAATGTCATTCATGTCCATGTATGTCAGTTTATATCTATCAGTTGAGTTTGCAAAAGACTTAGATCCCATCAGCTAATAAGAATATCAGTTTTATGCGATCAGTTGAGTTTGTGAAACACTTCGATCCAATCAGGTAATAAAAATTCTTATGTGGTCAGTTTTAAATTTTATTAAGCTTTCAGCTTAGCCATCAGGGTTCAACTCTAGAAAATGTTGCCACTCTTTCGCTCATGTCACACACACCCTTAAAGATCCAGGCAGGAGTCCAAGAGTTATAAATGAAGACAACATATGAATGTTAACCAAATAACATCCATACTCGAAGTGCTCCACCTAGATCAACAGAGTAGACTCAAATTGTCATAAAACATCTACACAATAGTATTGACTATGGAATCCCAAGATATGACAAAGGTGAATATTTTGACTTGAAGTGGAACACAACATGGTAACTCTGATACAGATGTACAAGCTAATCATGTAGTCATATACCTACATAGAATCATTGCAATGAGCAAGTTATAGCATTAACGCTTCACCCATACAAACATAATCGCTTGTTGGTAGGATATATTCAAAAAAGTCAGGATACCGACAGGGAAAAGCTAAACTTTCTTCATTCAAAACAACACTTTTGAAACACAAGAATACAACTTCTACAAGAATTGCACAAATTTGCATGCAAACATTTAGCAACAACAATCCTAAGGATGTGTCGAGTTACCGGACTACAGTTGAACCAAATGCAATATGCTAAGGAAAACATGTCAAAGCTTGAGATATCCAAGAAAACATTTACATTCGACAGCCATCAGATGTATACACATCCTTCAAATTTTTAATTCTCTGATCAAAAGCAACAGACACCCCCATATTATATTCTTCCACGAGCACTTGCCTCTCGACGTTGCCCTACCAAAGGGAACCAAAAAAAAATAACAACAAAAACTAGGTTTTAGCTTTCAGCATACAGGCAACAAGTGCTTGTTGAAACAATTTAACCAGGAATTTGATGTGTTGTGCCAAATTTATTTAGATACAATATTCTGTTGTCCAGTGACGTTGCTGAATAGAAAAGCAGTTTATAAAAGAAGAAAACAACAAATTTATGATAAATCTGATTAGCAAGTAAACAGTGGCATGTGAACAAATATATTCTCATGCTTAGAATGAGTCGGATGCATCAAAGAAGCACTAATTCATAGCCATCAAGATCATTAAGATTATAATGTGACGGACGTTGCAGTAACATGATCACTACATACTAACTTTTGCTAACAGTATTATCTTTTGTATCTCATATTTGTCATTATGCAGGACTTGAATAAAACCTTAACCTGACCCATATCCTCATTCAACTTTTTCAAGTTTGATTCTCAGAACAAAGGGAAAAAGAAAAACAATATTTAGTTTAATACTGGTACTGCTACTAATCTGCTTGAGATTCCTCATTATGTAGTCACACTACAACATTGACGAGCGTATATTTGATGCACAAATTTTAGATGAATAGAAGAGTACACATGACCAAGGACCAAAGCATCATTAACTAGTAAGCGTGTCCTAAGGTCATACTTACCATGTCAACCAGAACATTTATTACAGTGGGGTTGTCAGAATGTAAAACAGAAAGAATACTTGGATGATTTGTTGCTGGAAGCATATAGCTTGGTATATTTAACCTGCATTGCAAAATTAGTACTTTAATAGTATGCTGCCTACACTAACAAAAGGAAGAAGCAAATGTGAAAAAAGAATGCTGGATAGTAACCACTCTATGTTATAAAACAAAATCTTTCCTTGGCCTTGAAAAATCATAGACAATAATCTGAAGATTGTGGTAGTTGGCCTCTTTGCAACATGATCGTAAAAGAAGTGAATCTTTGTGATCAGTAACAATAAACGCATTCAGTAGCCTGCCTATAGCATTGTCAATTGCCAGAGCCCAGAAATCACCATGAAGCAATGACTGTCATTAAAAAAAGAGTTAGTAACCAAATTTTCACATTCATCTTGAATAATTCAATCCTAAATATCCTTCTCCATACAGAGAAACATGTAGATAGTTACATATAACTGTACAGACCGCGTCCTCCTTAACAAACAAATACTAAATCTAGAGGGCAGGAGAAGGTTTCCCGTGCCATGTTGAGTTTGGGGAAACGTAGATATCGGCATGTGCCCACCCGTGCCGACAATTAGTAATTCTATATTTAATTTTTAATATGAAATGCAAAAAATAAATAATAGAGCCACTGTGACTTAGAAATCAAGAGAGAGAGAGAGAGGCATTGGCCAGCGGCGGCAATTGCAGGCTGCACAAGGGGCGGAGGCGGACGAAATAATTCTTCTTCTTCAAACTAAAAATATTTAGGCTTAAACAGATCAAGAATGAGATCCATAAAGACATTGTTACAAACATAAGTGTGTCATCGATACATTGTCATCGAATAACCATGAGCACATTGTCCCCATACTACTCATCACCATACAAAGAAGTTTCTTAGAATGTGCAAAAATTAAGTTCACAGCTTGGTCTTGTGGCTATTACCCTCTATGCTCCATTAAGTTCAAAATGATTGAACATCAAACCACAACACTTGTTCGCCAATGGCAACAACACTGATTCACCAATGGCCAACGCAGAAAATAAATGAATTCATTTAGATAGGTAAGGGGATGCCAAAAGAGGGACTGTCTATATGTTTGCCACTCTTATCCTAACTTGAAAGAAAATTAACACACAATTTCAATAACCTAAATAAATCGGCAGCAAATAGTTAAAAGAAAAAGGAAAAAAAAGGAAATCAAGAGATATTATGACTAATACACACCACATGTGCTCCGATAGGTCCAATTGGAGGACACTTAAATTTCCTATGATGTCTCTCAATAACTTGGAGAAGGTTCAGCACCTTTTCTCCACCAAAAGCAACAACCTGGACAAAAAAAAAAACTACCATGTCAAAGCATAATTAGAGGAGCTATTGTGCTATAGATTGAAGTTCATTGGACGACTATTCCATCATCACATTGATACATGCCATGACAAGGAATTTTCGGCTACAAGTCTAAGAGACACCTTATTTGATTGTTGTTTTTGAAGTTGGCATTTATGCATACACAAATCGCGAAATTTCTTGTCCCAATCTTCCTCCTAAAAAGCACAACTTGTTAGTACAGGAGTAAGGTCAATAACCAGCATAAAACCAACCTTCACTTTTTGCATAGTGGCTAAAGAAGCAAAATGTTACGATGCAACATAACGATAAACACAAATTGGTACTCAGTTAATAAGTCATCCAGCAACAAAATTCATGTAAAAAGTAAGGAGCATACAATTTATGACATCATAAGACATGTTCAACAACGACTTGTTGGTAGGACAAAGTTATCAAATAGAAAAAATCCATTTATTGACTTAGTCTTCATATAATTATACCCTGCTTGTGTATTGACACGTTGGAGTTCATGAACCCCTTCGTAAATCCAACTAATGTTCTCTCAAGTCTCAACTGTAAGTACCATAACCAGTAGCAGCAGCCGCTCTTGTCCAAGATCAAGATTAGGAATCAGATATTTAGACATAAAGAAACATATGATATAAGAAACATAAAGAGACATTAGGAATCAGATATTTAGACAAGGGAAAAAAGAAACATAAAGAGACCTCTTTAGAAATAGCATTTATGTTGGTTCTATGCATTGACAAGCTGTTTAGTATGGCATGTTCTTCATCTTGTAACCTATGCAAGTTAAGAAAGTAAATTAGAACAGCTAGCACTATGAAACAAGAGAATTTAGATGTAGAATGGTATTCAAGCTTATAGTTTTATGTATGTTTATACATCTCTGTATTTGTCAACCAATATGCCTGACCTTGAGATAGTTGTTTGGGCTCTATCAATTTCTTCCACAAGCTTATTCATTTCATCTGCAATTAGAATCTCCTCAGCCTAACAATAAGCACAGACTGTCAATAGAACTAGAAAATTTAGACATGAATATCACTATACCAAAAATGAAACACAGGGTGATAGAGAAGAAAGTAAAACATTAAAGAACAAATAAAATAAAATGAAACCGTAGAAGTTCAATGATATACCACCATCGTCTTCAAAGAAGTGAACGTGGTCATGAGACTCATAACTCAGACTAAACAACGTTCTCCATGCTTTGTTTAGATGAAATTCCCATTAATCGATTAACAATGTGCTAGTCTCCTTTAGCAAATCGGCTTCCCTATATTCGCACTCCATATGTTTCTCAGCTAACTTTGAGCACATTACTTAAGCTATGAAATATTACTCAAACTTCTAAAACTAATTTAACTCATAAGAAAACCACAAGCCCTTTTATCAAGTTTATTACATGTCACAGAGCCTATTGAAGCTAGTAAATTAAAACATATAAAAGAAATTGTTGGAACAAAATGCAGAGAAATAAAGAAGTCAGCTGTAATCATTTCAAGAGGAAGGGAAGGGGACTGTGCAGGGAGAGATGGATAAAGTCGGTAACCTGAACTGGAGTTTTGACAGGAACATACAAAGATTATCTGTGCCATAGTGCTAGGCTAAAAGAGAGGTCTTAGAAGATAAGAGTTATAAGTACATGAGAAGTGCTTTGATGGGGAAAAGAAAAAATATCAAAAATGGAAAAAGTGCAGTTGAGTAAGATGAGAATCGAAGCAAAAAAGAGCAGTTGAATAAGATGAGAATGAAACTATGTACCAACAATGGAGAACAGAAAAGCCAATACCGGCACTCATGTGTCAGCAGAACAGACGCACATCAAAAAGAGAAACGGTAAAAACTAAGAGGCTAGGAGGGCAACTGCAGCAGTGGGATGAGATATAGGATTCCAATATAATGCAGGAGGAAAATTTGTGACAAACTCAATTATCATCTAAAACAAGGACTGACAAGTTAAATCAGATCCAGTACCCAGCAGTCTTTGAACCTCACTTATGCCAGCCAAGAATCCATAGTAAGTTTACCAAATGATGTTTTATCTTTAAGAGAGGTCCACTCTTTTATCACAACCCCCCTTCCCCCACCCTAAAAAAAGAAAAAACACTGTATCAACATGCTATATCTTGTCGAATGTCTGACACATGATGACAACGAAGAAAGGAAGAAGATCTTTAGGAAAAAAACAAACGAAGTTCTTCCAAGCAAAACAGCTACAGCTTTCCGAACAAATTTAACCGTGTTTCACAAAAAGTTAGTTATGAGATCCTCAAAGTGAACTTGATTTTCAGGACAGCTCTAGCCTTATTTTGCTAAAAAGCTAACTTACATGCAAAAAGGTTACATGATGAATGCGTATAAATAACAATCATAGCTGAATTTTGCAAGATAAACAAGTGATACAACCTGAGTGTCTCTTATATGTTTCTGTTGAATATCATTAACTTTCTGATCCAGCCTCCTAGCATGACTTGCTAGCTTCTCCAAACTATTTGTTGCACGAGAATAATCCTCTTCAAGCTCAAGCTTCTCTTTTGTTGCCTAACAAACAATCAACTCTGATACAGTGAAAAAGTTGCTTGCATCCCCAGTGGAACAAAGAAACAACAATGCAAAAATCATATATGTCCTTTAAATTTCAATTGTACATGTATTACATTAAACTCTTGTCTACAAATAGCTCATAATAATCAAATAATAACCTCACATGAATTTCGTATCAAGATATCCTTCTTTGTTTTAGAATGATGAAAATAAATTTTTCTATGGAGTTCATAACAAGTTTAGAATGGAAAATTGGCCCCAAAAGGTTTTAAATTCCTGTTTAGAGGTGCTAATGCTTGAAAATGCAATGGCCACATGGCACATAGTGTAATAAATAGTCAGTAGAAAGCAAATTACCAAATAAGTTAATCAAGAATTTATAAACACAAATAAGATTAATCAAGTGCATGGGAGAAGTTAATGGAGCACTAGTCTCAAGTTTTAGTGAGTCCACTGTTAACCGTTAAAGCATCAACGAAAGACAATCACCAATGAGAGTTCATTCTGTAACTCCTCTTTCATTCTCCGCACTTCAGACGTTCTTCCCATCAAAGATGATATATCAGCTTGTTTCTTCGCAAGCAAAGCTTTCAGTTCTATAACTTTAGTCTGCAATAAAGAAATTAAAGGACAACCATAAGACAAACAGTCAAGCAATCTTTGCCAGCAATTTGCCACAGCACTAACTACAAATTACAGAATGCGTAAATGACATGATGTACCCTCAAAAACAAATATTAGAAGAAGATGCTATACCAAAGCGAAGGAAAACTGGACACTAGTAAGATCTATTATGTTCCACACCATGTCATATGTTCCAGCATATCAAGAAGAAACGAATTTCGTTGAGCAAAAACAAAGAATTCAAGAAGACAAATCAGACTTGGTTTTTGCAAATCATCTAAAGAAATGTGCATATTTCTGTGTATGCTTGTGTTGTGGATGCATGCTTGTGAGCAAGGTGCATGCACGTGGCTGTGCATGTATTACCTTGTATTTTATCATTGTCATGAAACTCTCCCTTTTTCTTCATTATAGAAGCGGTTGATGAACAACTACGTTCTTAGAACTCTCATTACTAATTCTAAAACTTTAGAGTACCAGAAATGGATAATTAGGCCCACATATTTGAATTTAGTAGGTATAAAGATCATAAAAGAAAACTACATGCTAACAATTTTAAACTTACATCTTGTTACTTTCTCCAAGTTTCATATTAAATTATGAGTTCCTCCAAATTTTTACAATATTTTAGACATCATAAGGCATTGTAGAGCATGAGACATGCTTGACCTGAAGTCAAGAGCTACAATACATCACTCCAACATCTTACTATATCCACAATTAGGAGAAATCTTGGCAAAGGACGATTCCAAAACCACCTTCTCTCTATCTATTCTCCCTCTCTTTATTTCCTTGACGCGGACCAAAATCGACCAATTCATTGTGATGCAATTTAGCAAATCAGGTTCGCCGAATACTCACACCCTCATAGGAAACCAGCTATCAACCACTCTCATTGAAGCATAACCAACGTTTTTGGTGCCAAGTTAAGCCAACTTTCAGTAAACTCGAATCACAGTATGTGCTACCATCTGAGCTGTGACCATGGAAAGCATTTTTTTTTTTAAGTAATAATTTCAAATTTTACAATAAAATAAAATGAGGCTTTCGGCACATTCCAGTCGGCATGGACGGCACAAATCCTCGTGATCGGCACATGACCTAAATCAACCGGTTAACTCCATTAGCAAAACCTTGGCAGTTAAGATAACAGAAAGTACTGTATCAGATGAAAAAAGAAAAGGATACACTTCATAACACTTTTAGATAAACAACAATTGATTTCTCTAAACAACCTACATGTCAACCGGTAGTATTGTGTATGCCTAGATTATACCAGAGGAAGATAAAAGTGTAGGGCATAGCACCTAATATGTTCATGCAAGGATGTTGACCGCCACAACCAGCAGTTTGCTTACCGAAAAGTGATCAATTTTTTCTTGACATTTTGGTATCCGTCCTCTTAGCTTTTCAAGCTCCAAGTCGTGTTCCCGGATTTGTCTGTCAACATCATAGACCCACGACCATGCCAACCTTTTCTTCACAATCTGCACTTGCTGAGCTATTTCTTCAACTTGTTCCATATTCTTAATTTTCTCACGCAACACTTCAAGATCCTTTAAGAAAGGCATAATTGATGACTCCAGTTCCTTAACTAGTGCAGTACCAGCATCAAGTTTCATGCTGATACCCTGCAAGAGCTCACTAACTTGTTGAAGAAGTGTTGCCCTATAAAAAAACTGCAAAGAATAGAACACATTCACCAGTAAAATAGGTAGGCATACAATGTGCATGAATGATCTACTATATCTCCTAAATCCTAGTTCTGAATAGCATGCTGTACATATGTAACAAGCACGTCTTGAAGAGCTCCACCAATAACGTAAGTAACAAGTTTTATACCTTAAATTTATCTTTAGAATTGCCTGAATGCAGAAATTCTCTGCTTTTGTCTTGACTCATGATAACACAAGGGTTTTCAACATCAATCTGTGAGATAGGAAAGCAGCACTTAACAATCTAAAGGTAAGCATAGTAGCCTACTTATATTTTATAATAAATCGAAGATTGTAAAATAAACAAAAAGATGTAAAACAAATTTTAGTAAGAAATGCAAAGCATCTGCATCTACCAGAAAAGACAAAAAAAAAAGAAATAAATGAGATCTCTGAATAAACATCACTAGCATTCAAATTGAATTGAAGCGAAATTTTCTTTTGAACAAATTAAGTTGAGAAGTTAATCAAGCATTAGTTATACACCATCTGCATTCCCTCTTCCGCTAAAATCTCCCAAGCTTTTGCACCTTACGTGATCCTTTGTGGTGTATCTAAACCACATTGGATATAAAATATACAAAAGAGTGAAGCCAAAAATAAATAAATAAATAAATAAGAATGATAGAGTAGCAAATGATCAGTACATGTAAGTAACACTATAACAGTCTCTTCACACAAGCTTTGACTTTTCCAAACATCATCTTTTGTCTCTCAGATTGAGTTTCTCAGGTTTAAGATCTTAATGACTTTTCCATTGTCACTAATATCGACTATTATTCTAAATGTTTATAAAAATCCAAAAAAAGGAGCAATTCACATGTGTTAAACATATAAAAAGTCGATGTCCTCATGAATGCTACAACGACAACAACCCAGTAAAAGTCCTGCACATGCAGGGTCCAGGAAGCGTAAGATGTATGTAATCATACAACGAAGAAGACAAGACCCTTAGCCTGAACAAGAGCCCAAAACACACAAACATGCAAATGCACTACAGTTAAGAGATCCAATATACAAAGACCAAAATCAAGCAGAAAACATGCACACAGCACATGCAAACACAAGTGAAAAAGGAAAATAAAAGTATGAACACCAACGAAAGCAAAAGAACTTTTAATTTAAAATTATTTAGATAACTATTTTCTAATATTATTTTTTCAAAAAATAACAAAAATAGAATATCATCACCAGTTAACCGACAATCCTACTCCAGCATGTCAGTGACTAAAAGACGCACTACCACGTTGGTAAAGGTCGTCATCCTAACTGGCCGCCCGTCTGGTAGGCGACCTCTATGGGACACCAGTTATAATGGCATGTCGCAATGTCACTACTAAGACTGGCGACCCAGCAACTTCAGTAACCAGTAGCCGAGCACCCTATTCCCAATTCTTTCCCATTCTCTTCTTCTCTAACCTAATTTCCTCTTCTCAACTCCACCCGCCCCCTCCATATTATTCCTCTTTATACCATACATCATATTTTGGTGAACCTAACATTGACAAGATCTAACAAATTTCCATGAGATCTCCAAATATCTATATGCTTAAAAAATCCATATTAGTTTTAAAATCATGTGTATTTATTGCTCCGACGCGGCCCAAATCTACAAGCACCCTATAAAATAAATGCTGTGCTCATAACTTTGTAACTCAAAGAGCTCTACGGAAGTTTATTTTTTACCTCATGAGTGTTTACTGATGTTATTTTGTTAGAATTAATTAAGACTTATCATATTCGCCTACTGTGCTTACATGTGTGTACTCAACAAAAGCTAAAAGTGTAGCTTTTTCATTTTAACTAAGTCAGACAGCAATTATGAGAAATATGCTAAAACCTAAATGAAAACAAGCAAGATGAACTGTCATCGTCTATCCCGTTTCGATTTTGAGAAGAAAACGGAAGGAAAAAAGGTGTACATCATGCTATGTTAAGGATGATATGTATGACACAATGAGGATTGGATATCAAGTTTTCAGTAAGCATACACTACACAACTATGATGGACAAATAATTAGTTGAATATTAAAACTAGAAACTGAATTGTCTTATTAATCTTCTTCTTAACATGATAAACAAGACCATTCATGACATTAGTGTGCCGCAGCCAATTTAATTTTACACTATGATGCGAAAGCAAAAAAAAAATTGAAGGAAAAGAGCCAATCTTTTTAGATAAACTCCAATAAACATAGGAAACATAAGAAAGAACTTACATTAAAATGTTCCACGAGCGCGTCAAGTTCCTTTTTCCCACTAGTAACCTTCTTTCCTATTACAACATAGACAAAAAAGAATCATATCAAAGGAGCATGACAACAGTAAGGAAACTTACACACTTACCCAAATGCTTTTGAAAACCAATTTCGCCAGCAATCAGATCAACGATGGCAAATGCAAATTATCATTATAAGTAAAAATGGAATAGGGTATGTACAAGTGATAGTTGTTTAATCGATGGACATGCAATACACATAACATAGTTAATACTAGTAACTTTTAAAAGCAACTCTCTAGCGATTTAGCTCACTAAACATTCTATATGCTTCATAGAAGAATAACTCTTCAGAATATAGGAATGTGATGACCTTTAAATCTAAAAAGTAAAGACTTTGTTCAACAATTTGACAAACTGCAAGTAAGCCAATTGCCCAACACCCCCCCCCCCCCCCCCCTACATTCAGTTATATGGAACTAATCAGTTGATAAGAAAATTTTGGGGCAGCATCAGTTTCAGCCATTCCCATGTAATTATATCACTTGCTGTTATTCCAATGACAGTGCTGGAGTATATATATCATAGTATTGCTGTTATTATATCACAGTACTGGCCTAGAGCTAAATTGGTATTCAAACTTTTGTGGGTTAAATTGAAATCCGAAAATTCTTTTGGTCTAAACTGATACTTCACCTAGAAAGATCATAAGTTACTGGGGATCTAGGAATGCTTTCCTAAGTAACTTTGTCAAACCACTAAAGTAATCATCCTTTGAAAATTTATCCCATTGTACTCCAATTAAAAAGTAGTATTTCTGAACTCCATACAATATTTTGTACAAAACAAAAAGCCCACTTTACAAAAGATAGTATAAGATTTCTTCAAAATCAGACTTCCTACAGAACATTCTCAAATTAAAATAGATTAACACGTACGCAGAAGAGTTTCCTGGCTACACTCATAATTGAAGCACATCAATGTAACAAATTCAAACAAAAATACGAGCAAGAAACTTGATATAATGCAGGCACCAGGAACAAGAGTACACCCATGTTATTCAAATATAGTGGCGGCAAGTTTACGGTATATGTAACATCATCAAATCCAGACAAAGCAAAACCCAAAAAAAACCTTGACAATCTTTTAGTGTAATTGAACTTGTAGACTCTGTAATTCTTCGTTCAACTATTATTGCATCTCCATATTTATCTCTCTCAAAAGCATCATCACCACGGTTTTCAAGCTCAACAAGAACATGTGCGTAACTGCAGAAAGTACAAGAAAGGTAAGAGGAATTACTTCTGTTGAAATTGAGAATGGCTGAGAGAAGAATAAGAAGCGAAAAAAAGAAGTTGATATCACTAACTAAACGACATACAAGATACAGAAATAAGAAAAGAGAGAACATGCCAAGCCGATAAAGAAAAATGTTGGTTTTGATAATGACATAGGATTTGTGCTCAAAACATTTTCTACAGTGAGAACCAGTTTCTGCAATGCTACACAGTCACGTACCAACCCCCATTATGTGCATTCTAATTGCACTAGAAACAAAGATGTGCTCGGATTTGTATACTGAAACAAAATATGCAGGATGAAAATGGAAAACCTAACACTACACATGTTATCACATCATAAAAAACTGTTGTTGGTGATCCATTTAACTTGGCAATAATGCTGAAAATTTCACTATTAGCTAATACATGCTGCTGAAACTGTTTTCTTGAGAACCTAAAAAAGGCAAATATGTAATCAAGCTGAACATTAAAATTATATTCAGAGAAATGAGAGAACTCATTATTGCTTGTTATTGTGGTTATGTTGTCATTTACTGCTGATAACAAAATCCACTCCCTTGAAATCAAAATCCGAAGGAGCCGTTATCCCGCGGAATGCCTTGGCAATTACCTATCTTAACTTTGTACCATAAAGAATAACGAACACGATGCCACTTAATTTGATTTTTTTTTTAATGACTTCCACCTCACTTTTATGTAGTCATAGATTACACAGTGATATCAATGTAGAATCTACAGCGGCTTCCAACTTAGTTTTAGTAACACAGATAGATAGAAACAGAAAACATAGTAGTATAACACCATGCATTTCCCTGAGCATGAATAAACTAATAAACATGCGACAAATATTCAACTCTTCTTCTAGAGTTAAGTTCTAGGTGTGAATCTAAAAGGCTGGAGTCGGAAGTTCAGTAGTAGCGCTACATTCAGTTCCATGAAAGAAATTCTACGATGACTAAAAACAGCACAATAATACCTGCAACCCGTCTTTATGAAATCTTTGAGGCTACTAGCCCTTTGGGTACCCTTCGCACGGCACCCAAACGCGACGCATACTGCCGTGAGAATCGCGCTTTTGCCACCTGCAGATGTCCTTGCACTCAAACAGATTGTATATATGACTATGAACTGATTCTGGGACTTTCTGAGACTTACTCCCATTCTGGCCGGTGACAAAGTTGACCCACCGTCCAAGTTCAACTTCCATGCTGCTGTGGCACATGAAATTCTCGACGCGGATGCGCCTGATCGTCCCCGCCGACGGCCGGTCGATCGGTGCGGCGGAGAAAACCCTAGATTCTGCCATAGAATCTTGCCGGAGATATAGAGAATATTGAGCGAGGATACGATCGAGGGAGTGGGAAGAAGGGTTTTTTGGGGAAGAGAGGGAGGAAGTGAGCGCGCACAGCACCAAAAGCCCGCCAAAACGAACAAGGTCCCCGGTAATGTACTATATGTCACGTCAGCGGGGCAGCGCCTTCATGTAAGAGAGAGACTTAATGGGCCAACGGTCAAGCAGTTGAATGGGCTTCAACGGCTGCTAAAGACGTTGGACTGAGCTCGATGATGTCTAGCATCAACCCAGCCTCTTTTTTATTACTATCAAGAAAATGCCAACTAGTCTGGGCTATATGGAACAGCGATGTCAGACGTGCGGGCCCGGATCGGCCAGCCCCGCAAGTAGCAGGACGGTGGTTCGGTTTGGCATGCGGGCTCGCGGGCAGGTTTGTGGGCCTGCTCGCCTGGAAAAAAATAAAAATAAAAATAATAATACATGAAAATTAGATCCTATGTTTCATAATTATATAGTTTGTATGGCGCTATTTTGATTATAAGAAAAATATAAACTAATATTTTACTTTGATAAAAATAACTAGTATACCGAAAATAAACTATTAGAGAGTAGAAAACTATAGTGTATGTATGCCTTAAAAATATTAAGTTGAAAAATTAGAATAAAAGTTAAGAATAGAAAAGTTATGTGTGATAATTGGAAGATATGAAGAGATATTTATAAATGTTTAGTTTAGAATTTAATATTTTTAAAAAAAAAATTCAAAAAAATAAAAGTCACGCGGGCCCGCTCAGTAGGCCGGTTCGCAGGGCTTCCGCAGACCGGATTCTTGGGACTGGCCCGCGCGGCATCCGGCACGGGCCAGCCCGCACGGCTGGACCATGGGCTTTTTTTACATCTCAAATATGGAAGAAATTTTTCTTTGTTTTCACGAATTTTTCTACTTTATGAGATTAACGTAGAAACATTAGCCTCGGACCTATTTTATGGGCATATAGAGATGATAACTTACAGGCAGCAAGATGTAAAAAAAGTTGATGCTATTAGAAGATCTTTCTTATGGAAAAGGAAAAAAGATATTCCGGACGGTTTATGTATAGTAAGTTGGAAACAAGTTTGCAAAAGCAAAGCACAAGGTAGTCTTGGAGTCAAAGATATTAGAGATTTTAATATCTCTTTGCTGGGAAAGTGGTGGTGGAGGTTTTTTAAATCTAATGACATTCCTTGGAAAAAATTAGTTTTGCACGAATTATATAGAAGAATGAGTCCTCTTCATGAAGTATCATCTCCTAATACAGCATCTCCTTTTTGGAAAGGTATCCTTAAAGTTGGATCCATCTTCAAACACTGTATCCAATACATTTGTAATAACGGAAAATGGATTTCATTTTGGGAAGACAATTGGCTTGGAGGCCAATCTTTCGCAATAACCTTTCCTCATCTGTATGCTAGAACTATTCGAAAAAGCGCTACTGTTGCGAGTATGTACAGAAACAGAATATTGATGATTCCTTGTGTTGAAGAGGGATCTTCGGAATATCATGAAAGGGAGAGGCTTCTTCAGCTACTAGCAAATATATCTCTTAATTCAACTCAAGATGACATTGTATGGAAATGGGGGGCCAACGAGCAGTTCACTGTTAAAAGTTTATATAGCTTCATCAATGACGGCGGTACTCGGTGTGCATTTACTCCAGTAATTTGGAAAATTAAAATTTCTGAGAAGGTCAAGATTTTTGTTTGGTTGGCTACTAAGAATAGAATCCTTACAACTGAAAATTTGAAAAAAAAGAGGGTGGTCAGGTAATGAATCTTGCTCTCTGTGTAACGGAGTTGAAGAAACTACTACTCATCTTCTTCTCAGCTGTCCATACACTATGATTTTGTGGCAAAAGATTTTACTTAAACTTGATATCTCTAGCCCTCCAACTTCTTTGGAAGATCTTTGGACTAGATGGAGACAAAATATTCTTCCTGTAAAAAATAGGGCGAGAGCAGACATATGTGTCGCAGCACTGTGGTGGTGTACGTGGAAAGAACGCAACCGCAGAACTTTTCAAAGTTTGAGCAGAAATTTAAATCTCGTCGAAAAAGATATTACTAGCCTTATTTTGTCTTGGACCACTCTAATGACTCGAGAGATAGAGGACTCCTTGAAGCATTTATTTGAGTAATTTTCTTTTGTTAGTGGTATACACTTATATTTTCTATTTGTGGAACAATAATATGTACTCTTACTCCTGTTTGTCGCGCTTCTCTTGATACTTTAATTTTCATAATGAATAAATTTTAGTGGGAGAATTTTGTACCCCTCTATTTCTTCTCAAAAAAAGATAACTTACAGGCAGCACCATACTCTGTTCTTTTATCTTTTGAGAAAATAGTTAATGTTATTAGGCAATGTGTACCTTATTTGGCTAATTTATTGATTTTCTAAATTTCATATATCATAATTATAAACGTAACATATCTATCTACAATAATGTAAAGCGGAGGCGGAGCTATATCTCTGTTTTATTGCCACGTGTCCATCCTAAAGCGGTATTATGCCACGTGTCCATTCTAAAGCTGTGCTATGAAATGATGTGTCTAATCTCCAAGGGATGTATATGTTTATGAAAGGATGCAACCATTCACCTCTTGAAAGGATGCATATCTTCATAAAAGGATGCAACTATTCGCCTCTATATATAGCAGTTATTACTACTTCTTCGGAACGATTTACTACCAATCCTAATAATTGTTAAGCTACAGTGATCGTTCGATTGTCCAGGTATGTTATCAACATACCTATATTCAAGTTCATGTATATCTTATATCTGATAAAATGTCTACTCTAACTTTTTCATCTTATTAACTATTGAAATTATCACCGCGGCATATTTTGTTAAACTGTGATATGCATTTCTTTTAACACCTCTGCTAAAAAAAAAGGTTCAAATGTCAACATCCGAAGTTGTTATCCCCATCAACTTCAAACACATTTTGAAGAAGATAACCAAGAAGATTGAATTACTAAAAAAATCAACCTTCAGCTATGAGATGAAAGATAGTTTCTTCCTTACTTGTGTGACATTTAAAACAAAGGAGAACGAAACATTGAACTTTTTCGGTGAAAAGCGTTTCTCATTAAAAAAATCTGAACGTACAGCCTGTGAAACAGCGATTGAGGCGTTATCGGTTGTTCACAAGATTACCATTAAAGATGTCAACTACTCAGAGATGTTAAAGAAAAAGGCTGCATTTTTAAGGCTTCAGGAAGTGTATGAGGAACTACTAGACAGATACAAGCAGATGGAGGATGAAGTTAATGCAATGTACTCACCTATCATCTATAAGGACTAGCAAAATGGGTGATCGAGGCAAAAATAATTACAGGAACAAATATTGGCGTCTTGATACCAAGAATAATTATGTCTCCAACAAAGACAAAGTGGCATTTCCTATTAAGACGTAGACAATTTCCTATAAAAATATGCTTTGCAATGACGATAAACAAAAGTCAAGGACAAACACTAAAAGAAGTGGAATTGTACCTGTCAAAACCAGTTTTTACTCATGGACAATTGTATGTTGCCATTTCACGGGTCAAATCACAAAAAGGATTGAAAATACTTATTGAGAATGACGACAATAGATTTCAAGGATATACAAAAATATTGTGTACCATGAAGTTTTCCAAAATCTGCAAGAGAGTGTATGAGTTATTGATGATTGTGGATAAGATGAAGAACTGAAGAATTTACAGCGACACAGTGGATATTAATCATCACATCATCTACGGCATTAGGACCTACAAATATTTTTCTTTTAATGTAAATTACAAATATGTAATCATCATTTATAAAATAAAATTTTTATTATAAGTGTCAAATATTTAGCATTTCAATTGTTTTAAATAAAATTTATCATTATATTATAAAATAAAGTTATGATCAATTATTTAAAAATAAATAAAAATTCATACAAATAGTCCGTGCATTGTACGGGTCCTATACTAGTCTCCGTAATAATACAAAGTCTTCTAGGATATTATAGAGACTCCTGAATCTACTAATTAGCGATCGGTCACTCTCAATAACTCTTCTAACTTTTTTAGAAGAGTTAGATTCCCCATCTATGTGTACAATCACATATCGATAAGTTGCTTGTCCATTAGTTCTTTTTTGCCGGGAAAAAGTTTTCTAAGTACTTTTCACATATTGACCGTAAAATTGATTTTATGGATATCTTTTAAAAATGGATAACTTACCAGACGTTAAACTTAGTTGTCTTCTTCAATATATTACTTCAAAAGCTTATGAAAAGAATGACAATAATTATATGCAATTTAAGGAAGAAAATGAATCGAGTTAAGTAATTTTATGGTCAGCTTGACCCATTCAAAAAATAAATAACCTGAGTTTTATTTTGTGTCAAATCTAATTTGATCCAACTTTGTGCTTAGTGAGTTCCTTAACAATCAAGTTGTGAAAATATATAATTATTTTTTGGCTTTTATTGCAGGATATATTCAACAGGCTGAGCGTTATCCCAACCAATCCGAAAATTGAACCAAAATAATCTAAAAGATTAGATTCAGTTTGGCTCGGATTCAGAATTTGAGCATTCAGATAAAGAACTTCAGTTCGGGGATGAATCTTTTTATTTCCTCTCATCTTCCCTCTTTAACCCAACACCCTTCACACACATTATTATTTCTCCCTTCCCTGCTTCTTTGAATCTC